>CM072526.1:56585208-56728092 GCA_036898135.1 Oncomelania hupensis
AGCAATACTATTACAGGTTACAGGCTAGCAGCAGAATACTATTACAGGGCTAGCAGCAATACTATTACAGGTTACAGGCTAGCAGCATACTATTACAGAGGCTAGCAGCAATTACTATTACAGGTTACAGGCTAGCAGCAATACTATTACAGGTTACAGGCTAGCAGCAATACTATTACAGGTTACAGGCTAGCAGCAATACTATTACAGGTTACAGGCTAGCAGCAATACTATTACAGGTTACAGGCTAGCAGCAATACTATTACAGGTTACAGGCTAGCAGCTTACTATTACAGGTATAAGGCTAGCAGCAATACTATTACAGGTTACTACTACAGGCTAGCAGCAATACTATTACAGGTTACAGGCTAGCAGCAATACTATTACAGGTTGTAGCAGCAATACTTTTACAGGTTACAGGCTAGCAGCCAATACTATTACAGGTTACAGGCTAGCAGCAATACTATTACAGGTTACAGGCTAGCAGCAATACTATTACAGGTTACAGGCTAGCAGCAATACTTTATTACAGGTAGCAGCAATTACTATTACAGGTTAAGGCTAGCAGCATACTATTACTAGTACTAACAGGTTACAGGCTAGCAGCAATACTATTACAGGTTACAGGCTAGCAGCAATACTATTACAGGTTACAGGCTAGCAGCAATACTATTTACAGGCTTAGCAGCAATACTATTACAGGTTACAGGCTAGCAGCAATACAATTACAGGCTGAGCAGCAATACTATACAGGTTACACAGGCTAGCAGCAATACTTACTATTAACAGGCTAGCAGCAATATTATTACAGGTTACAGGCTAGCAGCAATACTATTACAGGTTACAGGCTAGCAGCAATACTATTACAGGTTACAGGTTAGCAGCAATACATTTTACAGGCTAGCAGCAATACTATTACAGGTTACAGGCTAGCAGCAATACTATTACAGGTTAGCAGCAGCATACTATTACAGGTACAGGCTAGCAGCAATACTATTACAGGTTACAGGCTGCAGCAATACTTTTAAGGCTAGCAGCAATACTAATTACAGGCTAGCAGCAATACTATTACAGGTTACCAGGGCTAGCAGCAATTACTATTACAGGTTACAGGCTAGCAGCAATACTTTTACAGGTTACAGGCTAGCAGCAATACTATTACAGGTTACAGGCTAGCAGCAATACTATTACAGGTTACAGGCTAGCAGCAATACATTACAGGTTACAGGCTAGCAGCAATACTATTACAGGTTACAGGCTAGCAGCAATACTATTACAGGTTACAGGCTAGCAGCATATATTACAGGTTACAGGCTAGCAGCAAATACTATTACAGGTTACAGGCTAGCAGCAATACTATTACAGGTTACAGGCTAGCAGCAATACTATTACAGGTTACAGCTTAGCAGCAATACTATTACAGGTTACAGGCTAGCAGCAATACTATTACAGGCTAGCAGCAATACTATTACAGGTTACAGGCTAGCAGCAATACTATTACAGGTTACAGGCTAGCAGCAATACTATTACAGGTTACAGGCTAGCAGCAATACTATTACAGGTTACAGGCTAGCAGCAATACTATTACAGGTTACAGGCTAGCAGCAATACTATTACAGGTTACAGGCTAGCAGCAATACTATTACAGGCTAGCAGCAATACTATTACAGGTTACAGGCTAGCAGCTATTACAGGTTACAGGCTAGCAGCAATACTATTACAGGTTACAGGCTAGCAGCAATACTATTACAGGTTACAGGCTAGCAGCAATACTATTACAGGTTACAGGCTAGCAGCAATACTATTACAGGTTACAGGCTAGCAGCAATACTATTACAGGTTACAGGCTAGCAGCAATACTATTACAGGTACAGGCTAGCAGCAATACTATTACAGGTTACAGGCTAGCAGCAATTACTATTACAGGTTACAGGCTAGCAGCAATACTATTACAGGTTACAGCTAGCAGCAATACTATTACAGGTTACAGGCTAGCAGCAATACTATTACAGGTTACAGGCTAGCAGCAATACTATTACAGGTTACAGGCTAGCAGCAATACTATTACTATTACAGGCTAGCAGCAATACTATTACAGGTTACAGGCTAGCAGCAATACTATTACAGGTTACAGGCTAGCAGCAATACTATTACAGGCTATCCTATTAGGGGTTACAGGCTAGCAGCAATACTATTACAGGCTAGCAGCAATACTATTACAGGTTACAGGCTAGCAGCAATACTATTACAGGTTACTATTACGGCTAGCAGCAATACTATTACAGGTTACAGGCTAGCAGCAATACTATTACAGGTTACAGGCTAGCAGCAATACTATTACAGGTTACAGGCTAGCAGCAATACTATTACAGGTTACAGGCTAGCAGCAATACTATTACAGGTTACAGGCTAGCAGCAATACTATTACAGGTTACAGGCTTAGCAGCAATACTATTACAGGTTACAGGCTAGCAGCAATACTATTACAGGTTACAGGCTAGCAGCAATACTATTACAGGTTACAGGCTAGCAGCAATACTATTACAGGCTAGCAGCAATACTATTACAGGTTACAGGCTAGCAGCAATACTATTACAGGCTAGCAGCAATACTATTACAGGTTACAGGCTAGCAGCAATACTATTACAGGTTACAGGCTAGCAGCAATACTATTACAGGTTACAGGCTAGCAGCAATACTATTACAGGTTACAGGCTAGCAGCAATACTATTACAGGTTACAGGCTAGCAGCATACTATTACAGGTTACAGGCTAGCAGCAAATACTATTACAGGTTACAGGCTAGCAGCAATACTATTACAGGTTACAGGCTAGCAGCAATTACTATTACAGGTTACAGGCTAGCAGCAATACTATTACAGGTTACAGGCTAGCAGCAATACTATTACAGGTTACAGGCTAGCAGCAATACTATTACAGGCTAGCTAGCAATACTATTACAGGTTACAGGCTAGCAGCAATACTAATTACAGGTTACAGGCTAGCAGCAATACTATTACAGGTTACAGGCTAGCAGCAATACTATTACAGGTTACAGGCTAGCAGCAATACTATTACAGGTTACAGGCTAGCAGCAATACTATTACAGGTTACAGGCTAGCAGCAATACTATTACAGGTTACAAGCTAGCAGCAATACTATTACAGGTTACAGGCTAGCAGCATACTATTACAGGTTACAGGCTAGCAGCAATTACTTTTACAGGCTAGCAGCAATACTATTACACAGGCTAGCAGCAATACTATTACAGGCTAGCAGCAATACTATTACAGGTTAACAGGCTAGCAGCAATACTATTACAGGTTACAGGCTAGCAGCAATACTATTACAGGTTACAGGCTAGCAGCAATACTATTACAGGTTACAGGCTAGCAGCAATACTATTACAGGTTACAGGCTAGCAGCAATACTATAACAGGTTACAGGCTAGAGTAATTACAGGTTACAGGCTAGCAGCAATTACTATTACAGGTTACAGCGCCTGAGCAGCAATACTATTACAGGCTAGCAGCAATACTATTACAGGTTACAGGCTAGCAGCAATACTATTACAGGTTACAGGCTAGCAGCAATACTATTACAGGCTAGGCAGCAATACTTTACAGGTTACAGGCTAGCAGCAATACTATTACAGGTTACAGGCTAGCAGCAATACTATTACAGGTTACAGGCTAGCAGCAATACTATTACAGGTTACAGGCTAGCAGCAATACTATTACAGGTTACAGGCTAGCAGCAATACTATTATTACAGGCTAGCAGCAATACTATTACAGGTTACAGGCTAGCAGCAATACTATTACAGGTTACAGGCTAGCAGCAATACTATTAATACTATTACAGGCTAGCAGCAATACTATTACAGGTTACAGGCTAGCAGCAATACTATTACAGGTTACAGGCTAGCAGCAATACTATTACAGGTTACAGGCTAGCAGCAATACTATTACAGGTTACAGGCTAGCAGCAATACTATTACAGGTTAACAGGCTAGCAGCAATACTATTACAGTTACAGGCTAGCAGCAATACTATTACAGGTTACAGGCTAGCAGCAATACTATTACAGGTTACAGGCTAGCAGCAATACTATTACAGGTTACAGGCTAGCAGCAATACTATTACAGGCTAGCAGCAATTACTATTACAGGTTACAGGCTAGCAGCAATACTATTACAGGTTACAGGCTAGCAGCAATACTATTACAGGCTAGCAGCAATACTATTACAGGTTACAGGCTAGCAGCAATACTATTACAGGTTACAGGCTAGCAGCAATACTATTACAGGTTACAGGTGCAGCAATACTTTTTTTTTTTACAGGCTAGCAGCAATACTATTACAGGTTACAGGCTAGCAGCAATTACTATTACAGGTAGCTAGCAGCATACTATTACAGGTTACAGGCTAGCAGCAATACTATTACAGGTTACAGGCTAGCAGCAATACTATTACAGGTTCAGGCTAGCAGCAATACTATTACAGGTTACAGGCTAGCAGCAATACTATTACAGGTTACAGGCTAGCAGCAATACTATTACAGGTTACAGGCTAGCAGCAATTACAGGTTACAGGCTAGCAGCAATACTATTACAGGTTACAGGCTAGCAGCAATACTATTACAGGTTACAGGCTAGCAGCAATACTATTACAGGTTACAGGCTAGCAGCAATACTATTACAGGTTACAGGCTAGCAGCAATACTATTACAGGTTACAGGCTAGCAGCAATACTATTACAGGTTACAGGCTAGCAGCAATACTATTACAGGTTACAGGCTAGCAGCAATACTATTACAGGTTACAGGCTAGCAGCAATACTATTACAGGCTAGCAGCAATACTATTACAGGTTACAGGCTAGCAGCAATACTATTACAGGTTACAGGCTAGCAGCAATACTTACAGGTTACAGGCTAGCAGCAATACTATTACAGGTTACAGGCTAGCAGCAATACTATTACAGGTTACAGGCTAGCAGCAATACTATTACAGGTTACAGGCTTAGCAGCAATTACTATTACAGGCTAGCAGCAATACTATTACAGGTTACAGGCTAGCAGCAATACTATTACAGGTTACAGGCTAGCAGACTATTACAGGTTACAGGCTAGCAGCAATACTATTACAGGTTACAGGCTAGCAGCAATACTATTACAGGTTACAGGCTAGCAGCAATACTATTACAGGTTACAGGCTGCAGCAATACTATTACAGGCTAGCAGCAATACTATTACAGGTTACAGGCTAGCAGCAATACTATTACAGGTTACAGGCTAGCAGCAATACTATTACAGGTTACAGGCTAGCAGCAATACTATTACAGGTTACAGGCTAGCAGCAATACTATTACAGGTTACAGGCTAGCAGCAATACTATTACAGGTTACAGGCTAGCAGCAATACTATTACAGGTTACAGGCTAGCAGCAATACTATTACAGGTTACAGGTACAGGCTAGCAGCAATACTATTACAGGTTACAGGCTAGCAAATACTATTACAGGCTAGCAGCAATACTATTACAGGCTAGCAGCAATACTATTACAGGTTACAGGCTAGCAGCAGCAATACTATTACAGGTTACAGGCTAGCAGCAATACTATTACAGGTTACAGGCTAGCAGCAATACTATTACAGGTTACAGGCTAGCAGCAATACTATTACAGGTTACAGGCTAGCAGCAATACTATTACAGGTTACAGGCTAGCAGCAATACTATGGTTACAGGCTAGCAGCAATACTATTACAGGTTACAGGCTAGCAGCAATACTATTACAGGTTACAGGCTAGCAGCAATACTATTACAGGTTACAGGCTAGCAGCAATACTATTACAGGTTACAGGCTAGCAGCAATACTATTACAGGTTACAGGCTAGCAGCAATACTATTACAGGTTACAGGCTAGCAGCAATACTATTACAGGTTACAGGCTAGCAGCAATACTATTACAGGTTACAGGCTAGCAGCAATACTATTACAGGTTACAGGCTAGCAGCAATACTATTACAGGTTACAGGTTACAGGCTAGCAGCAATACTATTACAGGTTACAGGCTAGCAGCAATACTATTACAGGTTACAGGCTAGCAGCAATACTATTACAGGTTACAGGCTAGCAGCAATACTATTACAGGTTACTAGCAGCAATACTATTACAGGTTACAGGCTAGCAGCAATACTATTACAGGTTACAGGCTAGCAGCAATACTATTACAGGTTACAGGCTAGCAGCAATACTATTACAGGTTACAGGCTAGCAGCAATACTATTACAGGTTACAGGCTAGCAGCAATACTATTACAGGTTACAGGCTAGCAGCAATACTATTACAGGTTACAGGCTAGCAGCAATACTATTACAGGTTACAGGCTAGCAGCAATACTATTACAGGTTACAGGCTAGCAGCAATACTATTACAGGTTACAGGCTAGCAGCAATACTATTACAGGTTACAGGCTAGCAGCAATACTATTACAGGCTAGCAGCAATACAATACAGGTTACAGGCTAGCAGCAATACTATTACAGGCTTAGCAGCAATAAATTACAGGTTACAGGCTAGCAGCAATACTATTACAGGTTACAGGCTAGCAGCAATACTATTACAGGTTACAGGCTAGCAGCAATACTATTACAGGTTACAGGCTAGCAGCAATACTATTACAGGTTACAGGCTAGCAGCAATACTATTACAGGCTAGCAGCAATATTATTTACAGGCTAGCAGCAATACTATTACAGGTTACAGGCTAGCAGCAATACTATTACAGGTTACAGGCTAGCAGCAATACTATTACAGGTTACAGGCTAGCAGCAATACTATTACAGGTTACAGGCTAGCAGCAATACTATTACAGGTTACAGGCTAGCAGCAATACTATTACAGGTTACAGGCTAGCAGCAATACTATTACAGGTTACAGGCTAGCAGCAATACTATTACAGGTTACAGGCTAGCAGCAATACTATTACAGGTTACAGGCTAGCAGCAATACTATTACAGGCTAGCAGCAATACTATTACAGGTTACAGGCTAGCAGCAATACTATTACAGGCTAGCAGCAATACTATTACAGGTTACAGGCTAGCAGCAATACTATTACAGGCTAGCAGCAATACATTACAGGTTACAGGCTAGCAGCAATACTATTACAGGTTACAGGCTAGCAGCAATACTATTACAGGTTACAGGCTAGCAGCAATACTATTACAGGTTACAGGCTAGCAGCAATACTATTACAGGTTACAGGCTAGCAGCAATACTATTACAGGTTACAGGCTAGCAGCAATACTATTACAGGTTACAGGCTAGCAGCAATACTATACAGGTTACAGGCTAGCAGCAATACTATTACAGGCTAGCAGCAATACTATTACAGGTTACAGGCTAGCAGCAATACTATTACAGGTTACAGGCTAGCAGCAATACTATTACAGGTTACAGGCTAGCAGCAATACTATTACAGGCTAGCAGCAATACTATTACAGGTGGCTAGCAGCAATACTATTACAGGTTACAGGCTAGCAGCAATACTATTACAGGTTACAGTACAGGGCTAGCAGCAATACTATTACAGGTTACAGGCTAGCAGCAATACTATTACAGGTTACAGGCTAGCAGCAATACTATTACAGGTTACAGGCTAGCAGCAATACTTACAGGTTACAGGCTAGCAGCAATACTATTACAGGTTACAGGCTAGCAGCAATACTATTACAGGTTACAGGCTAGCAGCAATACTATTACAGGTTACAGGCTAGCAGCAATACTATTACAGGTTACAGGCTAGCAGCAATACTATTACAGGCTAGCAGCAATACTATTACAGGTTACAGGCTAGCAGCAATACTATTACAGGTTACAGGCTAGCAGCAATACTATTACAGGTTACAGGCTAGCAGCAATACTATTACAGGTTACAGGCTATAGCAGCAATACTATTACAGGTTACAGGCTAGCAGCAATTTACTATTACAGGCTAGCAGCAATACTATTACAGGTTACAGGCTAGCAGCAATACTATTACAGGTTACAGGCTAGCAGCAATACTATTACAGGTTACAGGCTAGCAGCAATACTATTACAGGCTAGCAGCAATACTATTACAGGTTACAGGCTAGCAGCAATACTATTACAGGTTACAGGCTAGCAGCAATACTATTACAGGTTACAGGCTAGCAGCAATACTATTACAGGTTACAGGCTAGCAGCAATACTATTACAGGTTACAGGCTAGCAGCAATACTATTACAGGCTAGCAGCAATACTATTACAGGCTAGGCGCAATACTATTACAGGTTACAGGCTAGCAGCAATACTATTACAGGCTAGCAGCAATACTATTACAGGTTACAGGCTAGCAGCAATACTATTACAGGTTACAGGCTAGCAGCAATACTATTACAGGTTACAGGCTAGCAGCAATACTATTACAGGTTACAGGCTAGCATATTACAGGTTAAGGCTAGCAGCAATACTATTACAGGTTACAGGCTAGCAGCAATACTATTACAGGTTACAGGCTAGCAGCAATACTATTACAGGCTAGCAGCAATACTATTACAGGTTACAGGCTAGCAGCAATACTATTACAGGTTACAGGCTAGCAGCAATACTATTACAGGTTACAGGCTAGCAGCAATACTATTACAGGTTACAGGCTAGCAGCAATACTATTACAGGTTACAGGCTAGCAGCAATACTATTACAGGTTACAGGCTAGCAGCAATACTATTACTAGGCTAGCAGCAATACTATTACAGGTTACAGGCTAGCAGCAATACTATTACAGGTTACAGGCTAGCAGCAATACTATTACAGGTTACAGGCTAGCAGCAATACTATTACAGGTTACAGGCTAGCAGCAATACTATTACAGGTTACAGGCTAGCAGCAATACTATTACAGGTTACAGGCTAGCAGCAATACTATTACAGGTTACAGGCTAGCAGCAATACTATTACAGGTTACGGCTAGCAGCAATACAAAATACTATTACAGGCTAGCAGCAATACTATTACAGGCTATCAGCAATACTATTACAGGATTTAGGCTAGCAGTAATACTATTACAGGTTAGAGGCTAGCAGCAATACAAAATACAAGTTTCACGCTAGCAGCAATACTATTACAGGTTACAGGCTAGCAGCAATACTATTACAGGCTAGCAGCAATACTATTACAGGCTAGCAGCTATACTATTACAGGTTTACAGGCTTGCAGCAATACTATTACAGGTTACAGGCGAGCAGCAATACTATTACAGGTTACAGGCTAGCAGCAATACTATTACAGGTTACAGGCTAGCAGCAATACTATTACATGCTAGCAGAAATATTATTACAGGCTAGCAGCAACACTATTACAGGTTACAGGCTAGCAGCAATACTATTACAGGTTACAGGCTAGCAGAAATACTTTTACAGGCTAGCAGCAATACAATTACAGGTTACAGGCTAGCAGCAATACTATTACAGCCTAGCAGCAATACAATTACAAGTTACAGGCTAGCAGCAATACTATTACAGGTTACAGGCTAGCAGCAATACTATTACATGTTACAGACTAGCAGCAATACTATTAGAGGCTAGCAAGCAATAACTATAACCAGCTAGCTGCAATACAATTACAGCCTAGCAGCAATACTATTACAAGTTACAGGCTAGCAGCAATACTATTACATATAAAGACTAGCAGCAATACTATTACAGGTTACAGGATAGCAGCAATACTTTTACAGGTTACAGGCTAGCAGCAATACTATTGCAGGTTACAGGCTGAGCAGCAATAATATTACAAGTTACAGGGTAGCAGCAATACTATTACAGGTACAGGCTAACAGCAATACTATTACAGGTTACAGGCTAGCAGCAATACTATTACAGGTTGCAGGCTAGCAGCAATACTATTTCTGGCTAGCAGAAATACACAGGTTACAGGGCTAGCAGCAATACTATTAGAAGCTATCAGCAATACTATTACAGGCTAGCAGCAATTACTATTACAGGCTAGCAGCAATACTATTACAGGCTAGCAGCAATACCTATTACAGGCTAGGAGCAATACTATTACAGGCTAGCAGCAATACTATTACAAGTTACCGGCTAGCAGCAATACTATTACAGGTTACAGGCTAGCAGCAATACTATTACAGGTTGCAGGCTAGCAGCAATACTATTTCTGGCTAGCAGAAATACTATTACAGGTTACAGGCTAGGAGCAATACTATTAGAGGCTAGCAGCAATACTATTACAGGCCTAGCAGCAATACTATTACAGGCTAGCAGCAATACTATTACAGGCTAGCAGCAATACTATTACAGGCTAGGAGCATACTTTACAGGCCTAGGAGCAATACTATACATGTTAAGGCTAGCAGCAATAACTATTACAGGTTACAGGCTAGCAGCAATACTATTACAGGTTACGTTACAAGCTGAGCAGCAAAACTATTACAGGTTACAGGCTAGCAGCAATACTATTACAGGTTACAGGCTAGCAGCAATACTATTACAGGTTACAGGCTAGCAGCAATACTTTTACAGGCTAGCAGCAATACTATTACAGGCTAGCCCACAATACTATTACTTTCTAGCAGCAATATTAATTACAGGCTAGCAGCAATACTATTACAGGCTAGCAGCAATTCTATTACAGGCTAGCAGATTACTATTACAGGCTAGCAGCAATACTATTACAGGTTACAGGCTAGCAGCAATACTATTACAGGTTACAGGTTAGCAGCGATACTGTTACAAGTTACAGGCTAGCAGCAATACTATTACAGGTTACAGGCTAGTAGCAATACTATTACAGGTTACAGGCTAGCAGCAATACTATTACAGGCTAGCAGCAAGACCATTACAAGTTACAGGCAGGCAGCAATACTATTACAGGCTAGCAGCAAAACTATTACAGGTTACAGGCTAGCAGCAATACAATTACAGGTTAGCAGCAATACTATTACAGGATACAGGCTAGCAGCAATACTACTACAGGCTAGCAGCAATACAATTACAGGTTACAGGCTAGCAGCAGTACTATTACAGGTTACAGGCTAGCAGCAATACTATTACAGGTTACAGGCTAGCAGCAATACTATTAAAGGTTACAGGCTAGCAGCAATACTATTACAGGCTAGCAGCAATACTTTTACAGGTTACAGGATAGCAACAATACTGTTACAGGCTAGCAGCAATACTATTACAGGTTACAGGCTAGCAGCAATACTATTACAGGTTACAAGCTAGCAGCAATACTATTACAGGTTACAGGCTATCAGCATTACTATTACAGGTTACAGGCCAGCAGCAATACTATTACAGGTAACAGGCTAGCAGCAATACTATTACAGGTTACAGGCTAGCAGCAATTCTATTACAGGCTAGCAGCAATACTATTACAGGTTACAGGCTAGCAGCAATATTATTACAGGTTACAGGTACTATTACAGGTTACAGGCTAGCAATACTATTACAGGTTACAGGCTAGCAGCAATACTATACAGGTTACAGGCTAGCAGCAAATACTATTACAGGTTACAGGCTAGCAGCAATACTATTACAGGCTAGCAGCAATACTATTACAGGTTACAGGCTAGCAGCAATACTATTACAGGTTACAGGCTAGCAGCAATACTATTACAGGCTAGCAGCAATACTATTACAGGTTACAGGCTAGCAGCAATACTTTTACAGGCTAGCAGCAATACTATTACAGGTTACAGGCTAGCAGCAATACTATTACAGGTTACAGGCTAGCAGCAATACTATTACAAAACCTAAAAAAACAAAAAAAAAATTTTACCAGGGGGTATAATTAACCAAGGGCCCCCCCCCCCCCCCCCTTTAAAAGCAATACTATTACAGGTTACAGGCTAGCAGCAATACTATTACAGGTTACAGGCTAGCAGCAATACTATTACAGGTTACAGGCTAGCAGCAATACTATTACAGGTTACAGGCTAGCAGCAATACTATTACAGGTTTAAGCTAGCAGCAATACTATTACAGGTTACAGGTCTGCAGCAATGTATTACAGGTTACAGCTAGCAGCAATATTATTACAGGTTACAGGCTAGCAGCAATACTATTACAGGTTACAGGCTAGCAGCAATACTATTACAGGCTAGCAGCAATACTATTACAGGTTTAACAGGCTAGCAGCAATACTATTACAGGTTTACAGGCTAGCAGCAATACTATTACAGGCTACAGGCTAGCAGCAATACTATTACAGGTTACAGGCTAGCAGCAATATTATTACAGGTTACAGGCTAGGAAAGCAATACTATTACAGGGCTAGCAGCATTATATTACAGGTTACAGCCTTAGCTGCAACACTTATTATAGGTTACACAGGCTAGCAGCAATACAGGTTACCAGGCTAGCAGCAATATATTACAGGTTACAGGCTAGCAGCAATACTATTACAGGTACAGGCAGCAATACTTTACAGGTTACAGGCTAGCAGCAATACTATTAAGCAAATACTATTACTTACAGGCTAGCAGCTACTATTACAGGCAATACATTAGCAGCAATACTATTACAGGTTACAGGCCAGGCTAGCTTCAATACTATTACAGGTTACAGGATTTGTTAAGCAGCAAATACTATTACAGGTTACAGCAGCAGCAATTACTATTACAGGTTACAGCAGCAGCAATACTATTACAGGGGCTACAGGCTAGCCAATTTACAGCACAGAAAGGCTTGCAGCATAAATTACTAATTTTTACAGGCTAGCAGCAATATTAGGTTACAGGCTAGCAGCATATTACAGTAGGCATAGCTTCAATACAGCAAGGTTAACAGGGCTAGCAGCAATACTTTACAGGTTACAGGTTAGCAGCTAGCAGCAATACTATTACAGGTTACACTTAAGGCAGAATACTATTACAGTTACAGGCTAGCAATACTATTACAGGTTTACAGGCTAGCACATATATTACAGGTTACTTGCATTACTTTTATAGCAATACTATTCAAGGTTTACAGGCTAGCAGCAATACTATTACAGGCTAGCCAGGTAGCAGCAATACTATTTACAGGTTTACAGGCTAGCAGCAATATTTACCAGCACAATACTATTACTCCTACAGCAATACTATTACAGCAGTTACAGGTCAATACAACAGCAGCTACTATCTACAGGCTAGCAATACTATTACAGGTTACAGGCTAGCAGCAATACTATTACAGGTACAGCAGCTAGCAATACTATTACAGGTTTACAGAACAGCAATATATAGCAGGTTACAGGCTAGCAGAAAATATACTATTTATTACATAGCAGCAACCTATTACAGTTTACAGGCAGCTATTCTCAATACTATTACGGTTACAGGCTAGCAGCAATACTACTACAGGATTACTGGCTAGCAGCCAATACTTTTTTACAGCTGCAGCACATACTTACAGGTTAATAGGCTTAACAGCACAGCAATATTAATACAGGTTACAGGCCAATACTATTACTATTAGGTGCAAGGCTAGCAGCAATACTATTACAGGTTACAGGCTAGCAGCAATACTATTAAAGCCAAATACTATTACAGGCTAGCAGCAATACTTTACAGGCTAGACATAACTATTACAGGTTACAGGCTAGCAGCAATATACAGTATTACAGGTTACAGGCTAGCAGCAATACTATTACAGGTTACAGGCTAGCAGCAATACTATTACAGGCTAGCAGCAATACTATTACTTACAGGCTAGCAGCAATACTATTACAGGTTACAGGCTACAGCAATACTATTACAGGCTAGCAGCAATACTATACAGGTTACAGGCTAGCAGCAATACTATTACAGGTTACAGGCTAGCAGCAATACTATTACAGCTAGCAGCAATACTTATTACAGGCTAGCAGCAATACTATTACAGTACAGGTAACAGGCTAGCAGCAATACTAGTTACAGGTTTACAGGCTAGCATCAATACTATTACAGGTTACAAGGCTAACAAGCAATAACTATTACAGGTTACACGCTAGCAGCAATAGCATTAGCAGGTAGCTAGCAACAATACTATTAAAGGCTAGCAGCAATACTATACAGGGTTACAGGCTAGCAGCTATACTATTACAGGTTACAGGGCTAAGCAGCAAATACTATTACAGTTACAGGCTTGCAGCTAAACAATACTATTACAGTTACAGGCTAGCAGCAATACTATTACAGGTAAGGCTAGCAGCAATACTATTACAAGGTTACAGGCTTAGCAGCTAATACTAATACATGGTTACAGGCTAGCAGCAATACTATTACAGTAAGGCTAGCAAGCAATACCTATTAAAGGTTACTAGGCTAGCAGCAATACTATTACAGGTTACAGGCTAGCAGCAATACTATTATAGGTTACAGGCTAGTAGCAATACTATTACAGGCTAGCAGCAATACTATTACAGGTTAGCAGCAATACTATTACATGTTACAGGCTAGCAGCAATACTATTACAGGTTACAGGCTAGCAGCAATACTATTACAGGTTACACGCTAGCAGCAATACTATTACAGGCTAGCAGCAATACTATTACAGGCTAGCAGCAATACTATTACAGGATTTAGGCTAGCAGTAATACTATTACAGGTTAGAGGCTAGCAGCAATACTATTACAGGTTACAGGCTAGCAGCAATACTAATACAAGTTTCACGCTAGCAGCAATACTATTACAGGTTACAGGCTAGCAGCAATACTATTACAGGCTAGCAGCAATACTATTACAGGCTAGCAGCTATACTATTACAGGTTTACAGGCTTGCAGCAATACTATTACAGTTACAGGCGTGCAGCAATACTATTACAGGTTACAGGCTAGCAGCAATACTATTACAGGTTACAGGCTAGCAGCAATACTATTACATGCTAGCAGAAATATTATTACAGGCTAGCAGCAACACTATTACAGGTTACAGGCTAGCAGCAATACTATTACAGGTTACAGGCTAGCAGAAATACTTTTACAGGCTAGCAGCAATACAATTACAGGTTACAGGCTAGCAGCAATACTATTACAGCCTAGCAGCAATACAATTACAAGTTACAGGCTAGCAGCAATACTATTACAGGTTACAGGCTAGCAGCAATACTATTACATGTTACAGACTAGCAGCAATACTATTAGAGGCTAGCAGCAATACTATAACCAGCTAGCTGCAATACTATTACAGCCTAGCAGCAATACTATTACAAGTTACAGGCTAGCAGCAATACTATTACATATTAAAGACTAGCAGCAATACTATTACAGGTTACAGGATAGCAGCAATACTTTTACAGGTTACAGGCTAGCAGCAATACTATTGCAGGTTACAGGCTAGCAGCAATAATATTACAAGTTACAGGGTAGCAGCAATACTATTACAGGTTACAGGCTAACAGCAATACTATTACAGGTTACAGGCTAGCAGCAATACTATTACAGGTTGCAGGCTAGCAGCAATACTATTTCTGGCTAGCAGAAATACTATTACAGGTTACAGGCTAGCAGCAATACTATTAGAAGCTATCAGCAATACTATTACAGGCTAGCAGCAATACTATTACAGGCTAGCAGCAATACTATTACAGGCTAGCTGCAATACTATTACAGGCTAGGAGCAATACTATTACAGGCTAGCAGCAATACTATTACAAGTTACAGGCTAGCAGCAATACTATTACAGGTTACAGGCTAGCAGCAATACTATTACAGGTTGCAGTCTAGCAGCAATACTATTTCTGGCTAGCAGAAATACTATTACAGGTTACAGGCTAGGAGCAATACTATTAGAGGCTAGCAGCAATACTATTACAGGCTAGCAGCAATACTATTACAGGCTAGCAGCAATACTATTACAGGCTAGCAGCAATACTATTACAGGCTAGGAGCAATACTATTACAGGCTAGCAGCAATACTATTACAGGTTACAGGCTAGCAGCAATTCTATTACAGGTTACAAGCTAGCAGCAAAACTATTACAGGTTACAGGCTAGCAGCAATACTATTACAGGTTACAGGCTAGCAGCAATACTATTACAGGTTACAGGCTAGCAGCAATACTTTTACAGGCTAGCAGCAATACTATTACAGGCTAGCCACAATACTATTACTTTCTAGCAGCAATATTATTACAGGCTAGCAGCAATACTATTACAGGCTAGCAGCAATTCTATTACAGGCTAGCAGCATTACTATTACAGGCTAGCAGCAATACTATTACAGGTTACAGGCTAGCAGCAATACTATTACAGGTTACAGGTTAGCAGCGATACTGTTACAAGTTACAGGCTAGCAGCAATACTATTACAGGTTACAGGCTAGTAGCAATACTATTACAGGTTACAGGCTAGCAGCAATACTATTACAGGCTAGCAGCAAGACCATTACAAGTTACAGGCAGGCAGCAATACTATTACAGGCTAGCAGCAAAACTATTACAGGTTACAGGCTAGCAGCAATACAATTACAGGTTTGCAGCACGCACATTGCTGAAACATCCATTCGACCTCGTGTTACTTTAACATTAACACGCCTATGCGCAGCGAGTAGGCCTACTTGTATGAAACGTGCTCTACGACAAATTATTGGCTCTCACAATAAGCATGGCGTCCGCATGTACTTGTTGAGGCCATGGTCAGGGACCTGGGTATTATACAATAAATTTGATATACTTTGGTTCTGAGTAAAGACTACACTGTCGAGTGCACTGACACTGGATACACTGAAATTGGATACCGAGGAACAAGAAGAAGAGACGGCTTAGCATAGGAGGTAAGGGAATATTAGTTTCGGCATGCGGAAATCTGTGTTTAGCCTAGAGCAGAGGTATGGACTGTCTGAAAAATACACGTGTCCAATGTGACACAAGCCGCAGCATCCGTCGCCCGCACACACACGGAGCATGCACAGCAAGAAATAATAATAATAACAATAATAACAATAATAACAACAATAATAACAACAATAATAATAACAATAATATGTCATACTCACAAATTTAAAAACTACTGCAGTCACAGTAGCAGATATTGCCGAAAATCACAGTACACAAATAGCACAAGTACAGACACATCAGTTTTATCACCAACACTGCACCATCCACATCAAAAGGAGTAACATAGTGTTTTATAAAATGCATAAGAAATACCACCGATAAAACAACAAGAATAATAACAATTAAAAAAAACAAATTCAACAGAAACAACTTCTAACAAGTCTTACATCCCAACAGATGAAGTTCAACATTAGTGATGGCTCTAATATTGCAAACAGGGTAGGGTATTGCATCAAGGGTTTCCAAGGGTGACACGCTTGTATACAAATCTTTAAATCCATTCTTAGCTGCAGATTACCCAACAGTGGATAGTGTATGGGGGGAGGGAGATGTAAGGGTAGAATATAGAAGTTATATACACACACACCACACACACACACGCACCCGTATTGTCTACATTGTGGGGTGATTAAGTATCAATGTGTGTGCATACACACACACTCGCCCAACACACTGGGGCAATCAGCCCATCTCAAGATTAAGCAGTTTAACTGCTTGTGGGAAAAAACTATTGAGAGATCTTGATGTGGTGCACCGAGGCATTCTTAATCTCCGCCCCGAGGGTAGCAGCTGGAAGAACTGGCTGGCTGGGTGGAGTTTGTCTTTATATATATTTTGAGCTCTGCGGTTGGCTCGGAGCAGAAACATTGATTCAATGGAAGGGAGAACGCTCCCAACGACTTTTGATGCTTGTCGTACAACACGTTCAAGTCTGTCCCTGTCCTGACTGCTCACACTAGAGTGCCATACCACGACCGAGAAAGTGAGAACGCTCTCTACTATGGACCGGTAGAATAGTGATAGGATATTCTGACTGACTCTGAATGTTTTGAGCTGACGAAGAAAATACAACCTTTGGTGGGCTTTCTTAATGGCACCTGAGATATGTGCCTCCCACCGGAGGTCAGCTGAAATTGTAGTACCTAAGAACCGGAAACTATCAACTTGTTCGACCGCTTCTCCATTAATGAGGAGATGATGGATAGGAGTTTTCTTCTTCCGAAAGTCAACAATCATTTCTTTTGTTTTTGAGACATTCAACTCCAGATTATTATTGCTACACCAGCCAACAAGATCATCCACTGCATCACGATATGCTGTTTCATCGGCATCCAAGATCAAGCCCTCAACAGTGGTGTCGTCTGAGAATTTCAGGATGTGTACTGACTTATGCTTTGACACACAGTCATTTGTGAAGAGAGTGAATAGCAGCGGAGACAGCACGCAACCTTGAGGCGCACCAGTATTGAGGGTGATCTGACTGGAGAGTATGTCACCTACTCTGACTGACTGCGGACGCTCCAGCAGAAAGTCGAGGACCCAACGACAAACTGGCAACCCCAAACCCATGTCAACTAGCTTACTGTATAGCTTATGGGGAATAATAGTGTTAAAGGCAGATGAATAGTCTACAAATAAAATCCTAGCATAAGTCTTAGGGTGATCAAGATGCTGAAGGATGTAGTGCAGTGCCAGTGCAACTGCGTCATCGACAGACCTATTTCTGCGATAAGCAAACTGGTGTGGATCCATCTTATCCTGAGTGACCGACTGCATATATTTTAGCACCAGGCGCTCCATCACCTTCATCACAACTGATGTGAGAGCGACTGGGCGAAAGTCATTCAACCCTGAGATGGTAGCTTTTTTAGGGACAGGGACAATGGTGGAAGTTTTAAAGCACCGTGGGACAGTGCATTGCTGAAGTGACTGATTAAAAACATCTGTAAACACAGGAGCTAGTTGGTCTGCACATGTCTTGAGCACTGCAGGGGACACCCCCGCCTTCCTGATATTTTGCTTTTTGAACAAGGCCCTAACTTCCGCTTCTTCGATTACAAAAGCAGCCTCCCCAGCAGGATCAAGTGGGGACAGAACAGGCGGGGGCATCCCATTCTGCCTGTCAAAGCGCCCATAAAAGTGGTTCAGCTGATCAGGGAGGTTGGGATCAGGGGCAGGATTGATAGACTTCATCTCTTTGTACTGAGTGGCCTTCTGAAGACCCTGCCAGACTGTTCTAGGGTTATTGGAGGAAAATTCAACCTCAAGCTTGCGCCCAAACTCAGCTTTCGCCTTGCGAACAGTTTTCTTTAAATCATACTTGGCCGCCTTGAAACGGTCAGCATCCCCACTCCCAAAGGCAGCCTGTTTTGCAAGCAACTTGCCCTTAATCTCCCTTGTAAACCATGGTTTATCAGCAATACTATTACATGTTACAGGCTAGCAGCAATACTATTACAGGCTAGCAGCAATACTATTACAGGTTAGCAGCAATACTATTACATGTTACAGGCTAGCAGAAATACTTTTACAGGCTAGCAGAAATACTATTACAGGTTACAGGCTAGCAGCAATACTATTACAGGCTAGCAGCAATACAATTACAGGTTACAGGCTAGCAGCAATACTATTACAGGTTACAGGCTAGCAGCAATAAATTTACAGGTTACAGGTTAGCAGCAATACTATTACATGTTACAGACTAGCAGCAATACTATTAGAGGCTAGCAGCAATACTATTACCAGCTAGCTGTAATACTATTACAGCCTAGCAGCAATACTATTACAGGTTACAGGCTAGCAGCAATACTATTACAGGCTAGCAGCAATACTAATACAGGCTAGCAGCAATACTATTACAGGTTACAGGCTAGCAGCAATACTATTACAGGTTACAGGCTAGCAGCAATACTATTACAGGTTACAGGCCAGCAGCAATGCTATTACAGGTTACAGGCTAGCAGCAATACTATTACAGGTTACAGGCTAGCAGCAATACTATTACAGGTTACAGGCTAGCAGCAATACTATTACAGGCTAGCAGCAATACTATTACAGGTTACAGGCTAGCAGCAATACTATTAAAGGTTACAGGCTAGCAGCAATACTATTACAGGATACAGGCTAGCAGCAATACTATTACATGTTACTGGCTAGCAGCAATACTATTACAGGTTACAGGCTAGCAGCAATACTATTACAGGATAGCAGCAATACTATTACAGGTTACCGGCTAGCAGCAATTCTATTACAGGTTACAGGCTAGCAGCAATACTATTACAGGCTAGCAGCAATACTATTACAGGTTACAGGCTAGCAGCAATACTATTACAGGTTACAGGTTAGCAGCAAAACTATTACAGGTTATAGGCTAGCATCAATACTATTACAGGTTACAGGCTAGCAGCAATACTATTACAAGTTACAGACTAGCAGCATAACTTTTACAGGTTACAGGCTATCAGCGATACTATTACATGCTAGGAGCAATGCCATTACAGGTTACAGGCTAGCAGCAATACTATTACAGACTAGCAGCAATACTATTACAGGTTACAGGCTAGCAGCAATACTATTACAGGTTACAGGCTAGCAGCAATACTATTACAGGTTGCAGGCTAGCAGCAATACTATTACTGGCTAGCAGCAATATTATTACAGGTTACAGGCTAGCAGCATTACTATTAGAGGCTAGCAGCAATACTATTACAGGCTAGCAGCAATACTATTACAGGCTAGCAGCAATACTATTACAGGCTAGCAGCAATACTATTACAGGCTAGGAGCAATACTATTACAGGCTAGCAGCAATACTATTACAGGTTACAGTCTTGCAGCAATACTATTACAGGTTACAGGCTATAAGCAATTCTATTACAGGTTACAAGCTAGCAGCAATACTATTACAGGTTACAAGCTAGCAGCAATACTATTACAGGTTACAGGCTAGCAGCAATACTATTACAGGTTACAGGCTAGCAGTAATACTATTACAGGTTACAGGCTAGCAGCAATACTATTACAGGTTACAGGCTAGCAGCAATACTATTACAGGCTAGCAGAACTACTATTACAGGCTAGAAGCATAACTATTACAGGTTACAGGCTAGCTGCAATACTATAACAGGCTTGCAACAATACTATTACAGGATACAGGCTAGCAGCCATACTATTACAGGTTACAGGCTAGCAGCAATACTATTACAGGTTACAGGCAAGCAGCAATACTATTACAGGTTACAGGCTAGCAGCAATACTATTACAGGTTACAGGCTAGCAGCAATACTAATACAGGCTAGCAGCAATACTATTACAGGCTAGCAGCAATACTATTACAGGCTAGCAGCAATACTATTACAGGTTTCAGGCTAGCATTAATACTATTACAGGTTACAGGCTAAAAGCAATACTATTACAGGCTAGCAGCAATAGTACTGCAGGCTAGCAGCAATACTATTACAGGCTAGCAGCAATACTATTACAGGTTACAGGCTAGAAGCAATACTATTACAGGTTACAGGCTAGCAGCAATACTATTACAGATTACAGGCTAGCAGCAATACTATTACAGGCTAGCAGCAATACTATTACAGGTTACAGGCTAGCAGCAATCATATTACAGGTTACAGGCTAGCAGCAATACTATTACAGGTTACAGGCTAGCAGCAATACTATTACAGGTTACAGGCTAGCAGCAATACTATTACATGTTACAGGCTAGCAGCAATACTATTACAGGTTACAGACTAGCAGCAATACTATTACAGGTTAGCAGCAATACTATTACATGTTACAGGCTAGCAGCAATACTATTACAGGTTACAGGCTAGCAGCAATACTATTACAGGTTACACGCTAGCAGCAATACTATTACAGGCTAGCAGCAATACTATTACAGGCTAGCAGCAACACTATTACAGGATTTAGGCTAGCAGTAATACTATTACAGGTTAGAGGCTAGCAGCAATACTATTACAGGTTACAGGCAAGCAGCAATACTAATACAAGTTTCACGCTAGCAGCAATACTATTACAGGTTACAGGCTAGCAACAATACTATTACAGGCTAGCAGCTATACTATTACAAGCTAGCAGCAATACTATTACAGGTTTACAGGCTAGCAGCAATACTATTACAGGTTACAGGCTAGCAGCAAAACTATTACAGGTTACAGGCGAGCAGCAATACTATTACAGGTTACAGGCTGTCGCGATACAAGCGCCTACTCTACGCATCCTCGATATTCTGCTATAGTCCAGACAACGCGTCATAGACAATACGTCATAGACAGTGACGATAATAATATTGTTTTCGGAATGACGCAGTATGCGACATTTTTTTTTTATTTAGTGTAGTTCATTTTTAGAGTATTGTTACCATAGACAATTTGTGTACTATCCTTTCGATTGGCTGAATGTGGGAAATATCGTTAGGAAAAACCATTCGAGCGACCATCTTGGAGGGCAAGGAACGTATGTTTACGCCAGACCACTATTTCGGATTACTGAGGTCATAAAGTTGGTTCGAAAAGCTCGTCTCACCCTAAACAACACGTGTCGTAGACACCACAAACGAATCCTGAGCTGGTAAGTTACGATTCGATGTGTGAAGCTGGGGAATGGGTAGTCTTGTGCTTGTGTCCATTGCGCCATGCGAATCATTCATCGTCCTTCATCAAGGTGATTCGTTATTATTCTTCAATGTATGCAAATTGTATGATAATAGAAGGCCTCAACGGAAGAACGATCAGAGTCACACATTTCCTGTTTTGAGAAAATCGATTTTTAAGATTTAAAACACCATTATGTAGTACAATGAATTAAAATCACCCCAAAAATCATTTTATTTAAGAAAACATTTATTTCTCAATATAGCAATTCTTAATTTTATGTGAAAATACTGATTTATATATTTGATATTGCTACTCTAAGAGGGGAACCGCTGTTCGGACTTTGATCGTTTTGCTGTTGCATAGCTCCAATACAAGCCAAAATATTCCACATTTTAGGTCCTAGAGATTCATTGTCATAACAGGTTTTCTTAATTGATTTCTACTTACACCTAACACAACAGAATCGAAAGACACTAAAAATATTGCTTTACAATCAAATTTATTACATGAGTGTCATCTTTATTGCAGGTACCACCCAAACCAAAGAATACAAGTAGGGGAGGGGGGCGCGGGAGGAAAATAATAAAAACACACATGTCATGTGATAGCAAATAACTCAGCTGACAGCTAGCTTGATCGTTTTGTCGGTGTAAACATAGGACTCTGATCGTTCTGTCAAAGTGTGGTTATTTTAAAGTCCCATAACTCAGGACTCAGATCGTTTTTCCATTAGTCACTTCAGGTAGACAAAGTATGAACCCAGGGCTACAAGGAAAGGGCAATAACTCAAAAAAATCAAATTTGTGACTTTGATCGTTCTGTCGTTGAGGCCTTCGGGTTCTCATTTCATATAAATTCTTCAGCGCGTGAAGTTTATATGGTGATAGTTAATTTAACATGTTTAGCTTAGTTCATAAAGAATGTTGGTGCATTCTTGATCATTGGAACAATGTGGATGAACAGCGAGGAAAGAACATTATTGTGCTTTGAGAATAAGATACAATAACCCGTGAATATGCAGGGTTCTTATTCAAACAACGTCAACGGCGTTCCTCGCTGGTCATTCAACAGGATACAGATTGTGTATTTAGTCCCTGTTAATTTGTCTGTGCGCAGGGAAAGGATTTTGTTTTTGCTTCCTTCTTCATGATATTTTCGACTGTCGGATTCCTGATATGATCGTTTTAACCTACTTCCATCCTCAACGCTTATTCTTCTGATGACATGGAGCTCGTCATATCCCTGACGTCCATGTGAAGCCAGCTGGACGATAATCCTTTTGGTCAAACGTGAGGACACAAACTGAGTTAAACAAAAGAGACAATTCTTCTTCTCCATCAGGGAATCTACGTCAGATAAGTCACAACTTTAATCAACAGTGAAAATCTTTAGAACCATGATTTCACGGGTTTTCGTATCATATCATATAAAATAAATATCATCAACCATCAACCAGTGGTATTCTTTTTTAGTTGTAAAAAAGCAAACAGGACGAATGAATAGCCAATAATTTCTTTTATTCTTTATTTTCTATTTCTCAACATCACTTTCTTGTTTCTTATCGATTTTTAGGCATAATACAAAGAGGAAATTGATTCTATTTATATAAAATTCGTTCAACTGTTCATTCATCTTTTAACATCTATATATATATTAATATAAATTATATATATATAACGCGACAATGGGGGCTCGTCCGGGATAGTTGGAGTCACAATCACTTTTTAAGTCGTGTTACCACTGGTGGTGATGATATTTACTACATTGTACATGTAAATTATCATTGTATCATTCATTTGTTCAACGCGGGAGGTTGGCGGGAGCCGCTCTTACAAATGGGCGGACTTATGGACTACCCTACCAACCAATGTAACATCAGCTTCCCACGTCGATCATTAATTTACCAGTTATATTTACAGATATAATTAGGTTGCATATTTATAACCTTATGCAAACGACTCCCAGTACGTGTTGTCAATCAAATGTTCAGCAGTAATTTCGGGTATTACATGCTGTAAAAGAATAGGCAGAACGGTGGTCTATTTTATTATCTCAGTCTTAACCGATTGAGTGTTTGAAGCTAATATTGGAATCCTATAGCATTTGTTGTTATAGTGAATCCGGAGACACGAGGACCTGTGTCAATATTAGAAGGAGAGAGATAACAAGTTATAATTTAGTATAAAGACTAAATAACTTGTTGACCTACTAGTCACCTTTGAAGGTAAGGTAAATGTTCTATGTTCAACGGACCGAACAGTAGACAGACAGTAGCGTCGCGCTTAATAGATCAGTGATAAACGGAATAATCACATAGGATCATTAAGTCAGTTTTGTAGCCTAACATTTCTGTTCGCCGAAGTAAGAGCGACATAGAAAATTAGAAGAATACTCGTAGTGAGAGAGTATTAGCAGAAGGGTCTAGTAAACTCATCCGCCACAAAGGAACGGACCGCGAGTTATACTAGAGTGTATTTTATAATTTATAAATATACACACAGTAAATCCCTGAGACACAGGTGTATCATCCAGGGTGGATTGTATCTGTGTGGCAATCAAATAAGGCCACGTACAGTTGATCTTATGAGGCGAATCAAGGTAAAGGTAGCAGGATAACTTTTGTGAATTTGATAAGTTTAGCTACTGGATTCGAGCCTAGACAGTGACACGTTATCACAATTCTAATTACATTACAAGAATGAATTAGGATCTTTGAGTTCGAAGTAGAACTGGTGTTAACAAGAGGGTGCCATTGCCAGATACACAAAACTCTTCTTTTTAAGTTCTTGATTTTATGCTGTTAATACGCGAATAGCAAATAACAGAAATTGCAGTAAAAGCGTATAGTTATAACGAATCCATTGGGGTTGTTCGAAGATATTTCAAAGAGTTGCCATTTTGTATTTTTTCCTCCTCGGGAAAATAACGTCATTGACGTGACGTAATCGGCGTGACGAAATCGGAACTTCTCGAACGCTAATTTGTTCTTTCCTGTCGTATTACATTTTGCCAATCAGTAAATGACAACGACTCGTGCTCAAGCGAAAGCAATGGAAGCCAACGATCCTTTCTTAAAGTTTAAGGCCGAAGGAGAAGCGTTGGGGTTGTCGGGTCCAGATCTTGTCAATTATGTCAAGGAAGAAAAAATGCGTCTAGCTGAAGCTGACGAACGAAAACGTCAAGCTGAAGCTGAAGAAAGAAAGCATCAAGCTGAAGCTGAGGAAAGAAAACGACAAGCTGAAGCTGAAGCTGAAGAAAGGAAGCGTCAAGCTGAAATCGATGAAAGAAAACACAAAGCAACATTGGAATATGAATTAGAACTCGAACGAATACGTCACGTGAACAGTGACAACACCAACGACAATGCTGCCGATCCGTCGGATTCTCGTTCATCGCAGTTTTATCAGGAAAAACTGAAGATAAAACTACCTTTTCTGGAAGACAAAGATGATCTGGAAGATTATCTACGCACATTTGAGAGAACGGCTAAGATTCAAGAATGGCCAATTAATCAATGGGCTCCTCGCCTAGGCACCTTGCTAAAAGGGAAAGCGAGGGAAGTCTACTCTATGTTGAATGATGCTGATGCCGGCGATTACGGAACATTACGGCGAGCATTATTGTTCCGATTCCAGCTGACGGCAGAAGAATATCGGAAAAAATTTCGAGATGCCAGAAGACAGCAAGGAGAATCAACACAAGAGTACGCTACCAAGTTAGATCTCTGGTTATCCAGATGGCAGGAACTTGCAGGGAAAGACAACACATATGACGATCTGCGTGATTTGATACTGCAAGAAAAGTTTCTTAGTGGGATACCGTTTGATCAAGCGCGTTTTGTCAGAGAAAAGGAGCCGGAGACGATGGGCGATGCAATAAGATTTGCTTTAACCTACTGTCACGACCCACACTCAGTTTGAACTTTATATTGTTGTTTGTAGATAGGTGGTCTTCTCGCAAGTGCATATGAATCATCGTTTTGTGTGCCTTTGGATAAGCCGGGACAAAAGTAAATGAAAAGTGTGACGTAACTTATTGTCGTAGAAAAGAGGAAATGACGAAAGAGAAAGAAGACAGGTTTTGGGTCGTTACAGGGAGGTCCCAGGAACAGTGAATCTAGGAGCAGTGTGTTAAATCGTTTTTCGTCCCTGCTAATCCTTTATCCGTCAACTGTACGCTTAAGGAAATACGTACGTGATATCCTCACGTAGCGGTGCCCTACGACAAGAACTTGAGTTTTCACCAGAAGTCGTTTGAGAACGATGAAGGAGAAAGAGTTCGACCTTGAAACTGGTGCAAGTTCGACTGTTTGTTTTAGTCAATGAAGATCGAGACGACTAGTAGACCTGACCGTTGACCTACCTGTACCAAAAGGAATGCTGCAGATGAAGAGACGTATCCGACCTTAGCCGCATCACCGTATCCACGGGTAGTTGAGTAAGTGTGGACTCGGGTGTTTTCACTGGCTAGTCGGGTGTCTCTTTGTTGTCATTTATTTCTGTGGTCCGTATTTTGTCGTGTCATTGTTGGTTATCATTATGTTGTGGGGCTAAAATATTATTAGTATTATACTCGAATAAGTGATACCATATTTATTACAATCATTATTCTTCCAAGCATACAACACATTCAAGGTTGCAGTCATTCATTCATACATGCGTTAGATTTACATTTGTGATTGTTACAATACAAGAGTTAGTGATTATTATTATTAAGGAAAATGGTTGAGTTTTCAATTGCATCAGGAAGCATGTATAAATTGTTACTCAAATTCTTAGAAGATTTTGTATGGGTTATGTTGCAGTGTACCTTTCGCTTTTTGCCTTTGGTTTCATCTTCAACTTCGATTTTACCTTCAACTTCAACTTTAACTTCGACTTTGTTTTGGGGTTTTACCATCACTTTTCACCGATTGTGTTATAATAGACTTTTTGCCAGTGAACTTTTTGCCTTCGCTTCTTCACCACAGACTTTGAAATATTGGATGACCACGGCGGATGCATCTAATCGTAGCAGCTACAGTCCCAGTGACATTCGAGGTGTATGCACTTATCGGTTACATCTAGTGCATTGACAATTTTTTAGTTTATTTGCTTACTGTGTTCCCGGGACATATATACATTTCACTCCTGCGTTGAGCGAGTTCATGCTCTAGTGTCTTCGGGACGTTTTTGTTATTATGCAATTTCGTATTGCAAAGGTTTGATCGCAGGAGTGTGATATGTATTTGTAAAACGGGACTTGTGAACTGAAATCGTTATAACAGTAGTAGCAACAAATTTGTAAACAGTGCATAGGTTGTGTGCGAACAATGAGTGAACAGTAAAAAAGGAAAACAAAGAGACTGAACGAGAGTACTGTGTAGAACCATTTAATTGATTTAAAACAAAAAACATTTCATTCTGTCGTTTGATTTTATTACCTTTATAAATTTTAGTTATTCAATTACGACTCCATGTTATGTTCATGTGAATAAATTGTTGTTTTATTTTGCCAACGTAATGCTTGTCTCTATCTATTCATCCGTTGTTCACGTATGGTTGCATACACTGCTCAGAGTTCCCCTTTATGGTAAGAGAAACGAAGGACCGTAAGGGGGTGCTTTGACATATTTGGTGGCAGCGGTGGGATCGAACGGATGAATGGAGGAGATAGAATTACGTTGACATTGTTGTGTTATACCATACAATCAGAGTAAGTGACGTGGGTGGTTGGCGGGTGCTGGAGCGTTTTGAATCGCGTGGGCGCACTTAGAGCACACGACAGTAATAAGGTAAGCAACCAAGCCCACACTTTACTATAATACAACTTAGTGTCATCTGAACCAAACCGTGGTATAACTGTTGAGTTATTTGAACTCTGAGATATATAGTTGGTAAATAGATTTGTTGTTTACCAATTATACAAGAAAAGGTGGTCGGCTAGCAAAATGTCCGCCACCCGGAAAGGTACAAAACGTGCTGGAGCCAAGAAAACGATTGGTGGGGAAGGGACATCGATCACCCCTAGCAGCGACTCAGCCGATATTGTACTGGGAGCATCGGGAGAAGCGACCATGTCCAGTTTGACGAGAGAAGAGACTCTGAGTACGTCTGTCTTAGGTTTCCCTCGCATGGCGGTAGCCGTAGAACCGTCAAGGAACCAAGAGACGTCCGAAGTGATTGACGTATCCGTGAAGTATAGAGAATTAGGTATGAGCCTAGGCCTGCGAGAAGAGGCGCTAGCGAGATTTGTCGTGGATGGCATCCAAAAGGAAGAAGAACGAAGAGAGCGAGAAGAAGATAGACGTTTAGTGGAGAGGAAAATAGAAGAAGAGCGAAGAAAAATAGAAGAAGAGCGAAGAGAGCGCGAAGAAGACAGACGGCTAATGGAAAGAAAAATAGAAGAAGACAGACGTCTAATGGAGAGGAAAATGGAAGAAGAGCAAAAGGAAAAAGAAGAAGAACGTCGCCGACGCGAAGAGGAAAAAGAAGAAGAACGTCGCCGACGCAAAGAGGAAAAAGAAGAAGAACGTCGCCGACGCGAAGAAGAAAAAGAAGAACGTCGCCGACGAGAAGAAGAAAAGGAAGACAGACGTCTAATGGAGAGAAAAATGGAAGAAGAACGTCGCCGACGAGAAGAGGAAAAAGAAGAAGACAGACGTCTGATGGAGAGGAAAATGGAAGAAGAACGTCGCCGACGAGAGGAAGAGAAAGAAGAAGAACGTCGCCGACGCGAGGAAGACAAAGAAGAAGAACGAAGATCATTAGAAATCAGAATGGAGGCAGAGAAAGAACGGATGAAAATGCAGATGGAGGTGATCAGAGAAGAACGCGAAGTTTTCGCTGACCGTTCAACTCGTAGAGAACATCATGATGGTTACCGACTGAAAATTCACCCTTTCGATGGTAGAGAAGACATCGAAGCTTATCTGCGTCATTTTGAACTCATAGCTGAATCACAAGGATGGAATAGAGATTGCTGGGCAGCAAGGTTGTCTCCACTATTGTCAGGAGAAGCGCGCGATACGTATTTGCGTCTGACACCCGAACAGGCTCAAGATTTTGAAGAAGTACGCAACGCGCTGTTACGTCGTTTTCGCCGCGATGCGGAATGGTATCGCCGACAGTTCCGAGAGACCAAGAAAGAACAAAATGAAACTGTTCCGCAATTTCTCATCCGGTTGCAGACATCTGTAGAAAGATGGTTTTCCTTGACAGACAAAGACATCGATGACGCGAAGTCTGTGTTAGACATGTTTTTGGCTGAACAGATATATTAAGTAATGAATCCTGAGCTCGAGATGTTCGTGCGTGAACGATTGCCGACAGACGCCGCACAAGCAGCCGAATATGCTCAACTGCATTTGGACGTAAAACGAGCCGTATCCCGAGGACCTGTTTTCCAAAGAGCGAGTCCACGAACACCGAGCAGTCAACCCGAGCGTAGACCGAACGAGTCACAAACGAGATTGAGGGAACCTATTAGGAGACCAGTTGTCGGTAGAAATGAAAGAGACAGGAGGAATTCAGACGAGTGCTATAAGTGTGGGGGTAAGGGGCATTTCGCCAGGCAATGCATGAAAACGCATGCAGTCAGTCAGGTTACAATTGCGACCGACACCCTACCGATCTATACTCCGCCAATAGACGTCCGATCTATTAAACCCTATAACCCGTGGAGTGAGGGTCGGATCAACGAAAATACAGTACGCATCATGCGTGATACTGGAGCAGAGATGGGAGCAGTTGCTTCAAAATGGGTCAAACCTGAAGATTTTACAGGGAGGAGTGTTGAAGTGTACTTAGCAGACCAGACAAAAAAAGGAAAGTACCCTACAGCATGGGTGAAACTTGAATCAGGCTTTGTGACAGGGACTGTTGAACTGTTCGTCCTTGACCACATGGGACCTGACATTCTTCTGGGTAACTGGATTACATTTTCATCTGGTTACCGAAGCCCAGTTACCATTGATGGTAGTGAATGTGCCGTGGCAGCAGCAGTCGAAACAAGAGGACAAATAGAACGTGAAAAACGAGCGACAGTACCTTTGCAGGTATCGAAAACTCTAGGAGTGGAAGTCACACCGACAGAGTTGGCTGCATTGCAAGAAGAAGACGATAGTCTTAAAAAAGTTCGAGCGTTGGCTGATGCCCAGAGCGAACTGAAGTCAGGAAATGCTACAGTAAAATTCACGCGAAAGAAAGGGTTACTATACAGGTTGCATCAGTTGCGAGGAGTGGAGACATCGCAGCTAGTAGTTCCCAAGAAACTACGAAAAGAAGTCATGAGGCTAGCTCATGATCCTCCCATGGCAGGACACCTAGGAGGAAAACGAACTCGCGAACGTATATGGAATACGTTTTTCTGGCCAGGTATGTGCGCAGACGTTCGCAGGTACTGTGCATCATGCATTGAATGCCAGAGAGTGACACCAAGGGGTCGAGTCAGCAAGGTACCCCTACAAAAGATGCCTTTGATGGACGAACCATTCCAAAGAGTGGCTATCGACATTGTAGGTCCGATTGCACCAAAGTCGGAACAAGGTAACCAATACATTTTGGTAGTTGTCGACTACGCTACACGATACCCAGAAGCAGTTCCGTTGAAAAGAATTGACTCTGAAAAAGTAGCAGAGGCTCTGTGGACCATATGGTCGAGGGTAGGCATCCCTCGTGAAATACTAACCGACAGGGGGACGCAGTTCATGTCAGCAGTCATGGATGAAATGAACAGATTGTTGGCCATCCATGGAAAAGCCACCACACCCTACCACCCTCAGTGTAACGGGCTGGTTGAGCGGTTTAACGGCACTCTGATGACCATGCTGAGAAAACTGACTACAGAACAGCCACGGATGTGGGACCGGTACATACCAGCTCTTCTTTTCGCCTACCGAGAGGTACCTCAAGAGGCTACTGGATTTTCACCGTTTGAGCTACTATACGGAAAAACAGTCAGAGGACCGATGGCCGTGTTGAGAGAGCTATGGTCGAAGGAGATTGCTGCTGAAGAAGTGAAAGTAAGCAGTGAATACGTAGTCGATCTACGCAATCGCATCGAGGAGACGTGCCAGATAGCAAAAGAACATATGAAAGGTGTTGCAGAGCGCCAGAAACACTACTTTGACCGAAAAGCGAAACCCAGGGTCTTCAAAGCAGGCGACAGAGTGTTGCTGTTGCTACCCACTAAACATAATAAACTCCAAATGGCTTGGCAAGGACCCTATGAAGTCATAGAAAAAGTTGGCGAATGCGATTATCGCATATCAGTAGGACGGAAAACTAAACTCTTCCACGTCAATCTGCTGAAAGAATGCAGAGAAAGAGTGACAGTCGATGCAGTAGTGACAGAAGACGATCAATGGAAAGAAGAACAAGTAGGCAACGACATTCCAACGTGTCCGTTAGTGGCGACCGAGGGTCCGAAAGATGTACACGTTGACCCAGAATGTCCAGAAATTCATGAGGACATCCTAAACATAGTGTCAGACTATGCAGACATTTTCACTGATTTCCCTTTACGATGCACCTTGGATACGTGCGAGATAAAGATGATCAATGAAGAGCCAGTCCGTACAAGACAATACCCTTTACCTCATTCGCAAATGCAGGTGGTGAAGGATGAAGTAGAAACGATGATGAAATTACGGGTCATTGAGAGAGCAACGTCACCGTATAGTTCACCGATTGTGCTAGTGAAAAAAAAGATGGACAAATACGATTTTGCGTTGATTTTCGCAAAATGAATCGTAACATCGTCTTCGACGCTGAGCCTCTACCTGATATCGATTTTTTGTTCGCGAAGCTCGCAAAAGCGAAATACCATAGCAAAATAGATTTGTCAAAAGGGTATTGGCAAATCCCAATGAAAAAAGAGGACAAAGAAAAGACAGCGTTCACCACTCCTGAAGGTCAGTTCCAGTGGTGCGTGATGCCTTTTGGATTGAAGACTGCCGGAGCTATATTTTCCCGAATGATGCGGAAGTTATTGGCACCCCTTCACATGCCTGAAATAGACAACTTCATGGATGATTTGATGATAGCTACTCAAACGAAAGAAAGGCATTTGGAATGTCTAAGAGCGTTGTGTCAGAGACTCCGCGAAGTGCAGTTAGCTGCAAGACCGTCAAAATATTTCCTAGGATTTCAGAGTTTGGAGTATCTGGGACACATGGTAGGGCGAGGTAAGATTCAACCAGACCGTCAGAAAATGGATCGCATCGGAGAAACGTCACAACCAACTACAAAGAAACAAGTGAGGTCGTTTTTGGGGTTAGCGAGCTACTACAGGAGGTTTGTACCAAACTTTGCAGCCATAGCCGCACCTCTATCCGATCTGACGAAGGGAGGAAAAACAGGACCAGTCGCATGGACGGAAGCATGCGAAAGAGCTTTCAACACTTTGAAAGAAAGGTTGTGCTCTAGTCCTGTATGTTGTCTGCCAGATGGCGAAAAACCGTTTGTTCTGCAAACAGACGCGTCAGACACAGGTATTGGAGCAGTACTATGCCAAGATCAGGGTCACGGACTCCAACCAGTGGCTTGTGTCAGCCGGAAGTTAGTTTCCGCAGAAAAGAACTACTCAACGATTGAGAAGGAATGTTTAGCATTGATTTGGGGACTTCAACGATTTCAGCAATATGTGTATGATCGGACAGTCATCGTACAAACTGATCACCAACCGCTGAAATACCTTCAGAAATCGAAAACTACCAGCAGCAGGTTGATGAGATGGGCGCTGTTGATGCAGTCGTTTCCACTGGTTATTGAAAGTATTCCTGGAAAGGAAAACGTCACTGCAGACTTTTTGAGCAGAAACGTGTAAGTCGTGAACTTTGAGTTTGAACAAAACCAAGGTTTTGTCTTGAGGGGGGGGGGGGGGGTATGTCACGACCCACACTCAGTTTGAACTTGATATTGTTGTTTGTAGATAGGTGGTCTTCTCGCAAGTGCATATGAATCATCGTTTTGTGTGCCTTTGGATAAGCCGGGACAAAAGTAAATGAAAAGTGTGACGTAACTTATTGTCGTAGAAAAGAGGAAATGACGAAAGAGAAAGAAGACAGGTTTTGGGTCGTTACAGGGAGGTCCCAGGAACAGTGAATCTAGGAGCAGTGTGTTGAATTGTTTTTCGTCCCTGCTAATCCTTTATCCGTCAACTGTACGCTTAAGGAAATACGTACGTGATATCCTCACGTAGCGGTGCCCTACGACAAGAACTTGAGTTTTCACCAGAAGTCGTTTGAGAACGATGAGGGAGAAAGAGTTCGACCTTGAAACTGGTGCAAGTTCGACTGTTTGTTTTAGTCAATGAAGATCGAGACGACTAGTAGACCTGACCGTTGACCTACCTGTACCAAAAGGAATGCTGCAGATGAAGAGACGTATCCGACCTTAGCCGCATCACCGTATCCACGGGTAGTTGAGTAAGTGTGGACTCGGGTGTTTTCACTGGCTAGTCGGGTGTCTCTTTGTTGTCATTTATTTCTGTGGTCCGTATTTTGTCGTGTCATTGTTGGTTATCATTATGATGTGGGGCTAAAATATTATGGGGAAGTATTATACTCGAATAAGTGATACCATATTTATTACAATCATTATTCTTCCAAGCATACAACACATTCAAGGTTGCAGTCATTCATTCATACATGCGTTAGATTTACATTTGTGATTGTTACAATACAAGAGTTAGCGATTATTATTATTAAGGAAAATGGTTGAGTTTTCAATTGCATCAGGAAGCATGTATAAATTGTTACTCAAATTCTTAGAAGATTTTGTATGGGTTATGTTGCAGTGTACCTTTCGCTTTTTGCCTTTGGTTTCATCTTCAACTTCGATTTTACCTTCAACTTCAACTTTAACTTCGACTTTGTTTTGGGGTTTACCATCACTTTTCACCGATTGTGTTATAATAGACTTTTTGCCAGTGAACTTTTTGCCTTCGCTTCTTCACCACAGACTTTGAAATATTGGATGACCACGGCGGATGCATCTAATCGTAGCAGCTACAGTCCCAGTGACATTCGAGGTGTATGCACTTATCGGTTACATCTAGTGCATTGACAATTTTTTAGTTTATTTGCTTACTGTGTTCCCGGGACATATATACATTTCACTCCTGCGTTGAGCGAGTTCATGCTCTAGTGTCTTCGGGACGTTTTTGTTATTATGCAATTTCGTATTGCAAAGGTTTGATCGCAGGAGTGTGATATGTATTTGTAAAACGGGACTTGTGAACTGAAATCGTTATAACAGTAGTAGCAACAAATTTGTAAACAGTGCATAGGTTGTGTGCGAACAATGAGTGAACAGTAAAAAAGGAAAACAAAGAGACTGAACGAGAATACTGTGTAGAACCATTTAATTGATTTAAAACAAAAAACATTTCATTCTGTCGTTTGATTTTATTACCTTTATAAATTTTAGTTATTCAATTACGACTCCATGTTATGTTCATGTGAATAAATTGTTGTTTTATTTTGCCAACGTAATGCTTGTCTCTATCTATTCATCCGTTGTTCACGTATGGTTGCATACACTGCTCAGAGTTCCCCTTTATGGTAAGAGAAACGAAGGACCGTAAGGGGGTGCTTTGACACCTACGAATCAGCAAAGCAAGCCACTATGTCTGATCATGAAAGACCCAGGAATAGATTCGGAGATAGACTCAAGCTTAGTAGAAGGAAAGAAGATGAGGAAGGAGATAAAAAGAAAGTGGAGGCAGCGCAGAAGCAGCTCCACAACGTCAGGACAAGGAGGCCTGAAGTAACCTGCTATACTTGTAACCAGCAAGGTCATGTGGCGAGACAATGCCCAAAAGGAGGGAAAGAAAACAAAGCAGCCGCCGCAATAGCTGGAAGTATGAGGCAGGAGGATGTACAGAGTCACGGCAAGCTCTGTTCATTATGTACGGCGATACCGTTCTCGCCGGAGTGCCAAGTAGAAGTAGAAGGAAAGCAAGCGACGGCATTGCGCGACACTGGAGCGTCGATCACCATCGTCGATTCCAGTCTCGTACCCGAGCGATGTTTGTCAGGAGAGACCATTGAGATAGTGATGGCCTCGTCGCCTGCAAAGTTAACACTACCAATTGCGACGGTACACATGAACACACCGTTCTTTGAAGGGAAGACCGTTGTGGCCGTTATGAAGCAACCGGTAGAGCAAGTTCTTGTAGGGAACTACCGTAAGTCTGAGGATGGGAACCTGACGCCTGTTCCAGTTTACGCTATTCGAGAAGTATGCGCGGCAATGCAAACTAGAGCTTCTGTGGGGAAAACAGATAAAACATTGAAAACATCCAATTCTCTGCTCGGGGATGTCACTCCAGTGGAATTGGGACAAGCTCAGAAGGAGGATCCAACCCTGGAGAAAGCAAGGAAGCTAGCTGACAATGAGACCAAGCATGGGAAAGGAGGGCGCAAATCAACTTCTAAAACCACCTACAGCTGGAGAAAGGGAATTTTGTACCGTACGTTTCTCCAAAACGGTAAAGAGACCAAACAAATTGTTGTCCCAAAGAAATATCGCAACGAAGTGTTACGATTGGCCCATGACACGCCGATGTCAGGACACCTGGGTGTAACCAAAACCAGGAAGAGAATCTGGAACGATTTCGTATGGCCCGGAATCTGCGGAGACATCAGACGCTATTGCGCGTCATGTGACGTATGCCAAAGGACGTCACCGAAGGGTCAAGTTCGGAAACTGCCGTTGGGCAAGATGCCAATAATCCACACACCTTTTGATCGTGTGGCGGTGGATATCATCGGACCTATCTTACCAGCGTCCGACAGGGGGCACCGCTATATAATCACCATGGTGGACTATGCTACACGCTACGTCGAAGCCAAGCCATTAAAATCCATCAAAGCCGAAGATGTGGCCGAATCATTGTGGGAAATGTGGACTCGCTTAGGTATTCCGAGAGAGATTCTGACAGACAACGGATCTCAATTTGTAGGATCCCTAGCTGACGAAGTGAACAGGCTATTAAGTGTGAAAGGCCTGAGGACCACACCAAGACACGCACAATGCAACGGGTTGGTGGAACGTTTCAATGGTACCATCAAAAGTATGCTGAAACATCTTTGTCAAGAACAACCAAAAGAATGGGACAGGTTTATTCCTGCACTTCTATTTGCTATCAGAGAAGTACCGCAAGAATCACTACAATTCTCTCCCTTTGAGCTTCTTTATGGACGAACTGTACGAGGACCGTTACAGATTCTGAAAGAGCTCTGGACACAGGAAGAACAGACGGAAGAAACTAGGACCACATTTCAGTATGTGATCGACCTCCGGAACAGAATTGAAGAAACCTGTAAAATCGCCAGAGAAAACCTTGGAAAAGCAAGCGCTAAACACGCGAAACATTTCAACATGAAAGCAAAAGCACGAAAATTCAACGTTGGAGATAAAGTTCTCATGCTTGTTTCTGATAAAGCCAACAAACTGCAGATGCTATGGAAAGGTCCATATGTTGTCACTGACCGCATCAATGAATGTGACTACAAGATTGCAGTAGGAGACAATGAGAAAACCTACCATGCTAATGCACTGAAACTGTACGTTGAAAGAGAAAAGCAAGTGGAAACTCATATCGTCGCCGTTGTGATGATCGACGAACATGAACAGAAAGATACTACTGAGACAAAAGATAGCATACCCGTGATTCAGCTGGAAAATGCCAAAGGACCGACGGATATTCATTCATTGGGCAAACTGACGGAAAAGCAAGACACAATGAGCAATTTCATTGATGACGTCATGGTAGCAACTAAGGCGTGGGAGGAGCACGTGCAAGTCCTCACAGCAACGACAGATAGATTACATGAATGCAATCTGACAGCAAAACCTTCCAAGTGTTATTTTGGATTTGAGAGCCTGTCATTTCTAGGACACATAGTTGGTCAAGGTACAATTCAACCAGAAGAGGACAAGGTTGAAAAGATCAGAAACGCGCAACCACCGAAGACGAAGAAAGACTTGCGCGCTTTCTTGGGTCTAGCAGGGTATTATCGGAAGTTCGTGCCGAACTTCGCTACGCTCGCACTGCCGCTGACTGAAAAGACGAAAAAAGGGCATCCTGAACGAGTTCAGTGGGACGACAAATGCGAAGAAGCATTCACGTCACTCAAGCGAGAGTTGTGCAAGAAGCCAGTCATCTGTCTCCCTGATCCAGAGAAACAGTACGTCCTGAGGACGGACGCATCAGACAGAGGTATTGGCGCTATCCTGATGCAAGACCATGGTGATGGTTTACAACCAATCGCGTACGCCAGCAAGAAGCTGAGTGAAACTGAAGGCCGGTATGCCACGATCGAGAAGGAATGCATGGCAATAGTATGGGGAATACGGAAGTTTGAACAATACCTGTTTGGAACAAAGTTTGTTATCGAAACAGATCACCAGCCTCTACAATATCTGCAAAAAGCAAGGACAGAAAACGGACGGCTGATGAGATGGGCCATACAACTCCAACAGTACAACTTCTCTGTACGTGTCATTCCAGGCAAAGACAATATCGGGGCAGATTATCTCAGTCGCTCGATGTAAGTGAAAGGAAAAATTGCATTCTTGATTTTTCACTTAAGCGGGGGAATATTGTCGCGATACAAGCGCCTACTCTACGCATCCTCGATATTCTGCTATAGTCCAGACAATGCGTCATAGACAATACGTCATAGACAGTGACGATAATAATATTGTTTTCGGAATGACGCAGTATGCGACATTTTTTTTTATTTAGTGTAGTTCATTTTTAGAGTATTGTTACCATAGACAATTTGTGTACTATCCTTTCGATTGGCTGAATGTGGGAAATATCGTTAGGAAAAACCATTCGAGCGACCATCTTGGAGGGCAAGGAACGTATGTTTACGCCAGACCACTATTTCGGATTACTGAGGTCATAAAGTTGGTTCGAAAAGCTCGTCTCACCCTAAACAACACGTGTCGTAGACACCACAAACGAATCCTGAGCTGGTAAGTTACGATTCGATGTGTGAAGCTGGGGAATGGGTAGTCTTGTGCTTGTGTCCATTGCGCCATGCGAATCATTCATCGTCCTTTATCAAGGTGATTCGTTATTATTCTTCAATGTATGCAAATTGTATGATAATAGTTATTTTAACATGTTGTTCTCATTTCATATAAATTCTTCAGCGCGTGAAGTTTATATGGTGATAGTTAATTTAACATGTTTAGCTTAGTTCATAAAGAATGTTGGTGCATTCTTGATCATTGGAACAATGTGGATGAACAGCGAGGAAAGAACATTATTGTGCTTTGAAAATAAGATACAATAACCCGTGAATATGCAGGGTTCTTATTCAAACAACGTCAACGGCGTTCCTCGCTGGTCATTCAACAGGATACAGATTGTGTATTTAGTCCCTGTTAATTTGTCTGTGCGCAGGGAAAGGATTTTTGTTTTTGCTTCCTTCTTCATGATATTTTCGACTGTCGGATTCCTGATATGATCGTTTTAACCTACTTCCATCCTCAACGCTTATTCTTCTGATGACATGGAGCTCGTCATATCCCTGACGTCCATGTGAAGCCAGCTGGACGATAATCCTTTTGGTCAAACGTGAGGACACAAACTGAGTTAAACAAAAGAGACAATTCTTCTTCTCCATCAGGGAATCTACGCCAGATAAGTCACAACTTTAATCAACAGTGAAATTCTTTAGAACCATGATTTCACGGGTTTTCGTATCATATCATATGAAATAAATATCATCAACCATCAACCAGTGGTATTCTTTTTTAGTTGTAAAAAAGCAAACAGGACGAATGAATAGCCAATAATTTCTTTTATTCTTTATTTTCTATTTCTCAACATCACTTTCTTGTTTCTTATAGATTTTTAGGCATAATACAAAGAGAAAATTGATTCTATTTATATAAAATTCTTTCACCTGTTCATTCATCTTTTAACATCTATATATATATTAATATAAATTATATATATAACGCGACACAGGCTAGCAGCAATACTATTACAGGTTACAGGCTAGCAGCAATACTATTACAGGCTAGCAGAAATACTATTACAGGCTAGCAGCAACACTATTACAGGTTACAGGCTAGCAGCAATACTATTACAAGTTACAGGCTAGCAGAAATACTTTTACAGGCTAGCAGCAATACAATTACAGGTTACAGGCTAGCAGTAATACTATTACAGCCCAGCAGCAATACAGTTACAAGTTACAGGCTAGCAGCAATACTATTACAGGTTACAGGCTAGCAGCAATACTATTACAGGTTACAGGTTAGCAGCAATACTATTACATGTTACAGACTAGCAGCAATACTATTAGAGGCTAGCAGCAATACTATTACCAGCTAGCTGCAATACTATTACAGCCTAGCAGCAATACTATTACAGGTTACAGGCTAGCAGCAATACTATTACATATTAAAGGCTAGCAGCAATACTATTACAGGTTACAGGATAGCAGCAATACTTTTACAGGTTACAGGCTAGCAGCAATACTATTACAGGTTACAGGCTAGCAGCAATACTATTACAGGTTACAGGCTAGCAGCAATACTATTACAGGTTACAGGCTAGCAGCAATACTATTACAGGTTACAGGCTAGCAGCAATACTATTACAGGTTGCAGGCTAGCAGCAATACTATTTCTGGCTAGCAGCAATACTATTACAGGTTACAGGCTAGCAGCAATACTATTAGAGGCTAGCAGCAATACTATTACAGGCTAGCAGCAATACTATTACAGGCTAGCAGCAATACTATTACAGGCTAGCAGCAATACTATTACAGGCTAGGAGCAATACTATTACAGGCTAGCAGCAATACTATTACAGGTTACAGGCTAGCAGCAATACTATTACAGGTTACAGGCTAGCAGCAATTCTATTACAGGTTACAAGCTAGCAGCAATACTATTACAGGTTACAGGCTAGCAGCAATACTATTACAGGTTACAGGCTAGCAGCAATACTATTACAGGTTACAGGCTAGCAGTAATACTATTACAGGTTACAGGCTAGCAGCAATACTATTACAGGTTACAGGCTAGCAGCAATACTATTACAGGCTAGCAGAAATACTATTACAGGCTAGAAGCATAACTATTACAGGTTACAGGCTAGCAGCAATACTATAACAGGCTTGCAGCAATACTATTACAGGTTACAGGCTAGCAGCAATACTATTACAGGTTACAGGCTAGCAGCAATACTATTACAGGTTACAGGCTAGCAGCAATACTATTACAGGCAAGCAGCAATACTATTACAGGTTACAGGCTAGCAGCAATACTATTACAGGCTAGCAGCAATACTATTACAGGCTAGCAGCAATACTATTACAGGCTAGCAGCAATACTATTACAGTTTTCAGGCTAGCATCAATACTATTACAGGTTACAGGCTAACAGCAATACTATTACAGGCTAGCAGCAATAGTATTGCAGGCTAGCAGCAATACTATTACAGGCTAGCAGCAATACTATTACAGGTTACAGGCTAGAAGCAATACTATTACAGGTTACAGGCTAGCAGCAATACTATTACAGATTACAGGCTAGCAGCAATACTATTACAGGCTAGCAGCAATAATATTACAGGTTACAGGCTAGCAGCAATACTATTACAGGTTACAGGCTAGCAGCAATACTATTACAGCTTACAGGCTAGCAGCAATACCATTACAGGTTACAGGCTAGCAGCAATACTATTACAGGTTACAGGCTAGCAGCAATACTATTACAGGTTACAGGCTAGCAGCAATACTATTACAGGTTAAAGGCTAGCAGCAATACTATTACAGGCTAGCAGCAATACTATTACAGGTTAGCAGCAATACTATTACAGGTTACAGGCTAGCAGCAATACTGTTACAGGTTACAGGCTAGCAGCAATACTATTACAGGTTACACGCTAGCAGCAATACTATTACAGGCTAGCAGCAATACTATTACAGGCTAGCAGCAATACTATTACAGGATTTAGGCTAGCAGTAATACTATTACAGGTTAGAGGCTAGCAGCAATACTATTTCAGGTTACAGGCTAGCAGCAATACTAATACAAGTTTCACGCTAGCAGCAATACTATTACAGGTTACAGGCTAGCAGCAATACTATTACAGGTAACAAGCTAGCAGCAATACTATTACAGGTTACAGTCTAGCAGCAATACTATTACAGGCTAGCAGAAATACTATTACAGGCTAGCAGCAACACTATTACAGGTTACAGGCTAGCAGCAATACTATTACAGGTTACAGGCTAGCAGAAATACTATTACAGGTTACAGGCTAGCAGCAATACTATTACAGGTTACAGGCTAGCAGCAATACTATTACAGGCTAGCAGCAATACTATTACATGTTACAGGCTAGAAGAAATACTTTTACAGGCTAACAGCAATACTATTACAGGTTACAGGCTAGCAGCAATACTATTACAAGCTAGCAGCAATACAATTACAAGTTACAGGCTAGCAGTAATACTATTACAGGTTACAGGCTAGCAGCAATACTATTACAGGTTACAGGTTAGTAGCAATACTATTACATGTTACAGACTAGCAGCAATACTATTAGAGGCTAGCAGCAATACTATTACCAGCTAGCTGCAATACTATTACAGCCTAGCAGCAATACTATTACAGGTTACAGGCTAGCAGCAATACTATTACAGGCTAGCAGCAATACTATTACAGGTTACAGGCTACAGCAATACTATTACAGGCTAGCAGCAATACTATTACAGGTTATAATAATAATAATAATAATAATAATAATAACGGATTTTTATATAGCGGGTACTCCAGCCTATGACCAGACTCACCACGCTTTACATAGTCATTACATATAAGTACATGCACTCGATAAAACATCGCTTTCGCTACAATACACCAAAAGACAGAACAGTAAGGGTACAAATTATTTACACTTATGTACACAAATTACAATTTACAACTATGTACACAAATGACAGAAAAGACAAATAGAATGGCAAAATCATATTCACAGCTATTTATTTGCCCGGTTAGGCCCAGGAGGAAAAACAGTATAAATATGTACAGCCGTGTATACACTTACGGATCAGACAGACACAAAGAGGAGAGAATGGCAGCGGGATACAGATCATTCTGAATAGTGAAGTTTGAAGAGGTGGGTTTTGAGGGCCTTTCTGAATGCTTGTGTTGATTGTATGTTGCGGATATGGGAGGGAAGGGAGTTCCACTGCTTAGGTGCGGAGTAAGCGAATGCACGTTGGCCTTATGTCTTAGTGCGGGTGACGGGAACCTTGAGTGTGCGAGTGTCGGCAGAAGATCTTAAAGTGCGTGAAGGGGAGTAGACAGACAGTAGATCAGCAAGGTAGGAGGGACAAGAATCTGTGAAGAAGTTGTGACAGAGAACAGAGAGTTTGTACTCTATGCGTGCTTGCACAGGAAGCCAGTGAAGGGAATGTAGTAGAGGTGTGATGTGATCGCGTTTCTTAGCTCGGAATACTAGTCTAGCTGCTGAGTTCTGAACCTTTTGTAGCTTGTCAATGATGTGTTTTGGGGAGCCAGCGAGGAGAAAGTTGCAGTAGTCAAGACGAGAAAGGACGAGAGCGCAGACTAGGGTTTTGGTGGCAGTGAGCGTAAGATAGTGGCGAAAGGAGCTGATTTGGCGTATGGCCGTGTATGCAGCGCGACAGATGTTGGAGATGTGGTTGTTGAGGGACAGGTCATCGGAGAGAATGTAGCCGAGATTTCTTGCTGAGGATGAGAACTGAATGTTTGTTGTCCCTACTGTAAGCAATGTTGGGAGAGGCGGGAGTGAGGAGGAGGTGTTGTGCTTGTGAATGAGGAGGGCTTCGGTTTTGTCGTCATTAAGCTTAAGCTTGTTGCGTGTCATCCATGACTTAATGTCTGTGATGCAGTTCTCCAAAGTCTGAACAGTGGAATTAATGAGAGAGGGGGCTGTGGATTTATAAAGTTGTGTGTCGTCTGCAAATGACTGACTCTCAACAGCATGCTTTCTAAGCAGGAGAAGCAGTGGCTTGGTGTACAGAGTGAATAACACCGGCCCTAAAACGGAACCCTGAGGCACGCCGCACACCACGTATGCTGTGCTGGAGAGACAGCCATCGACAGTGACTGCTTGTGATCTGTCGGAAAGATATGAGTGGAACCAAGCCAGGACCGAGCCGGAGATTCCAAAGTAGTGTTGAATAGTGTTAAAGAGAATGTGGTGGTCGACTGTGTCAAAAGCGGCTGAGAGGTCTAGTAAGGTGAGAACGGAGACGTTACCATTATCTAAGGCCAGCAACAGATCGTTGGTTACCTTTAGGAGGGCTGTCTCAGTGCTGTGGAAGGGTCGGTAGGCAGACTGGTTGGGGCAAAGTAAAGCGTTATCATATAGGTAGGCAAACAGTTGTTTGAGAACAATTTTTTCTATGACTTTGGACAGGAAGGAGAGGTTTGAAACAGGTCTATAGTTCTTTAGATTATTTTTGTCTAAACTTGGCTTTTTAAGGAGGGGTTTGATGACAGCCGTTTTGAGCACAGACGGAACAACACCAGAGGACAGACTCTCGTTGATAATGTGGGTAATGGTCGGGAGTAGAGGGTCAAGATTCTCTATCAACATGGGGGTAGGAATGGGGTCAAGAGAGCAAGATGTTGGTTTTGAGCTTAAGATGACTTTCTTGACTTCTTGCTCTGTTACTGGTTGAAAAACTTCCATTTTTGCGGTAGTGAGGGAAGGTGAGAATGGGTTAATGAGTGGGATCTCATGGCTGTCAAGAGCGTCCCTTATGTCAGCCACTTTCTGTGTGAAATAATTACAAAATACATCTGGTAGCTGACATGGTGGATGCGTGGATGGGAGTGATGTTGCATTGCTCTTACCCCTTAGCTGATTGCAAATGTTGAACAACTGTTTACAAGTTTCGCTGCTGCTGATTCTGTCGCTAAAGTACCGGGTTTTGGCAGTCTGGACTATTTTAGTGACCCGTTTTTTTGCAGCGGTGAAAATCTGCTTGCTGACTTCTAAACCCGATTTAAGCCACTTTTTCTCTGCTTTGCGTCGGTGTTTCTTCGCCTCGGAGAGCTCGTCCTTGATAGACTCGTACCAGGGTGCTGAGCGTGTTGCCTTGACCTTTTTCTGGGCCACGGGGGCGTGCCGATCAAGCACCGCATGAAGTGTACTATTCAGCTGATCCACAGTGGGGCAGAGTTCTGGGGTCACTTTAGCGGTAAGCTCTTGCTTGAAAGCATCCCTATCCATGGTACGCAGGCTGCGAGCCTCCCTGAACATGGGGGGAGGAGGGGGGGCTGCGACGTTTAGTTCGCACACGACACAGAAATGGTCAGATGTTAATTCCTGGGTGACTGAAGTTGATCTAACCACATTATCCTGAGGCCTATGCATAACCCAATCTATGATGTGACCACGGCTGTGGGTGGGTTCTGTGACTGACTGAGAAAGACTAAACTGATCTAAAAGTTCAATCATTTTTGCGGTGGAAGGTTGCTGGGGTTGGTCAAAGTGAAAGTTAATGTCTCCTAAAACTATGTATGTTCCTGACAGTGTGTTGCAATAATCGAGCAGGACTGGAAATTCTTGGTGAAAAATTGCATCAGTTAACCCATTTGCACCCAAATTTTATTTTTTTATGAAAGTTATGTGAATGTGTTGCATTTAGCATACAAACAACATATCTGATAGTTATTTTGAGGAAATATGTTGAAAAAGTGGTTTATGAGAGTGTTTGTGGCGATCCCAAATATGGGATCGTGGGAGCGAGAGGGTAGGGGTTTTCACTTATGGGCATATTAAGAAGGAACGCAAACAGATGTGTTAATTTGAACTTTATTTTAATCTGTTTCAAACATCACAAGTCCTCTGTGAAAGAAAAAGGTTTTGCCATAATAAAAAGTTAAAAATTACAAAAAGACTAAATACCGAAATCTCCCAGAAATAGTGCAAAGATAAGCCAGTGCAGCCTCAAATGAATCCTTTTCAAAGAAATATTCTAACTTGGTACACAAACAGCTACAACCTAGATAAATACAGATACTTTTACAAAAGAAAAAAAATGCATGTGTGATAAAAGTAAAAAAAAAAACTGTCACAAAGTGCCAGCACAGTGAAGTGCCATCATCAAAGAAATCTGAAACAAATACTGAAAGTCTACTAAATGCAATCTAAAAATGTATAAAAGGAACATAGATTATTCCAAACACGAATGGTTGGAATGAAGAGACAACATGCAATAACATCAGAGCAGAATGTATTTCAGTCCTGTCATCAGCATCATTGTGTCATTTCACTGAGACTGAAACATGGCAAAGCATCTGTCATGTACACCAACACGACATTTCATGCATATGTGCTTTGTCTTCATGCCATAATAGGCACACTTGAGCTGTGTCGGTGAGGGCTGCACCAGGTGGTCAAGTCGGTCCAATCGGATGTTGTCTGGGACACGTTTGTCAAGCTTGGGGAGCCATCTGGGGCGTCCTTGAGTAGAAGCAGGAGCGCTGGTTCCGGCAAGGAGTGATCGAGCAATTGAACGACGAGTGGCCAGGAGGTCGTTGGTCCAGTTCACTTCATCACTCGACAGCCTCCGTAGGTGCCAGGCTTGTTGGACACACAGGTCCACACAGTATGCAAAGATTGGTCAACGCCACTTCTTTGATCTGATCGTCGTCCGATATTTCTCAAAATTCTGATCCATGAGATCTATTCCAGCCATGGTGCGATTGTAGTGCCTTATGATGTTAGGCTGGCCAATGTTGACAGGTCTCCCATCTGCTCTTGACCAACGCTTTGCTGACTGTATTGGTTTACACCAACGAAGTTGAAGACGGCATTGACAACATTGTTGTAATTCCAACTGACAACCACAGTTCCATTTTTGATGTCAGTAGAATAGTCAAAGGTGCCTCTTGGGGTTTTCTCCATCTCCTTCATAGGCTTGAAGGGACAATCTCCAGTGCGGTTTGAGCGAAGTGTTCCAGTGCACCCGATCTTCTTCTTGGTCAGGCATTCGACAAGGGCCAGGGAGGTGAATATTTTGTCAAATGTGAGGTGGTATGAGTCGCTGCCTTCTTCTTGAACCTCTGAAATGAAGTCTACCACCACGGAACTCCCAATTTCAAGTCCAGGATACTCTGTTTGTCGTCCTCGAGCTCCTTGGTAGGGATCAAACTGGACAACATAGCTCAGTGGTTTAGCCAAGACCCCCATCTTGAAGCCAAAACGAATAGGCTTGCCTCTGATGAATTGTTTAGCTCCATGCTTGCCGAAGTGTGGGATCATTGACTCATCGATACTCAAGTTCTGGGTCTTCATGAATGTAAAGAACATCAGAAACTTCTCGTTGAGCAAGCTGACGAGAATTCGGACTTTGCTGAACTTGTCACCAGCGTCTAGGTTGGCATTATCACTGAGATGTAGATATCTCATGAGCTCATCAAATCGATTTCTAGACATTGCAGCAGAGATAGCTTTATTGTGGACATCGGGGTCAAGATGGACAAAACTTCATGTACGTCCTGAAAAAAACACACAGGACAAATATTACGGTAAATTTTGGTAAAAAGACAACAGCAGAGAATGTTTCAGAATGTTGCTTATGTTCCCTAGCATTGTAAGAACCTGTAAATAACATTAGAGCTAACTTTGAGCCACGCACTTATGAGTACATGAGAGATAACATACATAGAACACTAGAGTACTACAAGTGAAAAACCCTTACCCTCTTGCTCCCGCGATCCCATATTTGGGATCGAACTTTGACCTTTAGCTACTTCAAAACTAAAAGCTTAACAGAAAAAACTGAGAGACTTGATTTTAGAAAATAGGCAGAACTGTAACTTTGCTTCATAAGGTGTTACAAAAATCCTAACTGGTAAACATGTTATTAGCTTACCTTTGCTGTGTTGCCATGCTGTTGTTGAAATCTGGGGGGGTGTCAGTTCAAAGTGACAGGAAGTCCAGTGATGAAGGCCAGTCACTTCCTATTTACATTAAAACGTCTCTGCTAGTTTCCCTTCAGCTGTCAAAACAATTGTGAACACGAAAACCCAAACATTGTGATGACAGCACATTGGATTCACGTGATCCCATATATGGGATCGTGGTAGCAAATGGGTTAATTTATTCTTCTTGCTTGGAAAGGTGCGATATATGCATATGAAGTGAATGTTCTGCTGTGGGACGGACAAACTGAGGTGAACAACTTCAAAGGACGAGTGAGTGAATGCGAAGTCTGTGATGAAGCCAAGGTGACGGGACAGACTGTTTCTGTAAATGATAGCGAGGCCTCCACCACGATTTGAGCGAGGTAACGAACATACAGAATAGCCAGAAGGGGTTAAGTCAGAGCATTTACCCTCGTCACCAGTCTGCCGAAACCAGGTTTCTTGTATGAACATGATGTCAGTCTGCGTGTCTGAGATGAATTCACGCAAAGCCGTACGTTTTTCGTTAGGACCCAATGACTGAGCGTTGAATGATGCAACTCGTAAAGGGCTGTGGCTATCGAGGTGTGAAGATAGTGGTTGAGGGGAGAGGTTGATGTGAATGAGATTTTCTGTGTTACAGCGATGATTCTCAGGCCTAGTGGTACACTCATTGTGTGACGTAATATGTAGCGTGGGGTCAGTGTTGGAAAGCATAGGCGATCTGTTTGAAAGGACAACAGGGATAGACGAGATGTTTTGTTTACGTTTGCCTCCCCGACTAGTCCGTTTTCTGGGCAAATGACGGCCGATCGATAACTCTTTTAATCGGAACACAAGGTCGGGAGCAAGCTGTGAACATTTCGACTTCAATGACAATAGCTTATCGCGTGTGTAGCTTGTGGATGGAATTTCGGAACACAATGGCGGACTACGTGGGTGCGAGACCGCACAATGAACGAAGCGAAAAAACGATAGAGTAAACAAACGAACATAAAAAGAGAGGCAAAGCAACGCTACACTTACTTGAGGATCCATGAGACAACAATTACACAATACAAAACTCACAACAAGACACAGTAAACACCGCAAAATCACAAAATTCAGTAGAGCTCGGGTCGTACACAGCCTGTTAGCGTCAACCGGAAGTCTGTATCTGTATAGGTTACAGGTTAGCAGCAATACTATTACAGGTTACAGGCTAGCAGCAATAATATTACAGGCTAGTAGCAATACTATTACAGGTTACAGGCTAGCAGCAATACTATTACAGGCTAGCAGCAATACTATTACAGGCTAGCAGCAATACTATTACAGGCTAGCAGCAATACTATTACAGGCTTCAGGCTAGCAGCAATACTATTACAGGTTACAGGCTAACAGCAATACTATTACAGGTTACAGGCTAGCAGCAATACTATTACAGGTTACAGGCTAGCAGCAATACTATTACAGGTTACAGGCTAGCAGCAATACTATTACAGGCAAGCAGCAATACTATTACAGGTTACAGGCTAGCAGCAATACTATTACAGGCTAGCAGCAATACTATTACAGGCTAGCAGCAATACTATTACAGGCTAGCAGCAATACTATTACAGTTTTCAGGCTAGCATCAATACTATTACAGGTTACAGGCTAACAGCAATACTATTACAGGCTAGCAGCAATAGTATTGCAGGCTAGCAGCAATACTATTACAGGCTAGCAGCAATACTATTACAGGTTACAGGCTAGAAGCAATACTATTACAGGTTACAGGCTAGCAGCAATACTATTACAGATTACAGGCTAGCAGCAATACTATTATAGGCTAGCAGCAATATTATTACAGGTTACAGGCTAGCAGCAATACTATTACAGGTTACAGGCTAGCAGCAATACTATTACAGCTTACAGGCTAGCAGCAATACCATTACAGGTTACAGGCTAGCAGCAATACTATTACAGGTTACAGGCTAGCAGCTATACTATTACAGGTTACAGGCTAGCAGCAATACTATTACAGGTTAAAGGCTAGCAGCAATACTATTACAGGCTAGCAGCAATACTATTACAGGTTAGCAGCAATACTATTACAGGTTACAGGCTAGCAGCAATACTGTTACAGGTTACAGGCTAGCAGCAATACTATTACAGGTTACACGCTAGCAGCAATACTATTACAGGCTAGCAGCAATACTATTACAGGCTAGCAGCAATACTATTACAGGATTTAGGCTAGCAGTAATACTATTACAGGTTAGAGGCTAGCAGCAATACTATTACAGGTTACAGGCTAGCAGCAATACTAATACAAGTTTCACGCTAGCAGCAATACTATTACAGGTTACAGGCTAGCAGCAATACTATTACAGGTAACAAGCTAGCAGCAATACTATTACAGGTTACAGTCTAGCAGCAATACTATTACAGGCTAGCAGAAATACTATTACAGGCTAGCAGCAACACTATTACAGGTTACAGGCTAGCAGCAATACTATTACAGGTTACAGGCTAGCAGAAATACTATTACAGGTTACAGGCTAGCAGCAATACTATTACAGGTTACAGGCTAGCAGCAATACTATTACAGGCTAGCAGCAATACTATTACATGTTACAGGCTAGAAGAAATACTTTTACAGGCTAGCAGCAATACTATTACAGGTTACAGGCTAGCAGCAATACTATTACAAGCTAGCAGCAATACAATTACAAGTTACAGGCTAGCAGTAATACTATTACAGGTTACAGGCTAGCAGCAATACTATTACAGGTTACAGGTTAGCAGCAATACTATTACATGTTACAGACTAGCAGCAATACTATTAGAGGCTAGCAGCAATACTATTACCAGCTAGCTGCAATACTATTACAGCCTAGCAGCAATACTATTACAGGTTACAGGCTAGCAGCAATACTATTACAGGCTAGCAGCAATACTATTACAGGTTACAGGCTACAGCAATACTATTACAGGCTAGCAGCAATACTATTACAGGTTATAATAATAATAATAATAATAATAATAATAATAACAGATTTTTATATAGCGGGTACTCCAGCCTATGACCAGACTCACCACGCTTTACATAGTCATTACATATAAGTACATGCACTCGATAAAACATCGCTTTCGCTACAATACACCAAAAGACAGAACAGTAAGGGTACAAATTATTTACACTTATGTACACAAATTACAATTTACAACTATGTACACAAATGACAGAAAAGACAAATAGAATAGCAAAATCATATTCACAGCTATTTATATGCCCGGTTAGGCCCAGGAGGAAAAACAGTATAAATATGTACAGCCGTGTATACACTTACGGATCAGACAGAGACAAAGAGGAGAGAATGGCAGCGGGATACAGATCATTCTGAATAGTGAAGTTTGAAAAGGTGGGTTTTAAGGGCCTTTCTGAATGCTTGTGTTGATTGTATGTTGCGGATATGGGAGGGAAGGGAGTTCCACTGCTTAGGTGCGGAGTAAGCGAATGCACGTTGGCCGTATGTCTTAGTGCGGGTGACGGGAACCTTGAGTGTGCGAGTGTCGGCAGAAGATCTTAAAGTGCGTGAAGGGGAGTAGACAGACAGTAGATCAGCAAGGTAGGAGGGACAAGAATCTGTGAAGAAGTTGTGACAGAGAACAGAGAGTTTGTACTCTTTGCGTGCTTGCACAGGAAGCCAGTGAAGGGAATGTAGTAGAGGTGTGATGTGATCGCGTTTCTTAGCTCGGAATACTTGTCTAGCTGCTGAGTTCTGAACCTTTTGTAGCTTGTCAATGATGTGTTTTGGGGAGCCAGCGAGGAGAGAGTTGCAGTAGTCAAGACGAGAAAGGACGAGAGCGCAGACTAGGGTTTTGGTGGCAGTGAGCGTAAGATAGTGGCGAAAGGAGCTGATTTGGCGTATGGCCGTGTATGCAGCGCGACAGATGTTGGAGATGTGGTTGTTGAGGGACAGGTCATTGGAGAGAATGTAGCCGAGATTTCTTGCTGAGGATGAGAACTGAATGTTTGTTGTCCCTACTGTAAGCAATGTTGGGAGAGGCGGGAGTGAGGAGGAGGTGTTGTGCTTGTGAATGAGGAGGGCTTCGGTTTTGTCGTCATTAAGCTTAAGCTTGTTGCGTGTCATCCATGACTTAATGTCTGTGATGCAGTTCTCCAAAGTCTGAACAGTGGAATTAATGAGAGAGGGGGCTGTGGATTTATAAAGTTGTGTGTCGTCTGCAAATGACTGACTCTCAACAGCATGCTTTCTAAGCAGGAGAAGCAGTGGCTTGGTGTACAGAGTGAATAACACCGGCCCCAAAACGGAACCCTGAGGCACGCCGCACACCACGTGTGCTGTGCTGGAGAGACAGCCATCGACAGTGACTGCTTGTGATCTGTCGGAAAGATATGAGTGGAACCAAGCCAGGACCGAGCCGGAGATTCCAAAGTAGTGTTGAATAGTGTTAAAGAGAATGTGGTGGTCGACTGTGTCAAAAGCGGCTGAGGGGTCTAGTAAGGTGAGAACGGAGACGTTACCATTATCTAAGGCCAGCAACAGATCGTTGGTTACCTTTAGGAGGGCTGTCTCAGTGCTGTGGAAGGGTCGGTAGGCAGACTGGTTGGGGCAAAGTAAAGCGTTATCATATAGGTAGGCAAACAGTTGTTTGAGAACAATTTTTTCTATGACTTTGGACAGGAAGGAGAGGTTTGAAACAGGTCTATAGTTCTTTAGATTATTTTTGTCTAAACTTGGCTTTTTAAGGAGGGGTTTGATGACAGCCGTTTTGAGCACAGACGGAACAACACCAGAGGACAAACTCTCGTTGATAATGTGGGTAATGGTCGGGAGTAGAGGGTCAAGATTCTCTATCAACATGGGGGTAGGAATGGGGTCAAGAGAGCAAGATGTTGGTTTTGAGCTTAAGATGACTTTCTTGACTTCTTGCTCTGTTACTGGTTGAAAAACTTCCATTTTTGCGGTAGTGAGGGAAGGTGAGAATGGGTTAATGAGTGGGATCTCATGGCTGTCAAGAGCGTCCCTTATGTCAGCCACTTTCTGTGTGAAATAATTACAAAATACATCTGGTAGCTGACATGGTGGATGCGTGGATGGGAGTGATGTTGCATTGCTCTTACCCCTTAGCTGATTGCAAATGTTGAACAACTGTTTACAAGTTTCGCTGCTGCTGATTCTGTCGCTAAAGTACCGGGTTTTGGCAGTCTGGACTATTTTAGTGACCCGTTTTTTTGCAGCGGTGAAAATCTGCTTGCTGACTTCTAAACCCGATTTAAGCCACTTTTTCTCTGCTTTGCGTCGGTGTTTCTTCGCCTCGGAGAGCTCGTCCTTGATAGACTCGTACCAGGGTGCTGAGCGTGTTGCCTTGACCTTTTTCTGGGCCACGGGGGCGTGCCGATCAAGCACCGCATGAAGTGTACTATTCAGCTGATCCACAGTGGGGCAGAGTTCTGGGGTCACTTTAGCGGTAAGCTCTTGCTTGAAAGCATCCCTATCCATGGTACGCAGGCTGCGAGCCTCCCTGAACATGGGGGGAGGAGGGGGGGCTGCGACGTTTAGTTCGCACACGACACAGAAATGGTCAGATGTTAATTCCTGGGTGACTGAAGTTGATCTAACCACATTATCCTGAGGCCTATGCATAACCCAATCTATGATGTGACCACGGCTGTGGGTGGGTTCTGTGACTGACTGAGAAAGACTAAACTGATCTAAAAGTTCAATCATTTTTGCGGTGGAAGGTTGCTGGGGTTGGTCAAAGTGAAAGTTAATGTCTCCTAAAACTATGTATGTTCCTGACAGTGTGTTGCAATAATCGAGCAGGACTGGAAATTCTTGGTGAAAAATTGCATCAGTTAATTTATTCTTCTTGCTTGGAAAGGTGCGATATATGCATATGAAGTGAATGTTCTGCTGTGGGACGGACAAACTGAGGTGAACAACTTCAAAGGACGAGTGAGTAAATGCGAAGTCTGTGATGAAGCCAAGGTGACGGGACAGACTGTTTCTGTAAATGATAGCGAGGCCTCCACCACGATTTGAGCGAGGTAACGAACATACAGAATAGCCAGAAGGGGTTAAGTCAGAGCATTTACCCTCGTCACCAGTCTGCCGAAACCAGGTTTCTTGTATGAACATGATGTCAGTCTGCGTGTCTGAGATGAATTCACGCAAAGCCGTACGTTTTTCGTTAGGACCCAATGACTGAGCGTTGAATGATGCAACTCGTAAAGGGCTGTGGCTATCGAGGTGTGAAGATAGTGGTTGAGGGGAAAGGTTGATGTGAATGAGATTTTCTGTGTTACAGCGATGATTCTCAGGCCTAGTGGTACACTCATTGTGTGACGTAATATGTAGCGTGGGGTCAGTGTTGGAAAGCATAGGCGATCTGTTTGAAAGGACAACAGGGATAGACGAGATGTTTTGTTTACGTTTGCCTCCCCGACTAGTCCGTTTTCTGGGCAAATGACGGCCGATCGATAACTCTTTTAATCGGAACACAAGGTCGGGAGCAAGCTGTGAACATTTCGACTTCAATGACAATAGCTTATCGCGTGTGTAGCTTGTGGATGGAATTTCGGAACACAATGGCGGACTACGTGGGTGCGAGACCGCACAATGAACGAAGCGAAAAAACGATAGAGTAAACAAACGAACATAAAAAGAGAGGCAAAGCAACGCTACACTTACTTGAGGATCCATGAGACAACAATTACACAATACAAAACTCACAACAAGACACAGTAAACACCGCAAAATCACAAAATTCAGTAGAGCTCGGGTCGTACACAGCCTGTTAGCGTCAACCGGAAGTCTGTATCTGTATAGGTTACAGGTTAGCAGCAATACTATTACAGGTTACAGGCTGGAAGCAATAATATTACAGGCTAGTAGCAATACTATTACAGGTTACAGGCTAGCAGCAATACTATTACAGGCTAGCAGCAATACTATTACAGGCTAGCAGCAATACTATTACAGGCTAGCAGCAATACTATTACAGGCTTCAGGCTAGCAGCAATACTATTACAGGTTACAGGCTAACAGCAATACTATTACAGGTTACAGGCTAGCAGCAATACTATCACAGGTTACAGGCTAGCAGCAATACTATTACAGGATACAGGATAGCAGCAATGCTATTACAGGTTACAGGCTAGCAGCAATACTATTACAGGCTAGCAGCAATACTATTACAGGTTACAGGCTAGCAGCAATAATATTACAGGTTACAGGCTAGCAGCAATACTATTACAGGCTAGCAGCAATACTACTACAGGTTACAGGCTAGCAGCAATACTATTACAGGCTACAGGCTAGCAGCAATACTATTACAGGTTACAGGCTAGCAGCAATACTATTACAGGTTGCAGGCTAGCAGCAATAATTTTACTGGCTAGCAGCAATACTATTACAGGTTACAGGTTAGCAGCAATACTATTAGAGGCTAGCAGCAATACTATTACAGGCTAGCAGCAATACTATTACAGGCTAGCAGCAATACTATTACAGGCTAGCAGCAATACTGTTACAGGCTAGGAGCAATACTATTACAGGCTAGCAGCAATAATATTACAGGTTACAGGCTAGCAGCAATACTATTACAGGTTACAGGCTAGCAGCAATTCTATTACAGGTTACAAGCTAGCAGCAATACTATTACAGGTTACAGGCTAGCAGCAATACTATTACAGGTTACAGACTAGCAGCAATACTATTACAGGTTACAGGCTAGCAGTAATACTATTACAGGTTACAGGCTAGCAGCAATACTATTACAGTTTACAGGCTAGCAGCAATACTATTACAGGCTAGCAGAAATACTATTACAGGCTAGAAGCATAACTATTACAGGTTACAGGCTAGCAGCAAAACTATAACAGGCTTGCAGCAATACTATTACAGGTTACAGGCTAGCAGCAATACTATTACAAGTTACAGGCTAGCAGCAATACTATTACAGGTTACAGGCTAGCAGCAATACTATTACAGGCAAGCAACAATACTAGTACAGGTTACAGGCTAGCAGCAATACTATTACAGGCTAGCAGCAATAGTATTGCAGGCTAGCAGCAATACTATTACAGGCTAGCAGCAATACTATTACAGGTTACAGGATAGAAGCAATACTATTACAGGTTACAGGCTAGCAACAATACTATTACAGATTACAGGCTAGCAGCAATACTATTACAGGCTAGCAGCAATACTATTACAGGTTACAGGCTAGCAGCAATAATATTACAGGCTACAGGCTAGCAGCAATACTATTACAGGTTACAGGCTAGCAGCAATACTATTACAGGTTACAGGCTAGCAGCAATACTATTACAGGTTACAGGCTAGCAGCAATACTATTACAGGCTAGCAGCAATACTACTACAGGTTACAGGCTAGCAGCAATTTTATTACAGGTTACAGGCTAGCAGCAATACTATTACATATTAAAGGCTAGCAGCAATACTATTACAGGTTACAGGCTAGCAGCAATACTATTACAGGCTAGCAGCAATACTATTACAGGCTAGCAGCAATACTATTACAGGCTAGCAGCAATACTATTACAGTTTTCAGGCTAGCATCAATACTATTACAGGTTACAGGCTAACAGCAATACTATTACAGGCTAGCAGCAATAGTATTGCAGGCTAGCAGCAATACTATTACAGGCTAGCAGCAATACTATTACAGGTTACAGGCTAGAAGCAATACTATTACAGGTTACAGGCTAGCAGCAATACTATTACAGATTACAGGCTAGCAGCAATACTATTATAGGCTAGCAGCAATAATATTACAGGTTACAGGCTAGCAGCAATACTATTACAGGTTACAGGCTAGCAGCAATACTATTACAGCTTACAGGCTAGCAGCAATACTATTACAGGTTACAGGCTAGCAGCAATACTATTACAGGTTACAGGCTAGCAGCAATACTATTACAGGTTACAGGCTAGCAGCAATACTATTACAGGTTACAGGCTAGCAGCAATACTATTACAGGCTAGCAGCAATACTATTACAGGTTAGCAGCAATACTATTACAGGTTACAGGCTAGCAGCAATACTGTTACAGGTTACAGGCTAGCAGCAATACTATTACAGGTTACACGCTAGCAGCAATACTATTACAGGCTAGCAGCAATACTATTACAGGCTAGCAGCAATACTATTACAGGATTTAGGCTAGCAGTAATACTATTACAGGTTAGAGGCTAGCAGCAATACTATTACAGGTTACAGGCTAGCAGCAATACTAATACAAGTTTCACGCTAGCAGCAATACTATTACAGGTTACAGGCTAGCAGCAATACTATTACAGGTAACAAGCTAGCAGCAATACTATTACAGGTTACAGTCTAGCAGCAATACTATTACAGGCTAGCAGAAATACTATTACAGGCTAGCAGCAACACTATTACAGGTTACAGGCTAGCAGCAATACTATTACAGGTTACAGGCTAGCAGAAATACTATTACAGGTTACAGGCTAGCAGCAATACTATTACAGGTTACAGGCTAGCAGCAATACTATTACAGGCTAGCAGCAATACTATTACATGTTACAGGCTAGAAGAAATACTTTTACAGGCTAACAGCAATACTATTACAGGTTACAGGCTAGCAGCAATACTATTACAAGCTAGCAGCAATACAATTACAAGTTACAGGCTAGCAGTAATACTATTACAGGTTACAGGCTAGCAGCAATACTATTACAGGTTACAGGTTAGCAGCAATACTATTACATGTTACAGACTAGCAGCAATACTATTAGAGGCTAGCAGCAATACTATTACCAGCTAGCTGCAATACTATTACAGCCTAGCAGCAATACTATTACAGGTTACAGGCTAGCAGCAATACTATTACAGGCTAGCAGCAATACTATTACAGGTTACAGGCTACAGCAATACTATTACAGGCTAGCAGCAATACTATTACAGGTTATAATAATAATAATAATAATAATAATAATAATAATAATAACGGATTTTTATATAGCGGGTACTCCAGCCTATGACCAGACTCACCACGCTTTACATAGTCATTACATATAAGTACATGCACTCGATAAAACATCGCTTTCGCTACAATACACCAAAAGACAGAACAGTAAGGGTACAAATTATTTACACTTATGTACACAAATTACAATTTACAACTATGTACACAAATGACAGAAAAGACAAATAGAATAGCAAAATCATATTCACAGCTATTTATATGCCCGGTTAGGCCCAGGAGGAAAAACAGTATAAATATGTACAGCCGTGTATACACTTACGGATCAGACAGAGACAAAGAGGAGAGAATGGCAGCGGGATACAGATCATTCTGAATAGTGAAGTTTGAAGAGGTGGGTTTTGAGGGCCTTTCTGAATGCTTGTGTTGATTGTATGTTGCGGATATGGGAGGGAAGGGAGTTCCACTGCTTAGGTGCGGAGTAAGCGAATGCACGTTGGCCGTATGTCTTAGTGCGGGTGACGGGAACCTTGAGTGTGCGAGTGTCGGCAGAAGATCTTAAAGTGCGTGAAGGGGAGTAGACAGACAGTAGATCAGCAAGGTAGGAGGGACAAGAATCTGTGAAGAAGTTGTGACAGAGAACAGAGAGTTTGTACTCTATGCGTGCTTGCACAGGAAGCCAGTGAAGGGAATGTAGTAGAGGTGTGATGTGATCGCGTTTCTTAGCTCGGAATACTAGTCTAGCTGCTGAGTTCTGAACCTTTTGTAGCTTGTCAATGATGTGTTTTGGGGAGCCAGCGAGGAGAGAGTTGCAGTAGTCAAGACGAGAAAGGACGAGAGCGCAGACTAGGGTTTTGGTGGCAGTGAGCGTAAGATAGTGGCGAAAGGAGCTGATTTGGCGTATGGCCGTGTATGCAGCGCGACAGATGTTGGAGATGTGGTTGTTGAGGGACAGGTCATCGGAGAGAATGTAGCCGAGATTTCTTGCTGAGGATGAGAACTGAATGTTTGTTGTCCCTACTGTAAGCAATGTTGGGAGAGGCGGGAGAGAGGAGGAGGTGTTGTGCTTGTGAATGAGGAGGGCTTCGGTTTTGTCGTCATTAAGCTTAAGCTTGTTGCGTGTCATCCATGACTTAATGTCTGTGATGCAGTTCTCCAAAGTCTGAACAGTGGAATTAATGAGAGAGGGGGCTGTGGATTTATAAAGTTGTGTGTCGTCTGCAAATGACTGACTCTCAACAGCATGCTTTCTAAGCAGGAGAAGCAGTGGCTTGGTGTACAGAGTGAATAACACCGGCCCTAAAACGGAACCCTGAGGCACGCCGCACACCACGTATGCTGTGCTGGAGAGACAGCCATCGACAGTGACTGCTTGTGATCTGTCGGAAAGATATGAGTGGAACCAAGCCAGGACCGAGCCGGAGATTCCAAAGTAGTGTTGAATAGTGTTAAAGAGAATGTGGTGGTCGACTGTGTCAAAAGCGGCTGAGAGGTCTAGTAAGGTGAGAACGGAGACGTTACCATTATCTAAGGCCAGCAACAGATCGTTGGTTACCTTTAGGAGGGCTGTCTCAGTGCTGTGGAAGGGTCGGTAGGCAGACTGGTTGGGGCAAAGTAAAGCGTTATCATATAGGTAGGCAAACAGTTGTTTGAGAACAATTTTTTCTATGACTTTGGACAGGAAGGAGAGGTTTGAAACAGGTCTATAGTTCTTTAGATTATTTTTGTCTAAACTTGGCTTTTTAAGGAGGGGTTTGATGACAGCCGTTTTGAGCACAGACGGAACAACACCAGAGGACAGACTCTCGTTGATAATGTGGGTAATGGTCGGGAGTAGAGGGTCAAGATTCTCTATCAACATGGGGGTAGGAATGGGGTCAAGAGAGCAAGATGTTGGTTTTGAGCTTAAGATGACTTTCTTGACTTCTTGCTCTGTTACTGGTTGAAAAACTTCCATTTTTGCGGTAGTGAGGGAAGGTGAGAATGGGTTAATGAGTGGGATCTCATGGCTGTCAAGAGCGTCCCTTATGTCAGCCACTTTCTGTGTGAAATAATTACAAAATACATCTGGTAGCTGACATGGTGGATGCGTGGATGGGAGTGATGTTGCATTGCTCTTACCCCTTAGCTGATTGCAAATGTTGAACAACTGTTTACAAGTTTCGCTGCTGCTGATTCTGTCGCTAAAGTACCGGGTTTTGGCAGTCTGGACTATTTTAGTGACCCGTTTTTTTGCAGCGGTGAAAATCTGCTTGCTGACTTCTAAACCCGATTTAAGCCACTTTTTCTCTGCTTTGCGTCGGTGTTTCTTCGCCTCGGAGAGCTCGTCCTTGATAGACTCGTACCAGGGTGCTGAGCGTGTTGCCTTGACCTTTTTCTGGGCCACGGGGGCGTGCCGATCAAGCACCGCATGAAGTGTACTATTCAGCTGATCCACAGTGGGGCAGAGTTCTGGGGTCACTTTAGCGGTAAGCTCTTGCTTGAAAGCATCCCTATCCATGGTACGCAGGCTGCGAGCCTCCCTGAACATGGGGGGAGGAGGGGGGGCTGCGACGTTTAGTTCGCACACGACACAGAAATGGTCAGATGTTAATTCCTGGGTGACTGAAGTTGATCTAACCACATTATCCTGAGGCCTATGCATAACCCAATCTATGATGTGACCACGGCTGTGGGTGGGTTCTGTGACTGACTGAGAAAGACTAAACTGATCTAAAAGTTCAATCATTTTTGCGGTGGAAGGTTGCTGGGGTTGGTCAAAGTGAAAGTTAATGTCTCCTAAAACTATGTATGTTCCTGACAGTGTGTTGCAATAATCGAGCAGGACTGGAAATTCTTGGTGAAAAATTGCATCAGTTAACCCATTTGCACCCAAATTTTATTTTTTTATGAAAGTTATGTGAATGTGTTGCATTTAGCATACAAACAACATATCTGATAGTTATTTTGAGGAAATATGTTGAAAAAGTGGTTTATGAGAGTGTTTGTGGCGATCCCAAATATGGGATCGTGGGAGCGAGAGGGTAGGGGTTTTCACTTATGGGCATATTAAGAAGGAACGCAAACAGATGTGTTAATTTGAACTTTATTTTAATCTGTTTCAAACATCACAAGTCCTCTGTGAAAGAAAAAGGTTTTGCCATAATAAAAAGTTAAAAATTACAAAAAGACTAAATACCGAAATCTCCCAGAAATAGTGCAAAGATAAGCCAGTGCAGCCTCAAATGAATCCTTTTCAAAGAAATATTCTAACTTGGTACACAAACAGCTACAACCTAGATAAATACAGATACTTTTACAAAAGAAAAAAAATGCATGTGTGATAAAAGTAAAAAAAAAAACTGTCACAAAGTGCCAGCACAGTGAAGTGCCATCATCAAAGAAATCTGAAACAAATACTGAAAGTCTACTAAATGCAATCTAAAAATGTATAAAAGGAACATAGATTATTCCAAACACGAATGGTTGGAATGAAGAGACAACATGCAATAACATCAGAGCAGAATGTATTTCAGTCCTGTCATCAGCATCATTGTGTCATTTCACTGAGACTGAAACATGGCAAAGCATCTGTCATGTACACCAACACGACATTTCATGCATATGTGCTTTGTCTTCATGCCATAATAGGCACACTTGAGCTGTGTCGGTGAGGGCTGCACCAGGTGGTCAAGTCGGTCCAATCGGATGTTGTCTGGGACACGTTTGTCAAGCTTGGGGAGCCATCTGGGGCGTCCTTGAGTAGAAGCAGGAGCGCTGGTTCCGGCAAGGAGTGATCGAGCAATTGAACGACGAGTGGCCAGGAGGTCGTTGGTCCAGTTCACTTCATCACTCGACAGCCTCCGTAGGTGCCAGGCTTGTTGGACACACAGGTCCACACAGTATGCAAAGATTGGTCAACGCCACTTCTTTGATCTGATCGTCGTCCGATATTTCTCAAAATTCTGATCCATGAGATCTATTCCAGCCATGGTGCGATTGTAGTGCCTTATGATGTTAGGCTGGCCAATGTTGACAAACTGATGTGAACAACTTCAAAGGACGAGTGAGTGAATGCGAAGTCTGTGATGAAGCCAAGGTGACGGGACAGACTGTTTCTGTAAATGATAGCGAGGCCTCCACCACGATTTGAGCGAGGTAACGAACATACAGAATAGCCAGAAGGGGTTAAGTCAGAGCATTTACCCTCGTCACCAGTCTGCCGAAACCAGGTTTCTTGTATGAACATGATGTCAGTCTGCGTGTCTGAGATGAATTCACGCAAAGCCGTACGTTTTTCGTTAGGACCCAATGACTGAGCGTTGAATGATGCAACTCGTAAAGGGCTGTGGCTATCGAGGTGTGAAGATAGTGGTTGAGGGGAGAGGTTGATGTGAATGAGATTTTCTGTGTTACAGCGATGATTCTCAGGCCTAGTGGTACACTCATTGTGTGACGTAATATGTAGCGTGGGGTCAGTGTTGGAAAGCATAGGCGATCTGTTTGAAAGGACAACAGGGATAGACGAGATGTTTTGTTTACGTTTGCCTCCCCGACTAGTCCGTTTTCTGGGCAAATGACGGCCGATCGATAACTCTTTTAATCGGAACACAAGGTCGGGAGCAAGCTGTGAACATTTCGACTTCAATGACAATAGCTTATCGCGTGTGTAGCTTGTGGATGGAATTTCGGAACACAATGGCGGACTACGTGGGTGCGAGACCGCACAATGAACGAAGCGAAAAAACGATAGAGTAAACAAGCGAACATAAAAAGAGAGGCAAAGCAACGCAACACTTACTTGAGGATCCATGAGACAACAATTACACAATACAAAACTCACAACAAGACACAGTAAACACCGCAAAATCACAAAATTCAGTAGAGCTCGGGTCGTACACAGCCTGTTAGCGTCAACCGGAAGTCTGTATCTGTATAGGTTACAGGTTAGCAGCAATACTATTACAGGTTACAGGCTAGCAGCAATAATATTACAGGCTAGTAGCAATACTATTACAGGTTACAGGCTAGCAGCAATACTATTACAGGCTAGCAGCAATACTATTACAGGCTAGCAGCAATACTATTACAGGCTAGCAGCAATACTATTACAGGCTTCAGGCTAGCAGCAATACTATTACAGGTTACAGGCTAACAGCAATACTATTACAGGTTACAGGCTAGCAGCAATACTATCACAGGTTACAGGCTAGCAGCAATACTATTACAGGATACAGGATAGCAGCAATGCTATTACAGGTTACAGGCTAGCAGCAATACTATTACAGGCTAGCAGCAATACTATTACAGGTTACAGGCTAGCAGCAATACTATTACAGGTTACAGGCTAGCAGCAATACTATTACAGGCTAGCAGCAATACTACTACAGGTTACAGGCTAGCAGCAATTTTATTACAGGTTACAGGCTAGCAGCAATACTATTACAGGTTACAGGCTAGCAGCAATACTATTACAGGTTACAGGCTAGCAGCAATACTATTACAGGTTACAGGCTAGCAGCAATACTATTACAGGCTACAGGCTAGCAGCAATACTATTACAGGTTACAGGCTAGCAGCAATACTATTACAGGTTGCAGGCTAGCAGCAATAATTTTACTGGCTAGCAGCAATAGTATTACAGGTTACAGGTTGTTGTTGTTTGTAGATTATAGTCACACGACACTTTCGCATATAGGTGACTACTGGACCGATTTATACTGACACCAGCGGGCCAGTTGTTGGTAAAGGGGAAAATAATATGATCACACGTTGACCAATCCGGGATTCGAACCAGCGACCTTTCGGTTACTAGCAAGACGCTCTTACCAACTGAGCTACCCGGCCCCTCAGGTTACAGGTTAGCAGCAATACTATTAGAGGCTAGCAGCAATACTATTATAGGCTAGCAGCAATACTATTACAGGCTAGCAGCAATACTATTACAGGCTAGCAGCAATACTGTTACAGGCTAGGAGCAATACTATTACAGGCTAGCAGCAATAATATTACAGGTTACAGGCTAGCAGCAATACTATTACAGGTTACAGGCTAGCAGCAATTCTATTACAGGTTACAAGCTAGCAGCAATACTATTACAGGTTACAGGCTAGCAGCAATACTATTACAGGTTACAGACTAGCAGCAATACTATTACAGGTTACAGGCTAGCAGTAATACTATTACAGGTTACAGGCTAGCAGCAATACTATTACAGTTTACAGGCTAGCAGCAATACTATTACAGGCTAGCAGAAATACTATTACAGGCTAGAAGCATAACTATTACAGGTTACAGGCTAGCAGCAAAACTATAACAGGCTTGCAGCAATACTATTACAGGTTACAGGCTAGCAGCAATACTATTCAAAGTTACAGGCTAGCAGCAATACTATTACAGGTTACAGGCTAGCAGCAATACTATTACAGGCAAGCAACAATACTATTACAGGTTACAGGCTAGCAGCAATACTATTACAGGCTAGCAGCAATAGTATTGCAGGCTAGCAGCAATACTATTACAGGCTAGCAGCAATACTATTACAGGTTACAGGATAGAAGCAATACTATTACAGGTTACAGGCTAGCAGCAATACTATTACAGATTACAGGCTAGCAGCAATACTATTACAGGCTAGCAGCAATACTATTACAGGTTACAGGCTAGCAGCAATAATATTACAGGTTACAGGCTAGCAGCAATAATATTACAGGTTACAGGCTAGCAAAAATACTATTACAGGTTACAGGCTAGCAGCAATACTATTACAGGTTACAGGCTAGCAGCAATACTATTACAGGCTAGCAGCAATACTACTACAGGTTACAGGCTAGCAGCAATTTTATTACAGGTTACAGGCTAGCAGCAATACTATTACATATTAAAGGCTAGCAGCAATACTATTACAGGTTACAGGCTAGCAGCAATACTATTACAGGTTACAGGCTAGCAGCAATACTATTACAGGTTACAGACTAGCAGCATAACTTTTACAGGTTACAGGCTAGCAGCGATACTATTACAGGCTAGCAGCAATGCCATTACAGGTTACAGGCTAGCAGCAATACTATTACAGACTAGCAGCAATACTATTACAGGTTACAGGCTAGCAGCAATACTATTACAGGTTACAGACTAGCAGCAATACTATTACAGGTTGCAGGCTAGCAGCAATACTTTTACTGGCTAGCAGCAATATTATTACAGGTTACAGGCTAGCAGCAATACTATTAGAGGCTAGCAGCAATACTATTACAGGCTAGCAGCAATACTATTACAGGCTAGCAGCAATACTATTACAGGTTAGCAGCAATATTATTACAGGTTATAGGCTAGCAGCAATACTGTTACAGGTTACAGGCTAGCAGCAATACTATTACAGGTTACACGCTAGCAGCAATACTATTACAGGCTAGCAGCAATACTATTACAGGCTAGCAGCAATACTATTACAGGATTTAGGCTAGCAGTAATACTATTACAGGTTAGAGGCTAGCAGCAATACTATTACAGGTTACAGGCTAGCAGCAATACTAATACAAGTTTCACGCTAGCAGCAATACTATTACAGGTTACAGGCTAGCAGAAATACTATTACAGGTTACAAGCTAGCAGCAATACTATTACAGGTTACAGTCTAGCAGCAATACTATTACAGGCTAGCAGAAATACTGTTACAGGCTAGCAGCAACACTTTTAGAGGTTACAGGCTAGCACCAATACTATTACAGGTTACAGGCTAGCAGCAATACTGTTACAGGTTACAGGCTAGCAGCAATACTGTTACAGGTTACAGGCTAGCAGCAATACTATTACAGGCTAGCAGCAATACTATTACATGTTACAGGCTAGAAGAAATACTTTACAGGCTAGCAGCAATACTATTACAGGTTAAAGGCTAGCAGCAATACTATTACAAGCTAGCAGCAATACAATTACAAGTTACAGGCTAGCAGCAATACTATTACAGGTTACAGGCTAGCAGCAATACTATTACAGGTTACAGGTTAGCAGCAATACTATTACATGTTACAGATTAGCAGCAATACTATTAGAGGCTAGCAGCAATACTATTACCAGCTAGCTGCAATACTATTACAGCCTAGCAGCAATACTATTACAGGTTACAGGCTAGCAGCAATACTATTACAGGTTACAGGCTACAGCAATACTATTACAGGCTGGCAGCAATACTATTACAGGTTACAGGTTAGCAGCAATACTATTACAGGTTACAGGCTAGCAGCAATAATATTACAGGCTAGTAGCAATACTATTACAGGTTACAGGCTAGCAGCAATACTATTACAGGCTAGCAGCAATACTATAACAGGCTAGCAGCAATATTATTACAGGCTAGCAGCAATACTATTACAGGCTTCAGGCTAGCAGCAATACTATTACAGGTTACAGGCTAGCAGCAATACTTTTACAGGTTACAGGCTAGCAGCAATACTTTTACAGGCTAGCAGCAATACTATTACAGGTTACAGGCTAGCAGCAATACTATTACAGGCTAGCAGCAATACTATTACAGAATAGCAGCAATACTATTACAGGCTAGCAGCAATACTATTACAGGCTAGCAGCAATACTATTACAGGCTAGCAGCATTAATATTACAGGCTAGCAGCAATACTATTACAGGTTACAGGCTAGCAGCAATACTATTACAGGTTACAGGTTAGCAGCAATACTATTACAGGCTAGGAGCAATACTATTACAGGCTAGCAGCAATACTATTACAGGTTACAGGCTAGCAGCAATACTATTACAGGTTACAGGCTAGCAGCAATACTATTACAGGTTACAGGCTAGCAGCAATACTATTACAGGTTACAGGTTAGCAGCAATACTATTACAGGTTACAGGCTAGCAGCAATACTATTACAGGCTAGCAGCAATACTAGAACAGGCTAGCAGCAATACTATTATAGGTTACAGGCTAGCAGCAATACTATTACAGGCTAGAAGCAATACTATTACAGGTTACAGGCTAGCAGCAATACTATTACAGGTTACAGGCTAGCAGCAATACTATTACAAGTTACAGGCTAGCAGCAATACCATTACAGGCTAGCAGCAATACTATTAGAGGCTAGCAGCAGTACTAATACAGGTTACAGGCTAGCAGCAATACTATTACAGGCTAGCAGCAATACTAATACAGGCTAGCAGCAATACTATTACAGGTTACAGGCTAGCAGCAATACTATTACAGGTTACAGGCTAGCAGCAATACTATTACAGGTTACAGGCTAGCAGCAATACTATTACAGGTTACAGGCTAGCAGCAATACTATTACAGGCTAGCAGCAATACCATTACAAGTTACAGGCAGGCAGCAATACTATTACAGGCGAATGTAGAATGTTCTGTCATGCATCTGACTACAAACTATTTACACCAAACACACTAGCACACACATAAAATTGCGGTTGCTTCCCTTTGACTGTATTTGGTGGTTTGAAGCCTAAAAATCCATTTTTTAAATACTTATTTTTTAATTTAAAGTTTTGTTATCAGTATAAAAATGACGGACACAAAAAGTCTTTCGCAATCTCCTTTGTTTAAAGACATCTTTCAAACTTTACAAATCCCTATTCTTGACAGTCAAAATGTTATTAAATCTGTTTATAATAATTACGAATTTGTACTTAACAATTTTACTTTCAAATCCCCTGTTAAAATACGCATCCATGCGCAGATAACTTTTATTAAACCCGGCAGTATTGATGAAACGATGACTGTGTGGATTTCTTCCAGTCAAATTGAAGTGTTAAAATCTTCAGACCTAGACAATGCTTATAACAACATCTTGATCAACCAGTTACAAGACAGCATAGAGCGCGCAACTATGAAAGGGTCTGGATGGGCAGAAGGAACTTTAGAATCAATAGAACTGAACATTACAAAGTATAATCCAATCAAAGGAAAATCTTATATCCCTCTTCCCAAAGAAGTTCTTGACTAGAAGGCTGTATTGAATATTAAGAACACTGACGACAAATGTTTTATGTGGTGTGTTTTGGCTAAATTATATCCTATTCAGTCGAAAGAACATCCCGAAAGGGTGACGCTATACAAAGATAAAATAACGAACTTAAATCTTAAAGACATTAATTTTCCTGTTAGCCCTGACGCCATTGACAAATTTGAATCACAAAACTCTCCTATAACAGTCAATGTATATGTTTGGGACCCTGAATCAAAACTTATGCCTTTACGAATCTCTCCTAATGCCCCATTGTTTTCAGACCACAATCACCACGTCGATCTTTTACTAATAACAGACCCACAAGACCCTAGCATGCAACATTATACTCTGATACGAAACATATCTAGATTATTAGGACACACTTCAAAACATAACGGCAAACAATACTTGTGCAGACGCTGTTTAACCAGAGTATCTAATCTCCAAGTAGCTGACAAGCATAGTAAAATATGCAAAAGCATGACAGATATTCAAACCCGCCTTGTGTTACCAAAGCCGGGTTCTCAAGTATATTTTAAAAACATCCACAAACAATTCAAGCAGCCTTATATAGTTTATGCCGACTTCGAATCATTGATTTTAAAATACCAAGGCCCACAAGGATTTTGTACGCCTAATTCATTCCTTACACACCTTCACGAAGTCTGCAGTTTCGGGTATGTAGTTGTTAGAGCCGACGGACAACATACAGAGCCTGTAATTTACAGAGGGCCTGACGCAGCTCGGAAGTTCTTAGATGAGATGAACAAAATATACAAATTGTGTTTACTGCAGCTAGATAATCCAGCGCCCATGATATTTACTGAATCTGACTCCAATAATTTTAAAGCAGCTACACATTGCCACATTTGTAATAATGAGTTTGACCTGAAGGACACAAAGGACGCAAAGACCCAAAGGGTGAGAGATCATTGTCATATAACAGGGGCATTTAGAGGTGCAGCTCATCAGAAATGCAACTTAGACTATGGAATCAAACATTTCTCTCTCCCTATTTTCATTCACAATCTTCGAAATTACGACTCCCATTTAATCATGCAGGCAGTGACGAAAGCATACAAAGTGTCATGTATTGCCGAGACAGAAGAAAAATATAAAACTTTCACTCTGAATAAATTAAAGTTTTATGACAGCTTTCAACATTTGTCTTCCAGTTTAGAAACACTAGCTAAGAACTTACCCTGCTACCCTATCACTACCAAATATTTTCCAGACGTTACACTTATTCGGAAACGCGTGTATCCTTATGAATACATGGATTCTTGGGAAGTGTTTGAAGAACTAGAATTACCCCATAAAGAAAATTTCTATTCTTCACTCAATAAAAGTTTCATAAGTGATACCGATTATGAACACGCTCACAATGTCTGGAATGCACTGGGCTGTAAAAACCTCGGTGACTACCACGACATATAGCCGACGTCTGTTTGTTGGCTGATGTGTTTGAAAAATACAGAGAAACGAGTTTACATCATTACTCCCTCGACCCTTCTCATTATATTTCTTCACCAGGAATGAGTTGGGATGCTTTCTTAAAACTTAGTGGTTCTAAAATCGATCTCATAACTGACCAGGTAATGATGACAATGATTGAGTCGGGCATTCGTGGAGGAATAAGCGTGGCAGCTCATAATTATTGCAAAGCCAACAACAAATACCTGAAGCACTATGACCCCTCGCAGAAATCTAATTATATAATGTACTTTGACGCCAACAATTTATACGGCTGGGCAATGAGTGAGCTTTTACCGGTTTCAGATTTCAAATTACTTGTTAATCCAAACCCCGCAAACTTGACTTGGTTAAACAGTATTTTAAATCACCCTAAAGATCATACTATAGGGTTTATTGTCGAAGTTGACCTAGAGTATCCCAATGCTTTACACGACCTACATAATGATTACCCATTAGCACCAGAAAGATTGCATGGTACAGACAAGCAACTTAAACTTATTCCCAACCTCTATAATAAATCTAATTACGTCTGCCACTACAGAAACCTGCAGTTCTACATCAGACACGGCATGAAGTGCACAGCGATTCACAAGCTTTTATTCTTTAAACAAACGAATGTCTTGGCCGGGTACATCAATAAAAACACAGAGCTCAGAAAACAAGCGCAATCTACGTTTGAAAAAGATTTCTTTAAGCTGCTGAATAACAGCTGTTTTGGTAAAACTATGGAGAACCCATACAAGCGAAAAGACGTCAGGTTAATTACATCACCCAATCAAGCAATTAAATTAACATCTAAACCTCAATACCTTGGTTACAAAGAGTTTCATGACTCCCCGTATGCAGTTACCATGAAAACCACGCAAGTTAATCTAGACAAACCAGTGTTTATGGGGATGACTATTCTTGACCTTTCTAAATTACTAATGTTTGAATTTTACTACGATTACTTTAAACCTAAATACCCGGAGGCCAGAGTTTTATACACAGACACAGACTCCCTTATACTAGACATCCCTACTGAAGACATTTATAAAGACTTAGAATCGGAACTACAACATTACGATACTAGTGACTATCCTGAAACTCACCCTTTGTACAGCAAAGCAAACCAAAAGAAAATCGGTTTGATGAAAGATGAAATGAACGGGAAACTTATTGAAGAATACGCAGGACTGCGATCTAAGCAGTACAGTATTAAACACGAATCGGGAGAATCTTCAAAAGCAAAAGGCATTCAAAAAGCTGCAATAAAAAACAGAGATATCAGGCATGAAAACTACCTGGAAGCCTTAGATGGGAAAGAAGTTAAACCATACCCTAACACAACTATAAAGTCTAAAAACCATGTAGTGTCCACTGCAGTGACGACCAAAAAAACATTGTGCGCTAATGACACAAAGCGGGTAAGGGTAACTAAGGAGTTCGCGTACGCTCTAGGCCACTATAAATTACAGGTAGAAACTACTACGACTACGACTACGACTATGAATAAGGTGGAAGGCCTGGAAGGCTTGAGTAAATGTTAACTGTATTTATTCTGAAGCGCCAAGCTTTTTCTTCAAAGCATCTAGTTGCTCCTTTCGCCCCAGTAGTCTCCCTTCCTTTATTAATTTTTTTTTAATTTCTTCAACATTAACAGGTGCAGACCTAGATTTAGATTGTATGTCGTGCTTCAACTTTTTATATTCTTCAAAATCTCGCTAGATAATTACAAACTCTTGGTCTGTAATCTGAGTGTCTTCTAGAGCTTTTGAAATTATTAAGTTCATGCTAGTAAGTTTAGCTATCGCCAGGCTAGAAATGAGGTCGTGTTTTTCTAGTTTCTAGATACTTTAGTATTAATTACGCCAAGTAAAACTGACATCACTGAAGATAATCCGGCAGCAACCCCTAATCCAATACTAATTGGTATACCGATTCCAGTCACCAATAATCCCACACTGATAGCAGCTTCCGCTGCATTAATAACATTTAGACCAGTAGACATGTAATTTATTCCACTATAAGCGCCGGAATACCTTCGTCTGCATCTAGAGTACTTTTTGATATCTGATTCAATTTGAGTCCTAACTTTTCTTATTTCTTCCAGCCTGAACGTTTGAACGGCACTTAAGTCTAATGTTGGAGCACTGGGCTGTATTGGTTGTTCATCCACTAGGCCTACTGCTTCCTCTACAGCAGGATACAATTTTGTCGTCATATTTTTAGTGTAAAAAAGGGGGTTTTATTATTTAACAATAATTAACTTGATTTTAGTTTATTAGCAAAATATTCTATTTGACTATCAGAAAATATCTGATCGCTGAAATAAAATGCTAACAGATCTACGTTGTCTAGGTTAATTTGCGCTATTCTGTCAAGAGGATTTGGAACAGTTGTAAAAGTTATTTTGGGTGATGAAGTAAATACGGAATACTGATTTTCACTTTCTCTTTTTTTCATAAATACTGTAATTCATCTGGGATTCTCATCTAAATCAGCCCAACTTAGAGACTTGCGGAATTACATTAACATTTCTCTGCGTAGGCCTGTGAGCAATTATGTCCAGTGCTATCATAGCTGCACTACCTATCTGTATTGGAGGCTGCAGAACAACTCTGACATTTTTCCCTGCGGTTTCACGCTTATGTAAAACATAGTTGCTTTTTTTGTAGGCTTTGACTTCTACGTTTTCCGATTGTTTTCATCCGGCACTAGACTAACTAACATAGGCCCGGCGTTAATAATTTTCTTAAATTTATTGTCTGGTCCCATAAAAGTGTAAGGGCTTTCGCACTTGAATTTAACAAGCCAATCTAATTCTGTGTCTATAGGTGTTAAAGACCAGATATTTTCTCGTTTAGTAATAGCATACTTAAAATCGGGATCTACTTTACCGGCATTAAAGTCCTTTAGCTGATCGATAGACGGTTTTTCTGGCGGCGGCACTGGCGGCACTTCAGGTACTGTCGGCACTACAGGCACTAGCGCTCGTTTATAATATCCATTTTGCGTAAATTCGAAACCGTAAATAGACCCAACATTAGCACTAGCATCAAAGTCGATTGTGTCTGCCAAGTCTTTCAGTTCAATGGTAGGACAGGTTACTGGAATTTGAGGGCCGATTGACATTGTATTTTAAAATTAAACTTTATTTTATCTCAAGAATAATTGTAAGATCTTCAAAGTCTACAATTTCGTTGTTTTGGTTAGTTATTTTGAAGCAAAAACTAGTATGATAGTCCTGACTTAAGTGGCGTTTTTGAGGCAGAAATTTTAATGAAACTGGATCACAGTAAGATTCTCTCTGAGTTGAGATTATCCTTAGCAATGTACTAGGAGTTCCGTTTACTAAGTTTTCCGATGTCTTCAGTTGATGAAGGTACACAAACAATCTATTAATAATTACCAAATTCATAGGGTTTGATCCAATAAATCTTATAGAACTGCCGACGGTGCTGGAGCTGTCAGATAAAGATAATTCATTGCCACGGAAACCTAATATTTCTGCCAGCTTTGGCGCAAGTGTAACGCTGGTAATGTCTTTATGCTGGTTTTTATGGAAAGTTAAAGTTACTATCAAGTTTGCAGGGTTCAATTTTGCTTCAATCGAATGAGGTTTAAACAATTCTTCAGTAAGTCTGCAGAAGTCATAATAGCCGGCATGAATAAAGTGCCTTTTTTATTAATCATTATCCAGTTGTTGTTTAGATCATGACTAATATTTAACCATTTAACCGTGTAGAATATTTCGTGAAGGATTACGTTAAGGTCCCTGTTTTTGTTGTCAATAGGATGCTGAAGTTCAATGGGCACGCCTGATTTTACAGATTCGAAAGTTACAAACATATTTTTTAATATAATAAAAATGTATGCGCCTTATAAATATAACAAAGCTGCAAAGTATACTACAGGGCCTTATTATTATGAAAAAGCAGTCGACCTAACCAAGCTGACAATAGCTGTGGCAGCCAACGTCCATTTCGAAACTATCCCCCATAATATTTTTAATCATTACCTCAACCCAGACATTACGAGCGACTTTTTAGCTAAGCAATGGCTAAACAACGGGGGTATGCAGTTCTTTCAGAATCAAATTAATTTTGCCGTGTCATGCGCTACAACTGGTTGCGGAGTTTCTTACGTTCATCACCTTAATCACCCAGATCCTATGTTGAAGTCTATTTATCTGTTCCATTTGTATTATCAAGTGAGACGGGTGTTGTCTGAACTTCAGGCTCCGTTACCTACTGACAAAAACTTTAATCCCTTTAACAACGGCTTTGACAAGAAAGCGTATCAAAGGTTGTGCAATGAATTCGGAATTGATACTAAAACAGACTTCAGACAAAAACTAGACCTCAATCACGGGATGGGAACTTTATTTAGATACGCTGTAGGTAATTTATACACGGGGCCTTACGTACCTGGATTTACATCATTTAACCACAACAGCCAGGTTCCTTTACTGTATATCAGACAAAAACAAAGTACAGCATACAGCACTTTTATATTAGACACATCAAACGGATTTACCCAAAGTGGGGTGGAAAGGCTGAATGAATCTATTCGTACGTATGCGTGGTGCATTCTGGGGTCTCAAGCAGAAACACGAAGTAATATCATTGGGGAAGGAACTAGCTTCGATGCACAAAAGCAGTTTCTAGCCAACATTGAAGATTCTATTAATTCGGCAGTAGATTTACCCGCGAGTATTAAAAGATATCAGGACACTTTAAAGTATGCTAGATCGAAAGTAGATTACATAATAGGTTTAGGACTGTATATGTTGCCTTCAGACCTTCAGCTTAGGATAGGAACTATATCAAACTACAACAACAATATAGTGATTGCCGACCCTCAGTTTCATATAGGCTACAATCCTACAATAAATACATTGAATACAGTGAATACAGTGAATACAGCAAATACGGTATTTACTGCTAGGCCTAATAATGAACCTTTAAGTTCGCCACCACTTCCAAGCTTACCAAGCTTGCCGGAACTGCAAGGCCTGCCAGGCCTGCCGGTAATTGATCATGGGGTTTCGCGGCTAGCGCTTACAGGGGGTTTATTGCTTGCTGGGTTAATTGGGATTTACTATTTTAAGTAACCAGAGTAATATTATTATAAACAAAGACCACAGATGCTCAGACGCCCAAACCACAACTTTAGAAGCAGTATTAAATATCCATGAAAATACAGAACCTAATATTCCAGGAAGTGCGTCTACAAGTTTGTCGCTCAGGTGTTTCAATAAGTTAGCTATGTTTTGTAAGGTCTTTTTAATCCAGTCTTTAACCGGACTACCACCGGATCCGCCAGGTCCACCAGGTCCACCGGCACTGATGCCTACGGTTCTAGTCAGTGCTAAGACTAGTGTGCTTATTGTCATCCCAACAGCTGTAAGAATGCTAAATATTGTAACACCTTGCTCTCTGAACAGTGTTTGAATTCTTTCTGCAAGTGTAGTGTCTTCGTGTAAAATTTTATGCACCGTTTCTTTTATTCTGGCGAAATTAGTTATTAATTTTTCTCTGTTTATGGATAAGGCTTCTAGCCTTGCAGCGCGTTCTGTGTAAAGGTCTGCGAGCCTCTTTTGGATCATCTGTTTTACCTCAATGCTTAAGTTCGCGTCATCAGCTTCTGCTAGTTTATTTTTTTGTTTTTCTATATGTTTGTCGAGCTCACCGAGCTTGGCTAAATTCATCATTGTCTCCCCTCTCACAGATTGTAAAGCTTTATCTAAGCCTTGAAGTTCACGCAGTGGCAATAATGGTGGGTCATTGATAGTTTCCATAACCTGATCAATATTGGTGTCCTCATTTGTTTGTAAGGTTGTTAACTCTTTATTTACTTCTAATGCAGAACTAGTTAAGTTAGTTAAGTCTTGTAGTTCTATTTCTGAACTTAACGATGCATCTATTCGTTGAAGTGAAGCTACTGCTTGGCTATGCAACTCTGCGATGTTCTGTTATCGGAAAGCCCCAATGATCGTATTACAGTCACTGGGAGTTTAGTTTTCAAAGTAGACCACGCATAAAATTTGTCAGGATTCTTTGACATAGTTAACTGTACTCTCACTTTTTTACCGGATACAATAGTGTTTATAAACAAGTGATTATTTTTGTCTAGTTCGAAGTCGCTGGGACTAACATAATCCGGTAACTCGCGCCCGATGTAATTGTAAAATTTATTGATTTTTCTGGCTTTTTGGGTTTCAGTTACTTGACGTAATTCTTCTCCTATACTTAGCCTTGTTTGGCTCATGTCGTCTCCTACCATAGAAAGAAGTCTGCTGGTTGTGTCAACGTCGAGGTCTTCATTAGGCTCATTTGGTTTAAACACTTCATCAAGAGCTTCACCACCTGTTGCCATTTTAAATATAATTTTTTTAATCACACTAAAAATGCAAAGCTACGGAAACTTGTTAGACCCTACACGCCGATTGAGGACGCCTTTAGGCATCAAAGGTGAGAAAAGCACAATAATCATTACAAACAATCCAAGCAGCATAGAGCCTAATCAGCTACTAACCATAAGATTTCCAAATTTAGGTCCTGATGATGTAATAGTTCCAGGCAGTCCTAAACTAGGATTTAAAATTAGTCTGAATTCTGACGATGATCCTAACAGAACCATAGTCAACAATCTAGGTAGAGCTATAATTAAAAGAATGGTTATTAAACTTGATGGGCGAGAAATCCAAAGTATCGATGACGCTGGTGTTTTGTTTTGTTACACAGATCTGTGGCTGAGTAAATATGAAAGGGAAGATTTGGTTGGTCAGGGGATTCAAGCCGCCAATGTGGCCAAACTTCGAATCAAAGCTGGCGATGCTAGCAGTTCTAACAAAGGTGAAAATGCATTAGCTGCTGTATACAAAAATAGGTTTTATTTTCCACTCGATTTTGAACTGCTACACAGTCATCTGCCATTTCATCAAGGTTCATTTAACGATAGGCTGTCTTACGAAATTATTTTCAATGATTATTCTCAAGTAGTAATTAGCTCTGACAACGATGCTAGTTATACAATTACTGACATCGCGCTTGAATATGAAGTGGTCACTCACGCTGAACTCAGTAGGATGATCAGGGGACAATATGACAAACTAGCCATATATTATGATAGGATCGTTCGCTACAGACAGTTTAATAAAGATTTATTAGATGCACTCTGGACTATCAACATAAATTCACCTGCTCGAAGTTTTAAAGGTGTACTGTTGTTGTTTGTGAAAGAATCTAATTATAATCGTGACAGCGAAAATTTTATCAATCCTAATATTTCAAAAGCGTCTGTTGTGATTGAAGGTAAACCTAATCAATTATTCGCGAATGGAATGATGGGTTTTCAACAGTTTGATGAGATTAGGAAAATCTTGGGTGGAGGTAGATTACCGACTGACACTGTGGATTTGATTTCAAAGGATCTTCATTTACATGACACAAGACTGCAAGATTATCTGGTGAATAAGTTTGCGTTGTGGTTAGACTTTCGAACCATACCCACCAATGAACTTCATGGATCTGGAAGAAGAATTGAAAACGGAACAGATGGTATAACAATTGAATTGCATAGGGAAGCAAGTGCTAGGTCAGAATCAGTTACAGTATACATGTATATTATTATGGACGCTCAGCTAAACATTGAAAATGGAAGATTAAAAGATTTAGTATATTAAAAATGACCTCTTGTTACCTCGTGATCCTCATTGTGGAATGATCGTTGGCATGACGTCATGCGGAAAGACTGTCTTTGTTCTGGATTTGTTAGAAAAATATTACGCAGGACACTTTGATTATATAATAATTTTTTGCCCAACTATTCAATATAATAAAACCTACTTAGATCGTAAGTATGTCTGGACAGATGAAAATATCTTTGTTGTAAATACCAATGGCAAGCTCAATGAGTATGTAACGTATTTTTATAACCTGTTTGAGAATGAGGGTAATACGTTATTCTTAATCGATGATTGCAGTGCAGAAAAAGATATTGTATTAAAACGGAACATATTGAGCAAGCTGGCTTTCAGTGGACGCCATGTGAAAATTAGTGTCTGGTTAATCACGCAGAAATTTAATTCGATATTAAAGGATTTTAGAGAACAAGTTAAATTCGTTTGCCTGTTTTATTGCAAAGACCGTGACAGCTTTGATAACTGTTTAAAAGAAAATGACGTAATTGAATCAAAAGAGGAAAGAACTAAATTAAAAGAACAGCTAAAAAAAGGCAAGCACTTAAAATTATTATTAAAAACTGACCAACCAACTGGCTATAAAATACTTATGTAAGTAAGTAAGTTCTTTTATAATTTAATTATTGTAAGTTATAAGATTTTTTTTAAAGTCGACTTAATTAAGTTAGATGTAAGTAAGTAAGTTCTTTTATAATTTAATTATTGTAAGTTATAAGTTTTTTTTAAAGTCGACTTAATTAAGTTAGATGTAAGTCACTAAGTCAAAAAAAAAGGTTGAAGGTAAGTAATAGTGGTGATGATTATAGTTCATTTATCTTAATGGCTCTGTGTCTGGTGCATTAATCTGAAGTTCTTCTTTTACAAAGTTTCTTTGTGGTGTTCTACGATCGCTTCTCGGTCTTAAAAAATATACAGGCGGATCAGTAGATAATGCTCTGTCAACTTCATAAACGCTTAATGACCAAATTGGGTCTGTAGCTCGTCTTCTAGTGTCATTAGCAACTTCTCCAGTCTGATAAAGGTATCTAACAGTTTTGTTCATCAAAGTTAGATCTGGCTGACCAGGCTTTGAAACGGTAACAACAATCTGTTTCTTTTTTATAGCCTCAACTGGTTTTAATCCTGTAACTCTGGCTGGTTCTGAATTCATTTCCCTTAAAACTCGAGGCAGCCTAACAACCCATTCTGTATTAGGGGTTTCAGTAAACAACTCCTTTGAATACTGATAAGTGAATAATCTTTCTGCCAGTTGCCGATTAAAGTTTTCTACAATACCCTGTGATCTGTGCAATCCAACAACTCCTCTTCTAACAGTTACATTATGTTTTAACAAAAGCTGGTTAACAGCTCCTTTGAATTCAGACCCTTCATCGCATTGAATAAGTCTAGGGAACCTTAGAGGCCCTCTTGAATAAATCGCATTTAAGGCTTGAGCGACCTCAGCTGAATTTTTAGTCCTAAGAGCATGAGCGTCTTTAAACCTGGTAGCTATATCAATAACAGTAAGGGCATACCTGTATTTCTTTCTATATATTTTGTCATGGGGAAGATATAACAAATCTATTTGGTGTGTGTCATTTGGTCTGGAGTTTTCAAATTTTGGTCTTATTATTTTCTTCGGGGGTGGAAGATAGATTTGCCATACAGCTTGCTTCGATAACCATTGTTTAACTACATTTGCTGACAAGCCAGTCTTTTCTACTAGTTTATTAACTGCCATCATCCCTTTCCAATATCCGGATTGAGAATAATAGAATCTAGACAAACGTGAAGTCATATTTTATTTAGATTTATATTTTTGTTTAACGAGGTAATTAATTACTGTTATTCCAAACACAATTAAAATAATTCTCCGGTCTCTGACATTGTAGGTGCAATGTTAGGTGTGTAGTAATCAGATAACACTGGCTGCTTTAATGAAGGTAGTGTCGTGCCGGTGAATAAATAATATTGGTGCAAAGCTTCATCAACGTCTTCAAATGTTTTATCAGCATGACCTTCTTCTTTCAATCTTTTATTAACAAAATCAAGCTGCATTAGTCTGTTTTTCTCGTATTCAGCCTGATCTTGTTGTAATTTTTCCATTGCTAAGTTATGCCGTTTTGATTCTTCTTTACTGTCCAGTTTTGAAAACAAATAATTTGATCCTGAAAAGGCTAAGGCATTTACAGCAGCAGAACCAAGCACCATTGCAGCACCAGCCATTTTTTAATTTAGTTTTTTTATTTTATTTGTATTTAAAATGAATTGTGATGACTTGTTAATGCAAGAAGCTATTAATGTTACAGTTACAGGTGTTGACAATGAGAAAAGAGACAGGCTGGTTGCATTAGTAGCTTCCGGAAAGTCAAAGTATTATCTCGGTGTTGACTTAACACCTGAACAAGTGCAAAGACTGAGGCCAGAAGACATCATTATATTACATAATAAATATGATAAAGTTCTCGGCGCTTTAATGGTTAAAAGTTTAGGGCGTTCGATTGTGAAGTTATATACCAAAGCTGTGTCGACCTTTGTTACTTTAGATTGTGAGAATGATTTATTTGATGATTTGATTAAAGATCCAGTTATTGTTAATGGGATTACTGAGGCATCAAGAAATTTGTATTATAAATTTGGAAGCTTGTTGACCCCATTTTCAGCCGGGCTAATTACTTTTCAACACATACGTTTCTCTGCTATTAAAAATGGACTCTTCCAATCCGGAGATGGAGATGGAGACGGAGGTGAAGAATTCGGAGAATCAACAGAACCCAGTGACAGTCACTAAACAAAAGAGCCTAGGAAGAATTGCAGCTGCAAGAAGTTAGCAGAATTTAACAGGTTACATAGATGGAACAAAGAAACAAAAGCAAACATATTAAGAAAAAAGGAATCACCAAAAGAAGAAGCAATAACGCAACAAGCATTAACAACAAACAAAGAAGAACCAATACAGCCAATACAACCAATACGATCTTCAAATAACATATTATTTATGTATAGCCGGTGTAGTGGGTGCAAGTGGGTACATAATATATAAATACCGCCAAGGAAAAAATAAACAGAAACCCCCAAAACCACTTGTAGAAAAAGAAATTGAATCATCTTCCTCATTGAAGCCATCATTGAAGCCATCATTAGATGTGTTTTCAATGCAGTAATAATTTATTATTATTTTTTTATTATGTACAAAAATGAGTGTACCATATGAACAAACAATTGTTAATCTAGGATACCATAGTGTTGTCTTAGTGGGCTTAAATACAGCTTATGCTATGATTGCAAAATCTCTTTTAAAAATGAAACCTATTGAATTAGGAAAAATGGATCTTTCAGATGCTGGTAAACTGGTTGGTATCTTTTCATTATCGTTATTTACTCGGGACTATCTTGTTAAACAAAAGATCATTCCAGCAGATATTAATGTGTAATGTTATACAACCATAATGTAGAAGGGTTGTAATTTTTTTTTGTTTTAACCAAAAATGCAAGACTACGAATATATATTATATTTAGCAAATTGCGGATTCCCAGAGTGTTTTGACACGCCTTTTAAAAGCTCATAAAACAGCCATTATATTGCAATAAAAGGCCTCCTTTAGAAACTCTTTGAGCTTTGGCGCTCAAGTCTCATTATTGCTATCTCTAAAACTATTACAGGTTATAGGCTAGCATCAATACTATTACAGGTTACAGGCTAGCAGCAATACTATTACAGGTTACAGACTAGCAGCATAACTTTTACAGGTTACAGGCTAGCAGCGATACTATTACAGGCTAGCAGCAATGCCATTACAGGTTACAGGCTAGCAGCAATACTATTACAGACTAGCAGCAATACTATTACAGGTTACAGGCTAGCAGCTATACTATTACAGGTTACAGGCTAGCAGCAATACTATTACAGGTTACAGGCTAGCAGCAAAACTATTACAGGTTACAGGCGAGCAGCAATACTATTACAGGTTACAGGCTAGCAGCAATACTATTACAGGTTACAGGCTAGCAGCAATACTATTACAGGCAAGCAGCAATACTTTTACAGGTTACAGGCTAGCAGCAATACTATTACAGGTTACAGGCTAGCAGAAATACTATTACAGGTTACAGGCTAGCAGCAATACTATTACAGGTTACAGGCTAGCAGCAATACTATTACATGTTACAGGCTAGCAGAAATACTTTTACAGGCTAGCAGCAATACTATTACAGGTTACAGGCTAGCAGCAATACTATTACAGGCTAGCAGCAATACAATTACAGGTTACAGGCTAGCAGCAATACTATTACATGTTACAGACTAGCAGCAATACTATTAGAGGCTAGCAGCAATACTATTACCAGCTAGCTGCAATACTATTACAGCCTAGCAGCAATACTATTACAGGTTACAGGCTAGCAGCAATACTATTACAGGCTAGCAGCAATACTATTACAGGTTACAGGCTACAGCAATACTATTACAGGCTAGCAGCAATACTATTACAGGTTACAAGCTAGCAGCAATAATTTTACAGGTTACAGGCTAACAGCAATACTATTACAGGCTAGAAGCAATACTATTACAGGTTACAGGCTAGCAGCAATACTATTACAGGCGAGCAGCAATACTATTACAGGCTAGCAGCAATACTATTACAGGCTAGCAGCAATACTATTACAGGTTACATGCTAGCAGCAATACTATTACAGGTTACAGGCTAACAGCAATACTACACAGGTAACAGGCTAGCAGCAATACTATTACAGGTTACAGGCTAGCAGCAATACTATTACAGGTTACAGGCTAGCAGCAATACTTTTACAGGCTAGCAGCAATACTATTACAGGTTACAGGCTAGCAGCAATACTATTACAGGCTAGCAGCAATACTATTACAGAATAGCATCAATACTATTACAGGATAGCAGCAATACTATTACAGGCTAGAAGCAATACTATTACAGGCTAGCAACATTACTATTACAGGCTAGCAGCAATACTATTACAGGTTACAGGCTAGCAGCAACACTATTACAGGTTACAGGTTAGCAGCAATACTATTACAGGCTAGGAGCAATACTATTACAGGCTAGCAGCAATACTATTACAGGTTACAGGCTAGCAGCAATACTATTACAGGTTACAGGCTAGCAGCAATACTATTACAGGTTACAGGCTAGCAGCAATACTATTACAGGTTACAGGTTAGCAGCAATACTATTACAGGTTACAGGCTAGCAGCAATACTATTACAGGCTAGCAGCAATACTATAACAGGCTAGCAGCAATACTATTATAGGTTACAGGCTAGCAGCAATACTACTACAGGCTAGAAGCAATACTATTACAGGTTACAGGCTAGCAGCAATACTATTACAGGTTACAGGCTAGCAGCAATACTATTACAAGTTACAGGCTAGCAGCAGTACTATTACAGGCTAGCAGCAATACTATTAGAGGCTAGCAGCAGTACTAATACAGGTTACAGGCTAGCAGCAATACTATTACAGGCTAGCAGCAATACTAATACAGGCTAGCAGCAATACTATTACAGGTTACAGGCTAGCAGCAATACTATTACAGGTTACAGGCTAGCAGCAATACTATTACAGGTTACAGGCTAGCAGCAATACTATTACAGGTTACAGGCTAGTAGCAATACTATTACAGGTTACAGGCTAGCAGCAATACTATTACAGGCTAGCAGCAATACCATTACAAGATACAGGCAGGCAGCATGTCACCGCCACGACTCCACCTGGGCAGACGCCACAAACAAACAACTTCCACACGCAGACAACCCAGAAAGAATGACGATTTCCCGCAGACGGAAGTGATGAAAACACAACAAATAATATACAACTTTCAAGCTATTTATTCATTCATACCATACACTCATACACATACAACATTTACACATGAAACGAAGAAATGGTAATGAAACAATCAATGGGTCAATGGAACGATGCAATGGTTCGTGGGTGATCGGGGGTCGCTAATCGACCAACGTCCTCAAATCGAACGTGCACAGCCAAAGTCCGAGGCACGTGTTCACAAACAGACAGGGGGGGTTGTGAAGGAGAGGGACAACACAAAACGGGCCCACCTGGCGAAATGCAGTCCCTGGTAAAGTCTCCTCCAACGTTCTCGCCCCCTTCCGTTGACGTCCAACGAAGGAGCGTTGCCACCCGTGGTCGCCACTGACGATGATGTTGAAGTGATGATGATGGCGCTGGTAACAGGGGACGCGTGGACAATAACAGATGGCGATGCTGATGGTGTTTGGCCCACTTGACCAAGTGTCGTCGTCGTTGCTGCCTTACGTTTTCCAGCGACGAACTGGCGGATTGACGAACGTTGAGCTGCGAACTTCGAACTCGAATTCAATCCTCAACGACAATCCTTGACGAACCTGTAACATGCTTGTCGCATCGTAAATGTCATGTTCTCGATTCTGTCCCCCTCCCTCCATCACACTTTCCCCCCCCCCCACTCTCACTAGCTACTCCACTAAACTTCTGCCACTTGAGGGGTCCAACTGCAGTCTATTTCCCCTGTCCTTGACTCTCTCTCGCTTTCTACTGTTATCGTCACTTGAACAAATACATATTATACAATTCAATGAAATCATGAATGCCTGGAATGAACGATGCTGCAAATGAATACAGATAACCATCAACACCTTATTCATATCAAGCATCCCCAACAGCCGGCCCTTGGTTATTAGCACAGTGAGGAAAAAACCACCATCCACTCACCCAACGGTTCGCATGAAATTGCACCCCGTAGCCCTTCTCCACTGCCCTCCTACGAAAGTACATCCAATTAGGGTAATCCAGTAGTGTGTAGTTCCCGTAGTAGACAATACCTCGATACTACCTACCACACTACCAACAGACTTGCTTTTCTACAGCTGCACTCCACCTGAGCGTAACACTTCAGAAATTGGCAATCTTTAAACTAGTATTCTTCTCTGGACCAGATATTATTATTCGTTAATACCCGTCCCACCCTAATTCCAGAACACAGCAAAAACCACAGAGCACTAGACAAACACCGTCTACACTGTACTGCTGACAAACACGTTCTGACCATAGTGAGCAAATTCCTAACCTGGCCTAACCGGCGTATGCTGTTTACCACGCTTTGCACGCTCCCGAGACAACAATAATCACGAATACGGCAACACGCAGTACCACCCCCGCCCCTATACTCTTCACACACAGACTACATGGCTTTCTTCACAGCTGCCCTGTGACACACCCCCCTCCCAAGACGAACCTACGGAGAGTTCAAAACCTAAACTTCCACAGGGTCAGATCTGCTGAGGAAATCCGCTTCAATGTTGTCTCTCCCTGGAATTGGTCGAACGGTGAAGACGTACGCCTGCAACTGCATAGCCCACCGGGTGAGTCTGGCACTGTTGAGGTGCGTTCTCTGCAGGTACTGCAGCGGTCGATGATCTGTCTCCAACCAAAAGTGCCGTCCAAACAGGTATGGTTCGAAACGTTGTACTGCCCACACAACTGCCAAACACTCCTTCTCGATGGTGGAGTAGTTTCGCTCTGCTGGCAGCAGCTTCTTGCTGGCAAACCCTACCGGTTGCACACCCTCACCGGTTTCTTGCATCAGCGCAGCTCCTAGCCCTTGCTCAGATGCGTCTGTCCTCAGGATGAACTCCTTGTCCAGGTTCGGTAACTTGACCACTGGCTCACTGGTCAGCGCTCTCTTCAAGTCATCGAAAGCTCTCTGGCAGTCATCCGTCCAGTTGACCTCCCCCTTCTTCCCTCCTTTCGTCAAGTTGGTCAGTGGCAACGCTCTCTCGGCGAAATGCGGCACGAATCGTCTATAGTATCCGCACAACCCCAAGAACGCTCGGACTTGCTTCTTGGTTGTCGGTGGACACGTTCGGCGCACCTTGTCCAACTTGTCTCGTTCTGGCTTCATCGCTCCATCCCCCACTTGATGGCCCAGGTAGCTCAGCTCCTTGTATCCCAGGAAACATTTGCTGGGTCTAGCGGCGAGATGCACCTCCTGCAGCCTCTGAAACACGGCTCTCAACGCTTGCAGATGCTGCTCCCACGTCTCGGTCGCGATCATGACGTCGTCCATGAAATTGTCGACGTCAGCTCGGTGCAGTGGTCGTAGCAGTTTCCGCATCATGCGTGAGAAAGTCGCCCTGCAGTCTTCAGACCGAACGGCATCGTGGTCCATCTGAACTGGCCCTGCGGTGTCGTAAACGCCGTCTTGTCTCGGTCTTCCTGCTTGACAGGTATCTGCCAATACCCTTTTGTGAGGTCCAGCTTGCTTAGGTACTTGGCCTTCCCTAGCTTGGCGAACAAGTACTCGATGTCCGGTAGTGGTTCAGCATCGAACTTGACCACCTTGTTCAACCCACGGTAGTCGATGCAGAATCGTACCTCTCCACTCTTCTTCCTCACCAACACGATCGGTGCGCTGTACGGCGATGTACAGGGTTCGATAACCCCCAACTCCAGCATCGATTCCACTTCACCCTTGACGACTTCCATCTGTGAAAATGGTAGCGGATGCTGACGTATGCGCACAGGGCTGTCGTCGGTCAACTCCACTTCGCATTCGTCCACGCTGGTGCGCTGGGGTCGATCTGTCAGCTGACTCGCGTACTGTTGACTCACTTCCCGTAGCTGGCTCCGATGATGTGCATACAGCGACGGGTCTATCTGTACGTTTTCTGGTCCTTCGCTCGCTCGCGGCGGTATCAGTGGTACGGTGCCCTGGTAGCTGATGCCTGATGCCCCCTCCGTTTCTGCCTGGTCCAACACCACTGCCACCGTCGCCTCTGGTTCCGCTCTACGTTCTACGTAGCGTTTCAGCACGACCGTGTGGTACGGTTTCCTGTTCTTGCCGACTCTCTGCACTGGTACCTTCCTGGCTCTCCCCTTTGGCGTCGTTCGCTGGCACACGTCGCATGAAGCACAGTACTTTCTCACATCACGGCACATCCCTGGCCAGTAGTGCTCGGCCCACACGCGATCCAGGGTCCGCTTGGCTCCTAGATGTCCAGCCATAGGTGTGTCGTGTCCCGTGCGTAGTACCTCCGATCGAAGCTTGGCTGGTACCACCAACTGGCTGTGATCCACTTTGTCCTGTCCTGTGTATTCGCGGTACAACAGGTCCCGCTTCCAGACAAACGCCACTTGCCCTTTGCCTCGTTGCTCCTTTCCTGCCTTCCGGTCTGCTAGCTGTCGTACTTTCGCAAGCTCGCCGTCTTCCAACTGCAGTTGGCGCATCTCCTTCGGCGTGGCGACGACGTTCCTGCTTGGTCCGACCACCAATGGTTCTGCAGCGACCTGCTCCTTGGCTGCCTGCGCTCGCGTCTGCACAGCGCAACACTCTGCTGCTTCCCCGACGAACACTGGCAGTGCTGTATCACATTGCTGGTCCGTCCTCGCCCAGTTGCCGATCACCACTGGGTAGGTTAAGTCTGGTACCACCACTACCTCCACTCTCCCGGTGTAGAACGGTGATTCCAACTGCACCCACGCCGTCGGCAGTGACCTGGACAACTGTCTAATGGCGAATCCGACGCGCCGCGTGCGTCCGGTGCACCTGAGGTTGGCAACCTCTCCTTCCCGCAAGCATATCAGATCGGCTCCCGTGTCCCTCATGGCCGTCAGCGGAACCCCTTCCACTATCACTTGGCTCTGGAAACGCGAGTCTCTCTTCGTGCCTGCCTCCTTCTCCTCCTCCAAGACGCGCAACGCTGCTCCAGCCCTCTCGCCGCGTTTCGGGCAATTCCGCTTCAGATGCCCTTTCTGCCCGCAACTGTAGCATTCCCGCTTGTCTGGCGAGTTGGGTCGTGGTCCCGCTGGCTTGCGACCCTCACTCTTATCCCTGGGTGTAAAGGGCTGACGTGGTGGAAAACGTAGGTTGGTTCCCGCCCTGGCGTCGACGTACTGCTGCGCTAACGTCGCGGCCTCCTCCACCGTTGCTGGGTTGCGCTCGCGCACGAACGTGACCAGCTCTGGCGTCAAACCGTTGACCATCTGCTCCATCAGCACTAGGTCCAGTAAGTCCGCATACGTGGCCTTCTTGTTCGCTAGTCCCATCCAGCGTTCCAGGAACAACTCTGACTTCCGCAGATACTGTTTGAAAGTCTCTGGTGGCTCCCTTCGTAGCTGGCGAAACTTCTTGCGATACGTCTCGACCGTCAGGTTGAAACGCACCAACAACGCTGCCTTCAGGATCTCGTAGTCGGCAGAGTCGTCCTCATTCAAACCAACGTAAACTTCCCTCGCCTTCCCCTTCAGCAAGGTCCCCAAGCGAATAGCCCACGTGTCCTTCTTCCAGTCTTGAGCCTTGGCGAACCGCTCGAACTGACACAAGTAGGTTTCTAGGTCGTCCTTATCCTCGAAGAAAGGCAACCGGAGCTTAACTGTCTCAAACTCGGGTTGACGATTCCTGCGGTTCCCGTCGCCTGCTTGCAACCTCAGCTGCGCCATCGCTAGTTCGTGTTCCATCTCTCTCTCCCTCAGCGCTATCTCTCTCTCCCTCTCTCTCCGGTCTGCGTCTTTCTCGCTCGCCCTCAACTCGGCGTCTTCCCGGGCCGCCCTAGCTGCTTGGTCCATCGCGTAGTCTAACGCTGCCTGGCCCTTCAGTCCTCCGCGCTTGGCGAGCCTCAAAATCCTCTCCATCGGCGTCTCATCCGCGAACGGTCCTGTCCTCGGCGTCGGTGCCGCCTCGATCTTGTAGACTGAACGGTAGGGGTTGGTCTCGAACCTCTTCAGCCTCGTCGCATCGCTCAGTCGATCCTGGTCTCCGTAGAAGTCGGCGCCCGTTGACATCCCGCCAGTCGCGCCAAATCCCGTCACAAAAGGATCACTCACTGTGTCTCTGGCTTCGAACGTCGTCAACTCCTCGTCCACTGACCCACGACGCGATGACCTAACCGACGATCTCCGCTGCTCGGTCGCAGAAGGTAGATCGGTGGCTCCTGCATCAGCTGCTGCCGTCGTCGCCCGCTCGTCCATCGTGACACCCACGCGAGAACGCGTACGAGCCGCGATCGGTGACAGTCCTTCAGTCTCCTCGATCGATGCCATCCTGCTTAAGAAAAGCAACAACAACCAACAACAACAAGTCAAAGTCCCTACGTACCCTAACCTTACCTAGCCTAGCCTTAGATACTAACCTACCTATCTAAGCTATCTTCCTTACCTATCACCCACCTCCTCCCACTCAAACAGTGGAAACTGGCCCGCGAGGTAGCGAACTGGTTGGAGAGTGCAATGGCCCCTTCCCTCACGTGTGGTCGAACCTAGGCCGGCTGTGAGCCTCCGCTGAACAGCGACCTGACTCCCTCCAACCACCCGCTGGGGTGCACACTCTCACCGAGTCACGCCTCACACACTCGGACACCACAAGACAATCACAAGACAACTTCACGTCTGGGCACACTCACACGTACCCCGCATCTCCACCATATGTCACCGCCACGACTCCCCCTGGGCAGACGCCACAAACAAACATCTTCCACACGCAGACAACCCAGAAAGAATGACGATTTCCCGCAGACGGAAGTGATGAAAACACAACAAATAATATACAACTTTCAAGCTATTTATTCATTCATACCACACACTCATACACATACAACATTTACACATGAAACGAAGAAATGGTAATGAAACAATCAATGGGTCAATGGAACGATGCAATGGTTCGTGGGTGATCGGGGGTCGCTAATCGACCAACGTCCTCAAATCGAACGTGCACAGCCAAAGTCCGAGGCACGTGTTCACAAACAGACAGGGGGGGTTGTGAAGGAGAGGGACAACACAAAACGGGCCCACCTGGCGAAATGCAGTCCCTGGTAAAGTCTCCTCCAACGTTCTCGCCCCCTTCCGTTGACGTCCAACGAAGGAGCGTTGCCACCCGTGGTCGCCACTGACGATGATGTTGAAGTGATGATGATGGCGCTGGTAACAGGGGACGCGTGGACAATAACAGATGGCGATGCTGATGGTGTTTGGCCCACTTGACCAAGTGTCGTCGTCGTTGCTGCCTTACGTTTTCCAGCGACGAACTGGCGGATTGACGAACGTTGAGCTGCGAACTTCGAACTCGAATTCAATCCTCAACGACAATCCTTGACGAACCTGTAACATGCTTGTCGCATCGTAAATGTCATGTTCTCGATTCTGTCCCCCTCCCTCCATCACACTTCCCCCCCCCCCCACTCTCACTAGCTACTCCACTAAACTTCTGCCACTTGAGGGGTCCAACTGCAGTCTATTTCCCCTGTCCTTGACTCTCTCTCGCTTTCTACTGTTATCGTCACTTGAACAAATACATATTATACAATTCAATGAAATCATGAATGCCTGGAATGAACGATGCTGCAAATGAATACAGATAACCATCAACACCTTATTCATATCAAGCATCCCCAACAGCCGGCCCTTGGTTATTAGCACAGTGAGGAAAAAACCACCATCCACTCACCCAACGGTTCGCATGAAATTGCACCCCGTAGCCCTTCTCCACTGCCCTCCTACGAAAGTACATCCAATTAGGGTAATCCAGTAGTGTGTAGTTCCCGTAGTAGACAATACCTCGATACTACCTACCACACTACCAACAGACTTGCTTTTCTACAGCTGCACTCCACCTGAGCGTAACACTTCAGAAATTGGCAATCTTTAAACTAGTATTCTTCTCTGGACCAGATATTATTATTCGTTAATACCCGTCCCACCCTAATTCCAGAACACAGCAAAAACCACAGAGCACTAGACAAACACCGTCTACACTGTACTGCTGACAAACACGTTCTGACCATAGTGAGCAAATTCCTAACCTGGCCTAACCGGCGTATGCTGTTTACCACGCTTTGCACGCTCCCGAGACAACAATAATCACGAATACGGCAACACGCAGTACCACCCCCGCCCCTATACTCTTCACACACAGACTACATGGCTTTCTTCACAGCTGCCCTGTGACACAGCAATACTATTACAGGCTAGCAGCAAAACTATTACAGGTTACAGGCTAGCAGGAATACAATTACAGGTTAGCAGCAATAATATTACAGGATACATGCTAACAGTAATACTACTACAGGCTAGCAGCAATACAATAACAGGTTACAGGCTAGCAGCAATACTATTACAGGTTACAGGCTAGCAGCAGTACTATTACAGGTTACAGGCTAGCCTAGCAGCAATACTATTACAGGTTACAGGCTAGCAGCAATACAATTAAAGGTTACAGACTAGCAGCAATACTATTACAGGCTAGCAGCAATACTATTACAGGCTAGCAGCAATACTATTACAGGTTACAGGCTAGCAGCAATACTATTACAGGTTACAGGCTAGCAGAAATACTATTACAGGTTACAGGCTAGCAGCAATACTATTACAGGTTACAGGCTAGCAGCAATACTATTACAGGCTAGCAGCAATACTATTACATGTTACACGCTAGCAGAAATACTTTTACAGGTTAGCAGCAATACTATTACAGGTTACAGGCTAGCAGCAATACTATTACAGGCTAGCAGCAATACAATTACAGGTTACAGGCTAGCAGCAATACTATTACATGTTACAGACTAGCAGCAATACTATTAGAGGCTAGCAGCAATACTATTACCAGCTAGCTGCAATACTATTACAGCCTAGCAGCAATACTATTACAGGTGACAGGCTAGCAGCAATACTATTATAGGCTAGCAGCAATACTATTACAGGTTACAGGCTACAGCAATACTATTACAGGCTAGCAGCAATACTATTACAGGTTACAAGCTAGCAGCAATACTTTTACAGGTTACAGGCTAGCAGCAATACTATTACAGGCTAGTAGCAATACTATTACAGGTTACAGGCAAGCAGCAATACTATTACAGGCTAGCAGCAATACTATTACAGGCTAGCAGCAATACTATTACAGGCTAGCAGCAATACTATTACAGGTTACAGGCTAGCAGCAATACTATTACAGGTTACAGGCTAGCAGCAATACTATTACAGGTTACAGGCTAGCAGCAATACTATTACAGGTTACAGGCTAGCAGCAATACTATTACAGGTTACAGGCTAGCAGCAATACTATTACAGGTTACAGGCTAGCAGCAATACTATTACAGGTTACAGGCTAGCAGCAATACTTTTACAGGCTAGCAGCAATACTATTACAGGTTACAGGCTAGCAGCAACACTATTACAGGCTAGCAGCAATACTATTACAGGCTAGCAGCAATACTATTACAGGCTAGCAGCATTAATATTACAGGCTAGCAGCAATACTATTACAGGTTACAGGCTAGCAGCAATACTATTACAGGTTACAGGTTAGCAGCAATACTATTACAGGCTAGGAGCAATACTATTACAGGCTAGCTGCAATACTATTACAGGTTACAGGCTAGCAGCAATACTATTACAGGTTACAGGCTAGCAGCAATACTATTACAGGTTACAGGCTAGCAGCAATACTATTACAGGTTACAGGTTAGCAGCAATACTATTACAGGTTACAGGCTAGCAGCAATACTATTACAGGCTAGCAGCAATACTATAACAGGCTAGCAGCAATACTATTATAGGTTACAGGCTAGCAGCAATACTATTACAGGCTAGAAGCAATACTATTACAGGTTACAGGCTAGCAGCAATACTATTACAGGTTACAGGCTAGCAGCAATACTATTACAAGTTACAGGCTAGCAGCAATACTATTACAGGCTAGCAGCAATACTATTAGAGGCTAGCAGCAGTACTAATACAGGTTAAGGGCTAGCAGCAATACTATTACAAGTTACAGGCTAGCAGCAATACTATTACAGGCTAGCAGCAATACTATTAGAGGCTAGCAGCAGTATTAATACAGGTTACAGGCTAGCAGCAATACTATTACAGGCTAGCAGCACTACTAATACAGGCTAGCAGCAATACTCTTACAGGTTACAGGCTAGCAGCAATACTATTACAGGTTACAGGCTAGCAGCAATACTATTACAGGTTACAGGCTAGCAGCAATACTATTACAGGTTACAGGCTAGTAGCAATACTATTACAGGTTACAGGCTAGCAGCAATACTATTACAGGCTAGCAGCAATACCATTACAAGTTACAGGCAGGCAGCAATACTATTACAGGCTAGCAGCAAAACTATTACAGGTTACAGGCTAGCAGCAATACAATTACAGATTAGCAGCAATACTATTACAGGATACAGGCTAGCAGCAATACTACTACAGGCTAGCAGCAATACAATAACAGGTTACAGGCTAGCAGCAATACTATTACAGGTTACAGGCTAGCAGCAGTACTATTACAGGTTACAGGCTAGCAGCAATACTATTACAGGTTACAAGCTAGCAGCAATACAATTAAAGGTTACAGGCTAGCAGCAATACGATTACAGGCTAGCAGCAATACTAATACAGGTTACAGGCTAGCAGCAATACTGTTACAGGCTAGCAGCAATACTATTACAGGTTACAGGCTAGCAGCAATACTATTACAGGTTACAGGCTAGCAGCAATACTATTACAGGTTACAGGCTAGCAGCAATACTATTACAGGTTACAGGCCAGCAGCAATACTATTACAGGTTACAGGCTAGCAGCAATACTATTACAGGTTACAGGCTAGCAGCCATACTATTACAGGCTAGCAGCAATACTATTGCAGGTTACAGGCTAGCAGCAATACTATTAAAGGTTACAGGCTAGCAGCAATACTATTACAGGATACAGGCTAGCAGCAATACTATTACAGGTTACAGGCTAGCAGCAATACTATTACAGGATAGCAGCAATACTATTACAGGTTACCGGCTAGCAGCAATACTATTACAGGTTACAGGCTAGCAGCAATACTAGTACAGGTTACAGGCTAGATGCAATACTATTACAGGTTACAGGCTAGCAGCAATACTATTACAGGTTACAGGTTAGCAGCAAAACTATTACAGGATATATGCTAGCATCAATACTATTACAGGTTACAGGCTAGCAGCAATACTATTACAGGTTACAGACTAGCAGCATAAATTTTACAGGTTACAGGCTAGCAGCGATACTATTACAGGCTAGCAGCAATGCCATTACAGGTTACAGGCTAGCAGCAATACTATTACAGACTAGCAGCAATACTATAACAGGTTACAGGCTAGCAGCAATACTATTACAGGCTGACAGCAATACTAATACAGGTTACAGGCTAGCAGCAATACTATTTTAGGTTACAGGCTAGCAGCAATACTATTACAGGTTACAGGCTAGCAGCAATACTATTACAGGCTAGCAGCAATACCATTACAAGTTACAGGCAAACAGCAATACTATTACAGGCTAGCAGCAAAACTATTACAGGTTACAGGCTAGCAGCAATACAATTACAGATTAGCAGCAATACTATTACAGGATACAAGCTAGCAGCAATACTACTACAGGCTAGCAGCAATACAATAACAGGTTACAGGCTAGCAGCAATACTATTACAGGTTACAGGCTAGCAGCAGTACTATTACAGGTTACAGGCTAGCAGCAATACTATTACAGGTTACAAGCTAGCAGCAATACAATTAAAGGTTACAGGCTAGCAGCAATACGATTACAGGCTAGCAGCAATACTAATACAGGTTACAGGCTAGCAGCAATACTGTTACAGGCTAGCAGCAATACTATTACAGGTTACAGGCTAGCAGCAATACTATTACAGGTTACAGGCTAGCAGCAATACTATTACAGGTTACAGGCTAGCAGCAATACTATTACAGGTTACAGGCCAGCAGCAATACTATTACAGGTTACAGGCTAGCAGCAATACTATTACAGGTTACAGGCTAGCAGCCATACTATTACAGGCTAGCAGCAATACTATTGCAGGTTACAGGCTAGCAGCAATACTATTAAAGGTTACAGGCTAGCAGCAATACTATTACAGGATACAGGCTAGCAGCAATACTATTACAGGTTACAGGCTAGCAGCAATACTATTACAGGATAGCAGCAATACTATTACAGGTTACCGGCTAGCAGCAATACTATTACAGGTTACAGGCTAGCAGCAATACTAGTACAGGTTACAGGCTAGATGCAATACTATTACAGGTTACAGGCTAGCAGCAATACTATTACAGGTTACAGGTTAGCAGCAAAACTATTACAGGATATATGCTAGCATCAATACTATTACAGGTTACAGGCTAGCAGCAATACTATTACAGGTTACAGACTAGCAGCATAAATTTTACAGGTTACAGGCTAGCAGCGATACTATTACAGGCTAGCAGCAATGCCATTACAGGTTACAGGCTAGCAGCAATACTATTACAGACTAGCAGCAATACTATAACAGGTTACAGGCTAGCAGCAATACTATTACAGGCTGACAGCAATACTAATACAGGTTACAGGCTAGCAGCAATACTATTTTAGGTTACAGGCTAGCAGCAATACTATTACAGGTTACAGGCTAGCAGCAAAACTATTACAGGTTACAGGCTAGCAGCAATACTATTACAGGTTACAGGCTAGCAGCAATAATATTACAGGCTAGCAGCAATTCTATTACAGGCTAGCAGCAATACTATTACAGGTTACAGGATAGCAGCAAAACTATTACAGGTAACAGGCTAGCAGCAATACTATTACAGGTTACAGGCTAGTAGCAGCAATACTATTACAGGTTACAGGCTAGCAGCAATACTATTACAGGTTACAGGCTAGCAGCAATACTATTACATGTTACAGGCTAGCAGCAATACTATTACAGGTTACAGGCTAGCAGCAATACTATTACAGGTCACAGGCTAGCAATATACTATTACAGGTTACAGGCTAGCAGCAATACTATTACAGGTTACAGGCTAGCAGCAATACTATTACAGGTTACAGGCTAGCAGCAATACTATTACAGGTCTACAGGCTAGCAGCAATACTATTACAGGTTACAGGCTAGCAAGCAATACTATTACAGGCTATCAGCAATACCTATTACAGTACAGGCTAGCAGCACATACTATACAGGTTACAGGCTAGCAGCAATACTATTAAGGTTACAGGCTAGCAGCAATACTATTACAGGTTACAAGCTAGCAGCAATACTATTACAGGTTACAGGCAAGCAGCAATACTATTACAGGTTACAGGCTAGCAGCAATACTATTACAGGTTACAGGCTAGCAGCAATACTATTACAGGTTACAGGCTAGCAGCAATACTATTACAGGTTACAGGCTAGCAGCAATACTATTACAGGTTACAGGCTAGCAGCAATACTATTACAGGTTACAGGCTAGCAGCAATACTATTACAGGCTAGCAGCAATACTATTACAGGTTACAGGCTAGCAGCAATACTATTACAGGTTACAGGCTAGCAGCAATACTATTACAGGTTACAGGCTAGCAGCAATACTATTACAGGTTACAGGCTAGCAGCAATACTATTACAGGTTACAGGCTAGCAGCAATACTATTACAGGTTACCGGCTAGCAGCAATACTATTACAGGTTACAGGCTAGCAGCAATACTATTACAGGTTACAGGCTAGCAGCAATACTATTACAGGTTACAGGCTAGCAGCAATACTATTACAGGTTACAGGCTAGCAGCAATACTATTACAGGTTACAGGCTAGCATCAATACTATTACAGGTTACAGGCTAGCAGCAATACTATTACAGGTTACAGACTAGCAGCATAAATTTTACAGGTTACAGGCTAGCAGCGATACTATTACAGGCTAGCAGCAATGCCATTACAGGTTACAGGCTAGCAGCAATACTATTACAGACTAGCAGCAATACTATAACAAGTTACAGGCTAGCAGCAATACTATTACAGGCTGACAGCAATACTAATACAGGTTACAGGCTAGCAGCAATACTATTTTAGGTTACAGGCTAGCAGCAATACTATTACAGGTTACAGGCTAGCAGCAATACTATTACAGGCTAGCAGCAATACCATTACAAGTTACAGGCAAACAGCAATACTATTACAGGCTAGCAGCAAAACTATTACAGGTTACAGGCTAGCAGCAATACAATTACAGATTAGCAGCAATACTATTACAGGATACAGGCTAGCAGCAATACTACTACAGGCTAGCAGCAATACAATAACAGGTTACAGGCTAGCAGCAATACTATTACAGGTTACAGGCTAGCAGCAATACTATTACAGGTTACAGGCTAGCAGCAATACTATTACAGGTTACAAGGCTAGCAGCAATACAATTAAAGGTTACAGGCTAGCAGCAATACTATTACAGGCTAGCAGCAATACTAATACAGGTTACAGGCTAGCAGCAATACTGTTACAGGCTAGCAGCAATACTATTACAGGTTACAGGCTAGCAGCAATACTATTACAGGTTACAGGCTAGCAGCAATACTATTACAGGTTACAGGCTAGCAGCAATACTATTACAGGTTACAGGCCAGCAGCAATACTATTAAAGGTTACAGGCTAGCAGCAATACTATTACAGGTTACAGGCTAGCAGCATACTATTACAGGCTAGCAGCAATACTATTGCAGGTTACAGGCTAGCAGCAATACTATTAAAGGTTACAGGCTAGCAGCAATACTATTACAGGATACAGGCTAGCAGCAATACTATTACAGGTTACAGGCTAGCAGCAATACTATTACAGGATAGCAGCAATACTATTACAGGTTACCGGCTAGCAGCAATACTATTACAGGCTAGCAGCAATACCATTACAAGTTACAGGCAAACAGCAATACTATTACAGGCTAGCAGCAAAACTATTACAGGTTACAGGCTAGCAGCAATACAATTACAGATTAGCAGCAATACTATTACAGGATACAGGCTAGCAGCAATACTACTACAGGCTAGCAGCAATACAATAACAGGTTACAGGCTAGCAGCAATACTATTACAGGTTACAGGCTAGCAGCAGTACTATTACAGGTTACAGGCTAGCAGCAATACTATTACAGGTTACAAGCTAGCAGCAATACAATTAAAGGTTACAGGCTAGCAGCAATACGATTACAGGCTAGCAGCAATACTAATACAGGTTACAGGCTAGCAGCAATACTGTTACAGGCTAGCAGCAATACTATTACAGGTTACAGGCTAGCAGCAATACTATAATTACAGGTTAGCAGCAATACTATTACAGGTTACAGGCTAGCAGCAATACTATTAGAGGCTAGCAGCAATACTATTACAGGCTAGCAGCAATACTATTACAGGCTAGGAGCAATACTATTACATGCTAGCAGAAATACTATTACAGGTTACAGGCTAGCAGCAATACTATTACAGTTTACAGGCTAGCAGCAATTCTATTACAGGTTACAAGCTAGCAGCAATTCTATTACAGGTTACAGGCTAGCAGCAATACTATTACAGGTTACAGGCTAGCAGCAATACTATTACAGGTTACAGGCTAGCAGTAATACTATTACAGGTTACAGGCTAGCAGCAATACTATTACAGGTTACAGGCCAGCAGCAATACTATTACAGGTTACAGGCTAGCAGCAATACTATTACAGGTTACAGGCTAGCAGCAATACTATTACAGGTTACAGGTTAGCAGCAAAACTATTACAGGATATATGCTAGCATCAATACTATTACAGGTTACAGACTAGCAGCATAAATTTTACAGGTTACAGGCTAGCAGCGATACTATTACAGGCTAGCAGCAATGCCATTACAGGTTACAGGCTAGCAGCAATACTATTACAGACTAGCAGCAATACTATTACAGGTTACAGGCTAGCAGCAATACTATTACAGGCTGACAGCAATACTATTACAGGTTACAGGCTAGCAGCAATACTATTTTAGGTTACAGGCTAGCAGCAATACTATTACAGGTTACAGGCTAGCAGCAAAACTATTACAGGTTACAGGCTAGCAGCAATACTATTACAGGTTACAGGCTAGCAGCAATAATATTACAGGCTAGCAGCAATACTATTACAGGCTAGCAGCAATACTATTACAGGTTACAGGATAGCAGCAAAACTATTACAGGTAACAGGCTAGCAGCAATACTATTACAGGCTAGCAGCAATACTATTACAGGTTACAGGCTAGCAGCAATATTATTACAGGTTACAGGCTAGCATCAATACTATTACAAGTTACAGGCTAGCAGCAATACTATTACAGGCTAGCAGCAATACTATTACAGGTTAAAGGCTAGCAGCAATACTATTACAGGTTACAGGCTAGCAGCAATACTATTACAGGTTACAGGCTTGCAGCAATACTATTACAGGTTACAGGCTAGCAGCAGTACTATTACAGGTTATAGGCTAGCAGCAATACTATTACAGGTTACCGGCTAGCAGCAATACTATTACATGCTAGCAGCAATACTATTACAAATTACAGGCTAGCAGCAATACTTTTACAGGCTAGCAGCAAAACCATTACAGGCTAGCCACAATACTATTACTTTCTAGCAGCAATACTATTACAGGCTAGCAGCAATACTATTACAGGCTAGCAGTAATTCTATTACAGGCTAGCAGCATTACTATTACAGGCTAGCAGCAATACTATTACAGGTTACAGGCTAGCAGCAATACTATTACAGGTTACAGGTTAGCAGCAATACTATTACAGGATACAGGCTAGCAGCAATACTATTACAGGTTACAGGCTAGCAGCAATTACTAAGGTTACAGGCTAGCAGCAATACTATTACCGGCTAGCAGCAATACCATTACAGTTACAGGCTTGCAGCAATACTATTACAGGTTACAGGCTAGCAAAATACTATTACAGGTTACAGGCTAGCAGCAATACTATTACAGGTTCCAGGCTTAGCAGCAATACTATTACAGGTTACAGGCTCGCCGCAATACTATTAGAGGCTAGCAGCAATACTAATACATGTTACAGGCTAGCAGCAATACTTTTACAGGCTAGCAGCAATACTATTACAGGTTACAGGCTAGCAGCAATACTATTACAGCGTTACGGCTGCAGCAATACTATTACAGGTTACAGGCTTAGCAGCAATACTATTACAGGTTACAGGCTTAGCAGCAATACTATTACAGGTTACAGGCTAGCAGCAATACTATTACAGGTTACAGGCTAGCAGCAATACTATACAGTTACAGGCTAGCAGCAATACTATTACAGGCTGAGCGCAATACTATACAGTGTACAGGCTAGCAGCAATACTATTACAGGCTAGCAGCAATACTATTACAGGTTACACAGTCTTAGCAGCAATACTATTACAGGTTACAGGCTAGCAGCAATACTATACAGGTTACAGCTAGCAGCAATACTATTACAGGTTACAGGCTAGCAGCAATACTATTACAGGCTAGCAGGCAATACTATTACAGTCAGGCTAGCAGCAATACTATACAGGTTACAGGGCTAGCAGCAATACTATACAGGTTACAGCTAGCAGCATACTATTACAGGTTACAGCTAGCAGCAATACTATTACAGGTTACAGGCTAGCAGCAATACTATTACAGGTACAGGCTGAGCTATACTATTACTAGGTTACAGGCTTAGCCAGCAATACTATACAGGCTAGCAGCAATACTATTAAAGGTTACAGGCTAGCTGCAATACTATTACAGGCTAGAAGCAATACTTTACAGGTTACTGGCTAGCAGCAATACTTACAGGTTACAGGCTAGCAGCAATACTATTACAGGTTACAGGCTTTTACAGGCTAGCAGCAATACTATTACAGGCTAGCAGCAATACTATTAAGGGTTACAGGCTAGCAGCAATACTATTACAGGCTAGCAGCAATACTATTACAGGTTACAGGCTAGCAGCAATACTATTACAGGTTACAGGCTAGCAGCAATACTATTACAGGCTAGCAGCAATACCATTACAAGATACAGGCAGGCAGCATGTCACCGCCACGACTCCCCCTGGGCAGACGCCACAAACAAACAACTTCCACACGCAGACAACCCAGAAAGAATGACGATTTCCCGCAGACGGAAGTGATGAAAACACAACAAATAATATACAACTTTCAAGCTATTTATTCATTCATACCACACACTCATACACATACAACATTTACACATGAAACGAAGAAATGGTAATGAAACAATCAATGGGTCAATGGAACGATGCAATGGTTCGTGGGTGATCGGGGTCGCTAATCGACCAACGTCCTCAAATCGAACGTGCACAGCCAAAGTCCGAGGCACGTGTTCACAAACAGACAGGGGGGGGGGGTTGTGAAGGAGAGGGACAACACAAAACGGGCCCACCTGGCGAAATGCAGTCCCTGGTAAAGTCTCCTCCAACGTTCTCGCCCCCTTCCGTTGACGTCCAACGAAGGAGCGTTGCCACCCGTGGTCGCCACTGACGATGATGTTGAAGTGATGATGATGGCGCTGGTAACAGGGGACGCGTGGACAATAACAGATGGCGATGCTGGTGGTGTTTGGCCCACTTGACCAAGTGTCGTCGTCGTTGCTGCCTTACGTTTTCCAGCGACGAACTGGCGGATTGACGAACGTTGAGCTGCGAACTTCGAACTCGAATTCAATCCTCAACGACAATCCTTGACGAACCTGTAACATGCTTGTCGCATCGTAAATGTCATGTTCTCGATTCTGTCCCCCTCCCTCCATCACACTTTCCCCCCCCCCCCCACTCTCACTAGCTACTCCACTAAACTTCTGCCACTTGAGGGGTCCAACTGCAGTCTATTTCTCCTGTCCTTGACTCTCTCTCGCTTTCTACTGTTATCGTCACTTGAACAAATACATATTATACAATTCAATGAAATCATGAATGCCTGGAATGAACGATGCTGCAAATGAATACAGATAACCATCAACACCTTATTCATATCAAGCATCCCCAACAGCCGGCCCTTGGTTATTAGCACAGTGAGGAAAAAACCACCATCCACTCACCCAACGGTTCGCATGAAATTGCACCCCGTAGCCCTTCTCCACTGCCCTCCTACGAAAGTACATCCAATTAGGGTAATCCAGTAGTGTGTAGTTCCCGTAGTAGACAATACCTCGATACTACCTACCACACTACCAACAGACTTGCTTTTCTACAGCTGCACTCCACCTGAGCGTAACACTTCAGAAATTGGCAATCTTTAAACTAGTATTCTTCTCTGGACCAGATATTATTATTCGTTAATACCCGTCCCACCCTAATTCCAGAACACAGCAAAAACCACAGAGCACTAGACAAACACCGTCTACACTGTACTGCTGACAAACACGTTCTGACCATAGTGAGCAAATTCCTAACCTGGCCTAACCGGCGTATGCTGTTTACCACGCTTTGCACGCTCCCGAGACAACAATAATCACGAATACGGCAACACGCAGTACCACCCCCGCCCCTATACTCTTCACACACAGACTACATGGCTTTCTTCACAGCTGCCCTGTGACACAGCAATACTATTACAGGCTAGCAGCAAAACTATTACAGGTTACAGGCTAGCAGCAATACAATTACAGGTTAGCAGCAATACTATTACAGGATACATGCTAGCAGCAATACTACTACAGGCTAGCAGCAATACTATTACAGGTTACAGGCTAGCAGCAATACTATTACAGGTTACAGGCTAGCAGCAATACTATTACAGGTTACAGGCTAGCAGCAATACTATTACAGGTTACAGGCTAGCAGCAATACAATTAAAGGTTACAGACTAGCAGCAATACTATTACAGGCTAGCAGCAATACTATTACAGGCTAGCAGCAATACTATTACAGGTTACAGGCTAGCAGCAATACTATTACAGGTTACAGGCTAGCAGAAATACTATTACAGGTTACAGGCTAGCAGCAATACTATTACAGGTTACAGGCTAGCAGCAATACTATTACAGGCTAGCAGCAATACTATTACATGTTACACGCTAGCAGAAATACTTTTACAGGTTAGCAGCAATACTATTACAGGTTACAGGCTAGCAGCAATACTATTACAGGCTAGCAGCAATACAATTACAGGTTACAGGCTAGCAGCAATACTATTACATGTTACAGACTAGCAGCAATACTATTAGAGGCTAGCAGCAATACTATTACCAGCTAGCTGCAATACTATTACAGCCTAGCAGCAATACTATTACAGGTTACAGGCTAGCAGCAATACTATTACAGGCTAGCAGCAATACTATTACAGGTTACAGGCTACAGCAATACTATTACAGGCTAGCAGCAATACTATTACAGGTTACAAGCTAGCAGCAATACTATTACAGGTTACAGGCTAGCAGCAATAAATATTACAGGCTAGTAGCAATACTATTACAGGTTACAGGCTAGCAGCAATACTATTACAGGTAGGCTAGCAGCAATACTATTACAGGCTAGCAGCAATACTATTACAGGCTAGCAGCAATACTATTACAGGCTAGCAGCAATACTATTACAGGTTACAGGCTAGCAGCAATACTATTACAGGTTACAGGCTAACAGCAATACTATTACAGGTTACAGGCTAGCAGCAATACTATTACAGGTTACAGGCTAGCAGCAATACTATTACAGGTTACAGGCTAGCAGCAATACTATTACAGGTTACAGGCTAGCAGCAATACTATTACAGGTTACAGGCTAGCAGCAATACTTTTACAGGCTAGCAGCAATACTATTACAGGTTACAGGCTAGCAGCAATACTATTACAGGCTAGCAGCAATACTATTACAGGATAGCAGCAATACTATTACAGGCTAGCAGCAATACTATTACAGGCTAGCAGCAATACTATTACAGGCTAGCAGCATTACTATTACAGGCTAGCAGCAATACTATTACAGGTTACAGGTTAGCAGCAATACTATTACAGGCTAGGAGCAATACTATTACAGGCTAGCAGCAATACTATTACAGGTTACAGGCTAGCAGCAATACTATTACAGGTTACAGGCTAGCAGCAATACTATTACAGGTTACAGGCTAGCAGCAATACTATTACAGGTTACAGGTTAGCAGCAATACTATTACAGGTTACAGGCTAGCAGCAATACTATTACAGGCTAGCAGCAATACTATAACAGGCTAGCAGCAATACTATTATAGGTTACAGGCTAGCAGCAATACTATTACAGGCTAGAAGCAATACTATTACAGGTTACAGGCTAGCAGCAATACTATTACAGGTTACAGGCTAGCAGCAATACTATTACAAGTTACAGGCTAGCAGCAATACTATTACAGGCTAGCAGCAATACTATTAGAGGCTAGCAGCAGTACTAATACAGGTTAAGGGCTAGCAGCAATACTATTACAAGTTACAGGCTAGCAGCAATACTATTACAGGCTAGCAGCAATACTATTAGAGGCTAGCAGCAGTAGTAATACAGGTTACAGGCTAGCAGCAATACTATTACAGGCTAGCAGCAATACTAATACAGGCTAGCAGCAATACTATTACAGGTTACAGGCTAGCAGCAATACTATTACAGGTTACAGGCTAGCAGCAATACTATTACAGGTTACAGGCTAGCAGCAATACTATTACAGGTTACAGGCTAGTAGCAATACTATTACAGGTTACAGGCTAGCAGCAATACTATTACAGGCTAGCAGCAATACCATTACAAGTTACAGGCAGGCAGCAATACTATTACAGGCTAGCAGCAAAACTATTACAGGTTACAGGCTAGCAGCAATACAATTACAGGTTAGCAGCAATACTATTACAGGATACAGGCTAGCAGCACTACTACTACAGGCTAGCAGCAATACAATTACAGGTTACAGGCTAGCAGCAATACTATTACAGGTTACAGGCTAGCAGCAGTACTATTACAGGTTACAGGCTAGCAGCAATACTATTACAGGTTACAGGCTAGCAGCAATACAATTAAAGGTTACAGGCTAGCAGCAATACTATTACAGGCTAGCAGCAATACTATTACAGGTTACAGGCTAGCAGCAATACTGTTACAGGCTAGCAGCAATACTATTACAGGTTACAGGCTAGCAGCAATACTATTACAGGTTACAGGCTAGCAGCAATACTATTACAGGTTACAGGCTAGCAGCAATACTATTACAGGTTACAGGCCAGCAGCAATACTATTACAGGTTACAGGCTAGCAGCAATACTATTACAGGTTACAGGCTAGCAGCAATACTATTACAGGCTAGCAGCAATACTATTACAGGTTACAGGCTAGCAGCAATACTATTAAAGGTTACAGGCTAGCAGCAATACTATTACAGGATACAGGCTAGCAGCAATACTATTACAGGTTACAGGCTAGCAGCAATACTATTACAGGATAGCAGCAATACTATTACAGTTTACCGGCTAGCAGCAATACTATTACAGGTTACAGGCTAGCAGCAATACTAGTACAGGTTACAGGCTAGATGCAATACTATTACAGGTTACAGGCTAGCAGCAATACTATTACAGGTTACAGGTTAGCAGCAAAACTATTACAGGATATATGCTAGCATCAATACTATTACAGGTTACAGGCTAGCAGCAATACTATTACAGGTTACAGACTAGCAGCATAAATTTTACAGGTTACAGGCTAGCAGCGATACTATTACAGGCTAGCAGCAATGCCATTACAGGTTACAGGCTAGCAGCAATACTATTACAGACTAGCAGCAATACTATTACAGGTTACAGGCTAGCAGCAATACTATTACAGGCTGACAGCAATACTATTACAGGTTACAGGCTAGCAGCAATACTATTTAGGTTACAGGCTAGCAGCAATACTATTACAGGTTACAGGCTAGCAGCAATACTATTACAGGTTACAGGCTAGCAGCAATACTATTACAGGTTACAGGCTAGCAGCAATACTATTACAGGCTAGCAGCAATACTATTACAGGTTACAGGCTAGCAGCAATACTATTACAGGATAGCAGCAATACTATTACAGGTTACAGGCTAGCAGCAATACTACTACAGGCTAGCAGCAATACTATTACAGGTTACAGGCTAGCAGCAATACTATTACAGGTTACAGGCTAGCAGCAATACTATTACAGGTTACAGGCTAGCAGCAATACTATTACAGGTTACAGGCTAGCAGCAATACTATTACAGGTTACAGGCTAGCAGCAATACTATTACAGGCTAGCAGCAATACTATTACAGGTTACAGGCTAGCAGCAATACTGTTACAGGCTAGCAGCAATACTATTACAGGTTACAGGCTAGCAGCAATACTATTACAGGTTACAGGCTAGCAGCAATACTATTACAGGTTACAGGCTAGCAGCAATACTATTACAGGTTACAGGCTAGCAGCAATACTATTACAGGTTACAGGCTAGCAGCAATACTATTACAGGTTACAGGCTAGCAGCAATACTATTACAGGCTAGCAGCAATACTATTACAGGTTACAGGCTAGCAGCAATACTATTACAGGTTACAGGCTAGCAGCAATACTATTACAGGTTACAGGCTAGCAGCAATACTATTACAGGTTACAGGCTAGCAGCAATACTATTACAGGCTAGCAGCAATACTATTACAGGTTACAGGCTAGCAGCAATACTATTACAGGTTACAGGCTAGCAGCAATACTATTACAGGTTACAGGCTAGCAGCAATACTATTACAGGTTACAGGCTAGCAGCAATACTATTACAGGTTACAGGCTAGCAGCAATACTATTACAGGATATATGCTAGCAGCAATACTATTACAGGTTACAGGCTAGCAGCAATACTATTACAGGTTACAGACTAGCAGCATAACTTTTACAGGTTACAGGCTAGCAGCGATACTATTACAGGCTAGCAGCAATGCCATTACAGGTTACAGGCTAGCAGCAATACTATTACAGACTAGCAGCAATACTATTACAGGTTACAGGCTAGCAGCAATACTATTACAGGCTGACAGCAATACTATTACAGGTTACAGGCTAGCAGCAATACTATTTTAGGTTACAGGCAAGCAGCAATACTATTACAGGTTACAGGCTAGCAGCAAAACTATTACAGGTTACAGGCTAGCAGCAATACTATTACAGGTTACAGGCTAGCAGCAATAATATTACAGGCTAGCAGCAATACTATTACAGGCTAGCAGCAATACTATTACAGGTTACAGGATAGCAGCAATACTATTACAGGTACAGGCTAGCAGCAATACTATTACAGGCTAGCAGCAATACTATTACAGGTTACAGGCTAGCAGCAATATTATTACAGGTTACAGGCTAGCATCAATACTATTACAAGTTACAGGCTAGCAGCAATACTATTACAGGCTAGCAGCAATACTATTACAGGTTAAAGGCTAGCAGCAATACTATTACAGGTTACAGGCTAGCAGCAATACTATTACAGGTTACAGGCTTGCAGCAATACTATTACAGGTTACAGGCTAGCAGCAGTACTATTACAGGTTATAGGCTAGCAGCAATACTATTACAGGTTACCGGCTAGCAGCAATACTATTACATGCTAGCAGCAATACTATTACAAATTACAGGCTAGCAGCAATACTTTTACAGGCTAGCAGCAAAACCATTACAGGCTAGCCACAATACTATTACTTTCTAGCAGCAATACTATTACAGGCTAGCAGCAATACTATTACAGGCTAGCAGTAATTCTATTACAGGCTAGCAGCATTACTATTACAGGCTAGCAGCAATACTATTACAGGTTACAGGCTAGCAGCAATACTATTACAGGTTACAGGCTAGCAGCAATACTATTACAGGTTACAGGCTAGCAGCAATACTATTACAGGTTACAGGCTAGCAGCAATACTATTACAGGCTAGCAGCAATACTATTACAGGTTACAGGCTAGCAGCAATACTATTGCAGGTTACAGGCTAGCAGCAATACTATTACAGGTTACAGGCTAGCAGCAATACTATTACAGGTTACAGGCTAGCAGCAATACTATTACAGGCTAGCAGCAATACTATTACAGGTTACCGGCTAGCAGCAATACTATTACAGGTTACAGGCTAGCAGCAATACTATTACAGGTTACAGGCTAGATGCAATACTATTACAGGTTACAGGCTAGCAGCAATACTATTACAGGTTACAGGTTAGCAGCAAAACTATTACAGGATATAGGCTAGCAGCAATACTATTACAGGTTACAGGCTAGCAGCAATACTATTACAGGTTACAGGCTAGCAGCAATACTTTTACAGGTTACAGGCTAGCAGCGATACTATTACAGGCTAGCAGCAATGCCATTACAGGTTACAGGCTAGCAGCAATACTATTACAGACTAGCAGCAATACTATTACAAGGTTACAGGCTAGCAGCAATACTATTACAGGCTGACAGCAATACTAATACAGGTTACAGGCTAGCAGCAATACTATTTTAGGTTACAGGCTAGCAGCAATACTATTACAGGTTACAGGCTAGCAGCAATACTATTACAGGCTAGCAGCAATACATTACAAGTTACAGGCAACAGCAATACTATTACAGGCTAGCAGCAATACTATTACAGGTTACAGGCTAGCAGCAATACTATTACAGATTAGCAGCAATACTATTACAGGATACAGGCTAGCAGCAATACTACTACAGGCTAGCAGCAATACTATTACAGGTTACAGGCTAGCAGCAATACTATTACAGGTTACAGGCTAGCAGCAGTACTATTACAGGTTACAGGCTAGCAGCAATACTATTACAGGTTACAAGCTAGCAGCAATACTATTACAGGTTACAGGCTAGCAGCAATACTATTACAGGCTAGCAGCAATACTATTACAGGTTACAGGCTAGCAGCAATACTATTACAGGCTAGCAGCAATACTATTACAGGTTACAGGCTAGCAGCAATACTATTACAGGTTACAGGCTAGCAGCAATACTATTACAGGTTACAGGCTAGCAGCAATACTATTACAGGTTACAGGCTAGCAGCAATACTATTACAGGTTACAGGCTAGCAGCAATACTATTACAGGTTACAGGCTAGCAGCAATACTATTACAGGCTAGCAGCAATACTATTACAGGTTACAGGCTAGCAGCAATACTATTACAGGTTACAGGCTAGCAGCAATACTATTACAGGTTACAGGCTAGCAGCAATACTATTACAGGTTACAGGCTAGCAGCAATACTATTACAGGCTAGCAGCAATACTATTACAGGTTACAGGCTAGCAGCAATACTATTACAGGCTAGCAGCAATACTATTACAGGTTACAGGCTAGCAGCAATACTATTACAGGCTAGCAGCAATACTATTACAGGTTACAGGCTAGCAGCAATACTATTACAGGCTAGCAGCAATACTATTACAGGATACAGGCTAGCAGCAATACTACTACAGGCTAGCAGCAATACTATTACAGGTTACAGGCTAGCAGCAATACTATTACAGGTTACAGGCTAGCAGCAGTACTATTACAGGTTACAGGCTAGCAGCAATACTATTACAGGTTACAGGCTAGCAGCAATACTATTACAGGTTACAGGCTAGCAGCAATACTATTACAGGCTAGCAGCAATACTATTACAGGTTACAGGCTAGCAGCAATACTGTTACAGGCTAGCAGCAATACTATTACAGGTTACAGGCTAGCAGCAATACTATTACAGGTTACAGGCTAGCAGCAATACTATTACAGGTTACAGGCTAGCAGCAATACTATTACAGGTTACAGGCTAGCAGCATACTTTTACAGGTTACAGGCTAGCAGCAATACTATTACAGGCTAGCAGCAATACTATTACAGGTTACAGGCTAGCAGCAATACTATTACAGGCTAGCAGCAATACTATTACAGGTTACAGGCTAGCAGCAATACTATTACAGGCTAGCAGCAATACTAATACAGGTTACAGGCTAGCAGCAATACTATTACAGGTTACAGGCTAGCAGCAATACTATTACAGGTTACAGGCTAGCAGCAATACTATTACAGGCTAGCAGCAATACTATTACAGGTTACAGGCTAGCAGCAATACTATTACAGGCTAGCAGCAATACTATTACAGGTTACAGGCTAGCAGCAATACTATTACAGGCTAGCAGCAATACTATTACAGGTTACAGGCTAGCAGCAATACTATACAGGCTAGCAGCAATACTATTACAGGTTACAGGCTAGCAGCAATACTATTACAGGTTACAGGCTAGCAGCAATACTATTACAGGTTACAGGCTAGCAGCAATACTATTACAGGTTACAGGCTAGCAGCAATACAATTAAAGGTTACAGGCTAGCAGCAATACGATTACAGGCTAGCAGCAATACTAATACAGGTTACAGGCTAGCAGCAATACTGTTACAGGCTAGCAGCAATACTATTACAGGTTACAGGCTAGCAGCAATACTATTACAGGTTACAGGCTAGCAGCAATACTATTACAGGTTACAGGCTAGCAGCAATACTATTACAGGTTACAGGCCAGCAGCAATACTATTAAAGGTTACAGGCTAGCAGCAATACTATTACAGGTTACAGGCTAGCAGCCATACTATTACAGGCTAGCAGCAATACTATTGCAGGTTACAGGCTAGCAGCAATACTATTAAAGGTTACAGGCTAGCAGCAATACTATTACAGGATACAGGCTAGCAGCAATACTATTACAGGTTACAGGCTAGCAGCAATACTATTACAGGATAGCAGCAATACTATTACAGGTTACCGGCTAGCAGCAATACTATTACAGGCTAGCAGCAATACCATTACAAGTTACAGGCAGGCAGCAATACTATTACAGGCTAGCAGCAAAACTATTACAGGTTACAGGCTAGCAGCAATACAATTACAGGTTAGCAGCAATACTATTACAGGATACAGGCTAGCAGCAATACTACTACAGGCTAGCAGCAATACAATTACAGGTTACAGGCTAGCAGCAGTACTATTACAGGTTACAGGCTAGCAGCAATACTATTACAGGTTACAGGCTAGCAGCAATACTATTACAGGTTACAGGCTAGCAGCAATACTATTAAAGGTTACAGGCTAGCAGCAATACTATTACAGGCTAGCAGCAATACTATTACAGGTTACAGGCTAGCAGCAATACTGTTACAGGCTAGCAGCAATACTATTACAGGTTACAGGCTAGCAGCAATACTATTACAGGTTACAGGCTAGCAGCAATACTATTACAGGTTACAGGCTAGCAGCAATACTATTACAGGTTACAGGCTAGCAGCAATACTATTACAGGTTACAGGCTAGCAGCAATACTATTACAGGTTACAGGCTAGCAGCCATACTATTACAGGCTAGCAGCAATACTATTGCAGGTTACAGGCTAGCAGCAATACTATTAAAGGTTACAGGATAGCAGCAATACTATACAGGTCAGGCTAGCAGCAATACTATTACAGGTTACAGGCTAGGCAGCAATACTATTAAGGATAGCAGCAATACTAATACAGGTTCCGGCTAGCAGCAATACTATTACAGGTTACAGGCTAGCAGCAATACTTAGTACAGGTTACAGGCTAGATGCAATACTTTACAGGTTACAGGCTAGCAGCAATACTATTACAGGTTACAGGTTCAGCAGCAAAACTATTACAGGATATATGCTAGCATCAATACTATTACAGGTTACAGGGCTAGCAGCAATACTATTACAGGTTACAGACTAGCAGCAATAAATTTTACAGGTTACAGGCTAGCAGCGATACTATTACAGGCTAGCAGCAATGCCATTACAGGTTACAGGCTAGCAGCAATACTATTACAGACTAGCAGCAATACTATAACAGGTTACAGGCTAGCAGCAATACTATTACAGGCTGACAGCAATACTAATACAGGTTACAGGCTAGCAGCAATACTATTTTAGGTTACAGGCTAGCAGCAATACTATTACAGGTTACAGGCTAGCAGCAAAACTATTACAGGTTACAGGCTAGCAGCAATACTATTACAGGTTACAGGCTAGCAGCAATAATATTACAGGCTAGCAGCAATTCTATTACAGGCTAGCAGCAATACTATTACAGGTTACAGGATAGCAGCAAAACTATTACAGGTAACAGGCTAGCAGCAATACTATACAGGCTAGCAGCAATACTATTACAGGTTACAGGCTAGCAGCAATATTATTACAGGTTACAGGCTAGCATCAATACTATTACAAGTTACAGGCTAGCAGCAATACTATTACAGGCTAGCAGCAATACTATTACAGGTTAAAGGCTAGCAGCAATACTATTACAGGTTACAGGCTAGCAGCAATACTATTACAGGTTACAGGCTTGCAGCAATACTATTACAGGTTACAGGCTAGCAGCAGTACTATTACAGGTTATAGGCTAGCAGCAATACTATTACAGGTTACCGGCTAGCAGCAATACTATTACATGCTAGCAGCAATACTATTACAAATTACAGGCTAGCAGCAATACTTTTACAGGCTAGCAGCAAAACCATTACAGGCTAGCCACAATACTATTACTTTCTAGCAGCAATACTATTACAGGCTAGCAGCAATACTATTACAGGCTAGCAGTAATTCTATTACAGGCTAGCAGCATTACTATTACAGGCTAGCAGCAATACTATTACAGGTTACAGGCTAGCAGCAATACTATTACAGGTTACAGGTTAGCAGCAATACTATTACAGGTTACAGGCTAGCAGCAATACTATTACAGGTTACAGGCTAGTAGCAATATTATTACAGGTTACAGGCTAGCAGCAATACTATTACAGGCTTGCAGCAAGACCATTACAAGTTACAGGCAGGCAGCAATACTATTACAGGCTAGCTGCAAAACTATTACAGGTTACAGGCTAGCAGCAATACAATTACAGGTTAGCAGCAATACTATTACAGGTTACAGGCTAGCAGCAATACTATTAGAGGCTAGCAGCAATACTATTACAGGCTAGCAGCAATACTATTACAGGCTAGGAGCAATACTATTACAGGCTAGCAGAAATACTATTACAGGTTACAGGCTAGCAGCAATACTATTACAGTTTACAGGCTAGCAGCAATTCTATTACAGGTTACAAGCTAGCAGCAATACTATTACAGGTTACAGGCTAGCAGCAATACTATTACAGGTTACAGGCTAGCAGCAATACTATTACAGGTTACAGGCTAGCAGCAATACTATTACAGGCTAGCAGCAATACTATTACAGAATAGCAGCAATACTATTACAGGATAGCAGCAATACTATTACAGGCTAGCAGCAATACTATTACAGGCTAGCAGCATTACTATTACAGGCTAGCAGCAATACTATTACAGGTTACAGGCTAGCAGCAATACTATTACAGGTTACAGGTTAGCAGCAATACTATTACAGGCTAGGAGCAATACTATTACAGGCTAGCAGCAATACTATTACAGGTTACAGGCTAGCAGCAATACTATTACAGGTTACAGGCTAGCAGCAATACTATTACAGGTTACAGGCTAGCAGCAATACTATTACAGGTTACAGGTTAGCAGCAATACTATTACAGGTTACAGGCTAGCAGCAATACTATTACAGGCTAGCAGCAATACTATAACAGGCTAGCAGCAATACTATTATAGGTTACAGGCTAGCAGCAATACTATTACAGGCTAGAAGCAATACTATTACAGGTTACAGGCTAGCAGCAATACTATTACAGGTTACAGGCTAGCAGCAATACTATTACAAGTTACAGGCTAGCAGCAGTACTATTACAGGCTAGCAGCAATACTATTAGAGGCTAGCAGCAGTACTTATACAGGTTACAGGCTAGCAGCAATACTATTACAGGCTAGCAGCAATACTAATACAGGCTAGCAGCAATACTATTACAGGTTACAGGCTAGCAGCAATACTATTACAGGTTACAGGCTAGCAGCAATACTATTACAGGTTACAGGCTAGCAGCAATACTATTACAGGTTACAGGCTAGTAGCAATACTATTACAGGTTACAGGCTAGCAGCAATACTATTACAGGCTAGCAGCAATACCATTACAAGATACAGGCAGGCAGCATGTCACCGCCACGACTCCCCCTGGGCAGACGCCACAAACAAACATCTTCCACACGCAGACAACCCAGAAAGAATGACGATTTCCCGCAGACGGAAGTGATGAAAACACAACAAATAATATACAACTTTCAAGCTATTTATTCATTCATACCACACACTCATACACATACAACATTTACACATGAAACGAAGAAATGGTAATGAAACAATCAATGGGTCAATGGAACGATGCAATGGTTCGTGGGTGATCGGGGGTCGCTAATCGACCAACGTCCTCAAATCGAACGTGCACAGCCAAAGTCCGAGGCACGTGTTCACAAACAGACAGGGGGGGTTGTGAAGGAGAGGGACAACACAAAACGGGCCCACCTGGCGAAATGCAGTCCCTGGTAAAGTCTCCTCCAACGTTCTCGCCCCCTTCCGTTGACGTCCAACGAAGGAGCGTTGCCACCCGTGGTCGCCACTGACGATGATGTTGAAGTGATGATGATGGCGCTGGTAACAGGGGACGCGTGGACAATAACAGATGGCGATGCTGATGGTGTTTGGCCCACTTGACCAAGTGTCGTCGTCGTTGCTGCCTTACGTTTTCCAGCGACGAACTGGCGGATTGACGAACGTTGAGCTGCGAACTTCGAACTCGAATTCAATCCTCAACGACAATCCTTGACGAACCTGTAACATGCTTGTCGCATCGTAAATGTCATGTTCTCGATTCTGTCCCCCTCCCTCCATCACACTTTCCCCCCCCCCCCCCACTCTCACTAGCTACTCCACTAAACTTCTGCCACTTGAGGGGTCCAACTGCAGTCTATTTCCCCTGTCCTTGACTCTCTCTCGCTTTCTACTGTTATCGTCACTTGAACAAATACATATTATACAATTCAATGAAATCATGAATGCCTGGAATGAACGATGCTGCAAATGAATACAGATAACCATCAACACCTTATTCATATCAAGCATCCCCAACAGCCGGCCCTTGGTTATTAGCACAGTGAGGAAAAAACCACCATCCACTCACCCAACGGTTCGCATGAAATTGCACCCCGTAGCCCTTCTCCACTGCCCTCCTACGAAAGTACATCCAATTAGGGTAATCCAGTAGTGTGTAGTTCCCGTAGTAGACAATACCTCGATACTACCTACCACACTACCAACAGACTTGCTTTTCTACAGCTGCACTCCACCTGAGTGTAACACTTCAGAAATTGGCAATCTTTAAACTAGTATTCTTCTCTGGACGCGATTATTTTTAATCGTTAATACCCGTCCCACCCTAATTCCAGAACACAGCAAAAACCACAGAGCACTAGACAAACACCGTCTACACTGTACTGCTGACAAACACGTTCTGACCATAGTGAGCAAATTCCTAACCTGGCCTAACCGGCGTATGCTGTTTACCACGCTTTGCACGCTCCCGAGACAACAATAATCACGAATACGGCAACACGCAGTACCACCCCCGCCCCTATACTCTTCACACACAGACTACATGGCTTTCTTCACAGCTGCCCTGTGACACACCCCCCTCCCAAGACGAACCTACGGAGAGTTCAAAACCTAAACTTCCACAGGGTCAGATCTGCTGAGGAAATCCGCTTCAATGTTGTCTCTCCCTGGAATTGGTCGAACGGTGAAGACGTACGCCTGCAACTGCATAGCCCACCGGGTGAGTCTGGCACTGTTGAGGTGCGTTCTCTGCAGGTACTGCAGCGGTCGATGATCTGTCTCCAACCAAAAGTGCCGTCCAAACAGGTATGGTTCGAAACGTTGTACTGCCCACACAACTGCCAAACACTCCTTCTCGATGGTGGAGTAGTTTCGCTCTGCTGGCAGCAGCTTCTTGCTGGCAAACCCTACCGGTTGCACACCCTCACCGGTTTCTTGCATCAGCGCAGCTCCTAGCCCTTGCTCAGATGCGTCTGTCCTCAGGATGAACTCCTTGTCCAGGTTCGGTAACTTGACCACTGGCTCACTGGTCAGCGCTCTCTTCAAGTCATCGAAAGCTCTCTGGCAGTCATCCGTCCAGTTGACCTCCCCCTTCTTCCCTCCTTTCGTCAAGTTGGTCAGTGGCAACGCTCTCTCGGCGAAATGCGGCACGAATCGTCTATAGTATCCGCACAACCCCAAGAACGCTCGTACTTGCTTCTTGGTTGTCGGTGGACACGTTCGGCCCACCTTGTCCAACTTGTCTCGTTCTGGCTTCATCGCTCCATCCCCCACTTGATGGCCCAGGTAGCTCAGCTCCTTGTATCCCAGGAAACATTTGCTGGGTCTAGCGGCGAGATGCACCTCCTGCAGCCTCTGAAACACGGCTCTCAACGCTTGCAGATGCTGCTCCCACGTCTCGGTCGCGATCATGACGTCGTCCATGAAATTGTCGACGTCAGCTCGGTGCAGTGGTCGTAGCAGTTTCCGCATCATGCGTGAGAAAGTCGCCCCTGCAGTCTTCAGACCGAACGGCATCGTGGTCCATCTGAACTGGCCCTGCGGTGTCGTAAACGCCGTCTTGTCTCGGTCTTCCTGCTTGACAGGTATCTGCCAATACCCTTTTGTGAGGTCCAGCTTGCTTAGGTACTTGGCCTTCCCTAGCTTGGCGAACAAGTACTCGATGTCCGGTAGTGGTTCAGCATCGAACTTGACCACCTTGTTCAACCCACGGTAGTCGATGCAGAATCGTACCTCTCCACTCTTCTTCCTCACCAACACGATCGGTGCGCTGTACGGCGATGTACAGGGTTCGATAACCCCCAACTCCAGCATCGATTCCACTTCACCCTTGACGACTTCCATCTGTGAAAATGGTAGCGGATGCTGACGTATGCGCACAGGGCTGTCGTCGGTCAACTCCACTTCGCATTCGTCCACGCTGGTGCGCTGGGGTCGATCTGTCAGCTGACTCGCGTACTGTTGACTCACTTCCCGTAGCTGGCTCCGATGATGTGCATACAGCGACGGGTCTATCTGTACGTTTTCTGGTCCTTCGCTCGCTCGCGGCGGTATCAGTGGTACGGTGCCCTGGTAGCTGATGCCTGATGCCCCCTCCGTTTCTGCCTGGTCCAACACCACTGCCACCGTCGCCTCTGGTTCCGCTCTACGTTCTACGTAGCGTTTCAGCACGACCGTGTGGTACGGTTTCCTGTTCTTGCCGACTCTCTGCACTGGTACCTTCCTGGCTCTCCCCTTTGGCGTCGTTCGCTGGCACACGTCGCATGAAGCACAGTACTTTCTCACATCACGGCACATCCCTGGCCAGTAGTGCTCGGCCCACACGCGATCCAGGGTCCGCTTGGCTCCTAGATGTCCAGCCATAGGTGTGTCGTGTCCCGTGCGTAGTACCTCCGATCGAAGCTTGGCTGGTACCACCAACTGGCTGTGATCCACTTTGTCCTGTCCTGTGTATTCGCGGTACAACAGGTCCCGCTTCCAGACAAACGCCACTTGCCCTTTGCCTCGTTGCTCCTTTCCTGCCTTCCGGTCTGCTAGCTGTCGTACTTTCGCAAGCTCGCCGTCTTCCAACTGCAGTTGGCGCATCTCCTTCGGCGTGGCGACGACGTTCCTGCTTGGTCCGACCACCAATGGTTCTGCAGCGACCTGCTCCTTGGCTGCCTGCGCTCGCGTCTGCACAGCGCAACACTCTGCTGCTTCCCCGACGAACACTGGCAGTGCTGTATCACATTGCTGGTCCGTCCTCGCCCAGTTGCCGATCACCACTGGGTAGGTTAAGTCTGGTACCACCACTACCTCCACTCTCCCGGTGTAGAACGGTGATTCCAACTGCACCCACGCCGTCGGCAGTGACCTGGACAACTGTCTAATGGCGAATCCGACGCGCCGCGTGCGTCCGGTGCACCTGAGGTTGGCAACCTCTCCTTCCCGCAAGCATATCAGATCGGCTCCCGTGTCCCTCATGGCCGTCAGCGGAACCCCTTCCACTATCACTTGGCTCTGGAAACGCGAGTCTCTCTTCGTGCCTGCCTCCTTCTCCTCCTCCAAGACGCGCAACGCTGCTCCAGCCCTCTCGCCGCGTTTCGGGCAATTCCGCTTCAGATGCCCTTTCTGCCCGCAACTGTAGCATTCCCGCTTGTCTGGCGAGTTGGGTCGTGGTCCCGCTGGCTTGCGACCCTCACTCTTATCCCTGGGTGTAAAGGGCTGACGTGGTGGAAAACGTAGGTTGGTTCCCGCCCTGGCGTCGACGTACTGCTGCGCTAACGTCGCGGCCTCCTCCACCGTTGCTGGGTTGCGCTCGCGCACGAACGTGACCAGCTCTGGCGTCAAACCGTTGACCATCTGCTCCATCAGCACTAGGTCCAGTAAGTCCGCATACGTGGCCTTCTTGTTCGCTAGTCCCATCCAGCGTTCCAGGAACAACTCTGACTTCCGCAGATACTGTTTGAAAGTCTCTGGTGGCTCCCTTCGTAGCTGGCGAAACTTCTTGCGATACGTCTCGACCGTCAGGTTGAAACGCACCAACAACGCTGCCTTCAGGATCTCGTAGTCGGCAGAGTCGTCCTCATTCAAACCAACGTAAACTTCCCTCGCCTTCCCCTTCAGCAAGGTCCCCAAGCGAATAGCCCACGTGTCCTTCTTCCAGTCTTGAGCCTTGGCGAACCGCTCGAACTGACACAAGTAGGTTTCTAGGTCGTCCTTATCCTCGAAGAAAGGCAACCGGAGCTTAACTGTCTCAAACTCGGGTTGACGATTCCTGCGGTTCCCGTCGCCTGCTTGCAACCTCAGCTGCGCCATCGCTAGTTCGTGTTCCATCTCTCTCTCCCTCAGCGCTATCTCTCTCTCCCTCTCTCTCCGGTCTGCGTCTTTCTCGCTCGCCCTCAACTCGGCGTCTTCCCGGGCCGCCCTAGCTGCTTGGTCCATCGCGTAGTCTAACGCTGCCTGGCCCTTCAGTCCTTCGCGCTTGGCGAGCCTCAAAATCCTCTCCATCGGCGTCTCATCCGCGAACGGTCCTGTCCTCGGCGTCGGTGCCGCCTCGATCTTGTAGACTGAACGGTAGGGGTTGGTCTCGAACCTCTTCAGCCTCGTCGCATCGCTCAGTCGATCCTGGTCTCCGTAGAAGTCGGCGCCCGTTGACATCCCGCCAGTCGCGCCAAATCCCGTCACAAAAGGATCACTCACTGTGTCTCTGGCTTCGAACGTCGTCAACTCCTCGTCCACTGACCCACGACGCGATGACCTAACCGACGATCTCCGCTGCTCGGTCGCAGAAGGTAGATCGGTGGCTCCTGCATCAGCTGCTGCCGTCGTCGCCCGCTCGTCCATCGTGACACCCACGCGAGAACGCGTACGAGCCGCGATCGGTGACAGTCCTTCAGTCTCCTCGATCGATGCCATCCTGCTTAAGAAAAGCAACAACAACCAACAACAACAAGTCAAAGTCCCTACGTACTCTAACCTTACCTAGCCTAGCCTTAGATACTAACCTACCTATCTAAGCTATCTTCCTTACCTATCACCCACCTCCTCCCACTCAAACAGTGGAAACTGGCCCGCGAGGTAGCGAACTGGTTGGAGAGTGCAATGGCCCCTTCCCTCACGTGTGGTCGAACCTAGGCCGGCTGTGAGCCTCCGCTGAACAGCGACCTGACTCCCTCCAACCACCCGCTGGGGTGCACACTCTCACCGAGTCACGCCTCACACACTCGGACACCACAAGACAATCACAAGACAACTTCACGTCTGGGCACACTCACACGTACCCCGCATCTCCACCATATGTCACCGCCACGACTCCCCCTGGGCAGACGCCACAAACAAACATCTTCCACACGCAGACAACCCAGAAAGAATGACGATTTCCCGCAGACGGAAGTGATGAAAACACAACAAATAATATACAACTTTCAAGCTATTTATTCATTCATACCACACACTCATACACATACAACATTTACACATGAAACGAAGAAATGGTAATGAAACAATCAATGGGTCAATGGAACGATGCAATGGTTCGTGGGTGATCGGGGGTCGCTAATCGACCAACGTCCTCAAATCGAACGTGCACAGCCAAAGTCCGAGGCACGTGTTCACAAACAGACAGGGGGGGTTGTGAAGGAGAGGGACAACACAAAACGGGCCCACCTGGCGAAATGCAGTCCCTGGTAAAGTCTCCTCCAACGTTCTCGCCCCCTTCCGTTGACGTCCAACGAAGGAGCGTTGCCACCCGTGGTCGCCACTGACGATGATGTTGAAGTGATGATGATGGCGCTGGTAACAGGGGACGCGTGGACAATAACAGATGGCGATGCTGATGGTGTTTGGCCCACTTGACCAAGTGTCGTCGTCGTTGCTGCCTTACGTTTTCCAGCGACGAACTGGCGGATTGACGAACGTTGAGCTGCGAACTTCGAACTCGAATTCAATCCTCAACGACAATCCTTGACGAACCTGTAACATGCTTGTCGCATCGTAAATGTCATGTTCTCGATTCTGTCCCCCTCCCTCCATCACACTTCCACCCCCCCCCCACTCTCACTAGCTACTCCACTAAACTTCTGCCACTTGAGGGGTCCAACTGCAGTCTATTTCCCCTGTCCTTGACTCTCTCTCGCTTTCTACTGTTATCGTCACTTGAACAAATACATATTATACAATTCAATGAAATCATGAATGCCTGGAATGAACGATGCTGCAAATGAATACAGATAACCATCAACACCTTATTCATATCAAGCATCCCCAACAGCCGGCCCTTGGTTATTAGCACAGTGAGGAAAAAACCACCATCCACTCACCCAACGGTTCGCATGAAATTGCACCCCGTAGCCCTTCTCCACTGCCCTCCTACGAAAGTACATCCAATTAGGGTAATCCAGTAGTGTGTAGTTCCCGTAGTAGACAATACCTCGATACTACCTACCACACTACCAACAGACTTGCTTTTCTACAGCTGCACTCCACCTGAGCGTAACACTTCAGAAATTGGCAATCTTTAAACTAGTATTCTTCTCTGGACCAGATATTATTATTCGTTAATACCCGTCCCACCCTAATTCCAGAACACAGCAAAAACCACAGAGCACTAGACAAACACCGTCTACACTGTACTGCTGAAAAACACGTTCTGACCATAGTGAGCAAATTCCTAACCTGGCCTAACCGGCGTATGCTGTTTACCACGCTTTGCACGCTCCCGAGACAACAATAATCACGAATACGGCAACACGCAGTACCACCCCCGCCCCTATACTCTTCACACACAGACTACATGGCTTTCTTCACAGCTGCCCTGTGACACAGCAATACTAAAACAGGCTAGCAGCAAAACTATTACAGGTTACAGGCTAGCAGGAATACAATTACAGGTTAGCAGCAATACTATTACAGGATACATGCTAACAGTAATACTACTACAGGCTAGCAGCAATACAATAACAGGTTACAGGCTAGCAGCAATACTATTACAGGTTACAGGCTAGCAGCAGTACTATTACAGGTTACAGGCTAGCAGCAATACTATTACAGGTTACAGGCTCGCAGCAATACAATTAAAGGTTACAGACTAGCAGCAATACTATTACAGGCTAGCAGCAATACTATTACAGGCTAGCAGCAATACTATTACAGGTTACAGGCTAGCAGCAATACTATTACAGGTTACAGGCTAGCAGAAATACTATTACAGGTTACAGGCTAGCAGCAATACTATTACAGGTTACAGGCTAGCAGCAATACTATTACAGGCTAGCAGCAATACTATTACATGTTACAGGCTAGCAGAAATACTTTTACAGGCTAGCAGCAATACTATTACAGGTTACAGGCTAGCAGCAATACTATTACAGGCTAGCAGCAATACAATTACAGGTTACAGGCTAGCAGCAATACTATTAGAGGCTAGCAGCAATACTATTACCAGCTAGCTGCAATACTATTACAGCCTAGCAGCAATACTATTACAGGTTACAGGCTAGCAGCAATACTATTACAGGCTAGCAGCAATACTATTACAGGTTACAGGCTACAGCAATACTATTACAGGCTAGCAGCAATACTATTACAGGTTACAAGCTAGCAACAATACTTTTACAGGTTACAGGCTAGCAGCAATACTATTACAGGCTAGTAGCAATACTATTACAGGTTACAGGCTAGCAGCAATACTATTACAGGCTAGCAGCAATACTATTACAGGCTAGCAGCAATACTATTACAGGCTAGCAGCAATACTATTACAGGTTACAGGCTAGCAGCAATACTATTACAGGTTACAGGCTAACAGCAATACTATTACAGGTTACAGGCTAGCAGCAATACTATTACAGGTTACAGGCTAGCAGCAATACTATTACAGGTTACAGGCTAGCAGCAATACTATTACAGGTTACAGGCTAGCAGCAATACTATTACAGGTTACAGGCTAGCAGCAATACTTTTACAGGCTAGCAGCAATACTATTACAGGTTACAGGCTAGCAGCAAAACTATTACAGGCTAGCAGCAATACTATTACAGGCTAGCAGCAATACTATTACAGGCTAGCAGCATTAATATTACAGGCTAGCAGCAATACTATTACAGGTTACAGGCTAGCAGCAATACTATTACAGGTTACAGGTTAGCAGCAATACTATTACAGGCTAGGAGCAATACTATTACAGGCTAGCTGCAATACTATTACAGGTTACAGGCTAGCAGCAATACTATTACAGGTTACAGGCTAGCAGCAATACTATTACAGGTTACAGGCTAGCAGCAATACTATTACAGGTTACAGGTTAGCAGCAATACTATTACAGGTTACAGTCTAGCAGCAATACTATTACAGGCTAGCAGCAATACTATAACAGGCTAGCAGCAATACTATTATAGGTTACAGGCTAGCAGCAATACTATTACAGGCTAGAAGCAATACTATTACAGGTTACAGGCTAGCAGCAATACTATTACAGGTTACAGGCTAGCAGCAATACTATTACAAGTTACAGGCTAGCAGCAATACTATTACAGGCTAGCAGCAATACTATTAGAGGCTAGCAGCAGTACTAATACAGGTTAAGGGCTAGCAGCAATACTATTACAAGTTACAGGCTAGCAGCAATACTATTACAGGCTAGCAGCAATACTATTAGAGGCTAGCAGCAGTAGTAATACAGGTTACAGGCTAGCAGCAATACTATTACAGGCTAGCAGCAATACTAATACAGGCTAGCAGCAATACTATTACAGGTTACAGGCTAGCAGCAATACTATTACAGGTTACAGGCTAGCAGCAATACTATTACAGGTTACAGGCTAGCAGCAATACTATTACAGGTTACAGGCTAGTAGCAATACTATTACAGGTTACAGGCTAGCAGCAATACCATTACAGGCTAGCAGCAATACCATTACAAGTTACAGGCAGGCAGCAATACTATTACAGGCTAGCAGCAAAACTATTACAGGTTACAGGCTAGCAGCAATACAATTACAGATTAGCAGCAATACTATTACAGGATACAGGCTAGCAGCAATACTACTACAGGCTAGCAGCAATACAATAACAGGTTACAGGCTAGCAGCAATACTATTACAGGTTACAGGCTAGCAGCAATACTATTACAGGTTACAGGCCAGCAGCAATACTATTACAGGTTACAGGCTAGCAGCAATACTATTACAGGTTACAGGCTAGCAGCCATACTATTACAGGCTAGCAGCAATACTATTACAGGTTACAGGCTAGCAGCAATACTATTAAAGGTTACAGGCTAGCAGCAATACTATTACAGGATACAGGCTAGCAGCAATACTATTACAGGTTACAGGCTAGCAGCAATACTATTACAGGATAGCAGCAATACTATTACAGGTTACCGGCTAGCAGCAATACTATTACAGGTTACAGGCTAGCAGCAATACTAGTACAGGTTACAGGCTAGATGCAATACTATTACAGGTTACAGGCTAGCAGCAATACTATTACAGGTTACAGGCTAGCAGCAATACAATTAAAGGTTACAGGCTAGCAGCAATACGATTACAGGCTAGCAGCAATACTAATACAGGTTACAGGCTAGCAGCAATACTGTTACAGGCTAGCAGCAATACTATTACAGGTTACAGGCTAGCAGCAATACTATTACAGGTTACAGGCTAGCAGCAATACTATTACAGGTTACAGGCTAGCAGCAATACTATTACAGGTTACAGGCCAGCAGCAATACTATTACAGGTTACAGGCTAGCAGCAATACTATTACAGGTTACAGGCTAGCAGCCATACTATTACAGGCTAGCAGCAATACTATTACAGGTTACAGGCTAGCAGCAATACTATTAAAGGTTACAGGCTAGCAGCAATACTATTACAGGATACAGGCTAGCAGCAATACTATTACAGGTTACAGGCTAGCAGCAATACTATTACAGGATAGCAGCAATACTATTACAGGTTACCGGCTAGCAGCAATACTATTACAGGTTACAGGCTAGCAGCAATACTAGTACAGGTTACAGGCTAGATGCAATACTATTACAGGTTACAGGCTAGCAGCAATACTATTACAGGTTACAGGCTAGCAGCAATACTATTACAGGCTATCAGCAATACTATTACAGGTTACAGGCTAGCAGCAATACTATTACAGGTTACAGGTTAGCAGCAAAACTATTACAGGATATATGCTAGCATCAATACTATTACAGGTTACAGGCTAGCAGCAATACTATTACAGGTTACAGACTAGCAGCATAAATTTTACAGGTTACAGGCTAGCAGCGATACTATTACAGGCTAGAAGCAATGCCATTACAGGTTACAGGCTATCAGCAATACTATTACAGACTAGCAGCAATACTATTACAGGTTACAGGCTAGCAGCAATACTATTACAGGCTGACAGCAATACTATTACAGGTTACAGGCTAGCAGCAATACTATTTTAGGTTACAGGCTAGCAGCAATACTATTACAGGTTACAGGCTAGCAGCAAAACTATTACAGGTTACAGGCTAGCAGCAATACTATTACAGGTTACAGGCTAGCAGCAATAATATTACAGGCTAGCAGCAATACTATTACAGGCTAGCAGCAATACTATTACAGGTTACAGGATAGCAGCAAAACTATTACAGGTAACAGGCTAGCAGCAATACTATTACAGGCTAGCAGCAATGCTATTACAGGTTACAGGCTAGCAGCAATATTATTACAGGTTACAGGCTAGCAGCAATACTATTACAGGTTACAGGCTAGCAGCAATACTATTACAGGTTACAGGCTTGCAGCAATACTATTACAGGTTACAGGCTAGCAGCAGTACTATTACAGGTTAAAGGCTAGCAGCAATACTATTACAGGTTACCGGCTAGCAGCAATACTATTACATGCTAGCAGCAATACTATTACAAATTACAGGCTAGCAGGCAATACTTTACAGGCTAGCAGCAATACTATTACAGGTTACAGGCTAGCAGAAATAGCTATTACAGGTTACAGGCTAGCAGCAATACTATTACAAGTTACAGGCTAGCAGCAATACTATTACAGTGTACAGGCTAGCAGCAATACTATTTACAGGCTAGTCAAAGCAAGGAGACTATTACAGGTTACAGGCTAGCAGCAATACGATTACAGGCTAGCAGCAATAGTATTGCAGTCTAGCAGCAATACTATTACAGGCTAGCAGCAATACAATTACAGGTTACAGGCTAGAAGCAATACTATTACAGTTACAGGCTAGCAGCAATACAATTACAGGTTACAGGCTAGCAGCAATACTATTACAGGCTAGCAGCAATACTATTACAGGTTACAGGCTAGCAGCAATACTATTACAGTTACAGGCTAGCAGCAATACTATTACAGGTTACAGGCTAGCAGCAATACTATTACAGGTTACAGGCTAGCAGCAATACTATTACAGGCTAGCAGCAATACTATTACAGGCTAGGAGCAATACTATTACAGGCTAGCAGAAATACTATTACAGGTTACAGGCTAGCAGCAATACTATTACAGTTTACAGGCTAGCAGCAATTCTATTACAGGTTACAAGCTAGCAGCAATTCTATTACAGGTTACAGGCTAGCAGCAATACTATTACAGGTTACAGGCTAGCAGCAATACTATTACAGGTTACAGGCTAGCAGTAATACTATTACAGGTTACAGGCTAGCAGCAATACAATTACAGTTTACAGGCTAGCAGCAATACTATTACAGGCTAGCAGAAATACTATTACAGGCTAGAAGCATAACTATTACAGGTTACAGGCTAGCAGCAAAACTATAACAGGCTTGCAGCAATACTATTACAGGTTACAGGCTAGCAGCAATACTATTACAAGTTACAGGCTAGCAGCAATACTATTACAGGTTACAGGCTAGCAGCAATATTATTACAGGCAAGCAAGAATACTATTACAGGTTACAGGCTAGCAGCAATACTATTACAGGCTAGCAGCATTAGTATTGCAGGCTAGCAGCAATAATATTACAGGCTAGCAGCAATACTAATACAGGTTACAGGCTAGAAGCAATACTACTACAGGTTACAGGCTAGCAGAAATACTATTACAGATTACAGGCTAGCAGCAATACTATTACAGGCTAGCAGCAATACTATTACAGGTTACAGGCTAGCAGCAATACTATTACAGGTTACAGGCTAGCAGCAATACTATTACAGGTTACAGGCTAGCAGCAATACTATTACAGGTTACAGGCTAGCAGCAATACTATTACAGGTTACAGGCTAGCAGCAATACTATTACAGGCTAGCAGCAATACTATTACAGGTTAGCAGCAATACTATTACAGGTTACAGGCTTGCAGCAATTTTCTTACAGGTTACAGGCTAGCAGCAATACTATTACAGGTTACACGCTAGCAGCAATACTATTACAGGTTAGCAGCAATCCTATTACAGGATTTAGGCTAGCAGTAATACTATTACAGGTTAGAGGCTAGCAGCAATACTATTACAGGTTACAGGCTAGCAGCAATACTAATACAAGTTTCAGGCTAGCAGCAATACTATTACAGGTTACAGGCTAGCAGCAATACTATTACAGGCTAGCAGCAATACTATTACAGGCTAGCAGCTATACTATTACAGGTTACAGGCTAGCAGCAATACTATTACAGGTTACAGGCTAGCAGCAAAACTATTACAGGTTACAGGCGAGCAGCAATACTATTACAGGTTACAGGCTAGCAGCAATACTATTACAGGTTACAGGCTAGCAGCAATACTATTACAGGCTAGCAGCAATACTATTACAGGCTAGCAGCAATACTATTACAGGTTACAGGCTAGCAGCAATACTATTACAGGTTACAGGCTAGCAGAAATACTATTACAGGTTACAGGCTAGCAGCAATACTATTACAGGTTACAGGCTAGCAGCAATACTATTAGGTTACAGGCTAGCAGCAAGTACTATTACAGGTAACAGGCTAGCAGCAAACTATTACAGGCTAGCAGCAATACTAATACAGGTACAGGCTAGCAGCAATAACTATTACAGGTTACAGGCTAGCAGCAATACTTTTACAGTCGTTACAGGCTAGCAAGCAATACTAATACAGGTTACAGACTACTATCAATACTATTAGGTCTAGCAGCAATACTATTACAGGTCTAAGGCTAGCAGCAATACTATACGGATTACAGGCCAGCAGCAATACTATACAGGTTCAGGCTAGATGCAGTACTATTACAGGCCTAAAGGCTAGGCAATACTATTACAGGTTACAGGCTAGCAGCAATACTATTACTGCTAGCAGCAATACTAATACAGGTTACAAGGCAAGCAGCAATACTATTACAGGGTAAAGGCTAGCAGCAAAAACTATAACAGGTACAGGTAGGCAGGATACTATTACAGGTTACAGGCTAGCAGCAATACTATTACAGGTTACAGGCTAGCAGCAATACTTACAGGTAGCAGTAATATTACAGGTTCAGCTAGCAGCAATACTTATTACAGGCTAGCAGAAATACTATTACGGGCTAGAAGCATAACTATTACAGGTTACAGGCTAGCAGCAAAACTATAACAGGCTAGCAGCAATACTATTACAGGTTACAGGCTAGCAGCAATACTATTACAGGCTAGCAGCAATACTTTTACAGAATAGCAGCAATACTATTACAGGCTAGCAGCAATACTATTACAGGCTAGCAGCAATACTATTCCAGGCTAGCAGCATTGCTATTACAGGCTAGCAGCAATACTATTACAGGTTACAGGTTAGCAGCAATACTATTACAGGCTAGGAGCAATACTATTACAGGCTAGCAGCAATACTATTACAGGTTACAGGCTAGCAGCAATACTATTACAGGTTACAGGCTAACAGCAATACTATTACAGGTTACAGGCTAGCAGCAATACTATTACAGGTTACAGGTTAGCAGCAATACTATTACAGGTTACAGGCTAGCAGCAATACTATTACAGGCTAGCAGCAATACTATAACAGGCTAGCAGCAATACCATTATAGGTTACAGGCTAGCAGCAATACTATTACAGGCTAGAAGCAATACTATTACAGGTTACAGGCTAGCAGCAATACTATTACAGGTTACAGGCTAGCAGCAATACTGTAAGCCACGCACACCCGCCCCCCCCGCCCGAAGTCAACCTCTCTTTTTACCGGTCACTCAAAAGATCTTGTCAGGACAGCTGAGCAACCCCTTCAAACCCTCTTCCCCGACACCCGGAGGAGGAGGGAGAGGGAGACCCCAAACACAGCGCCGCGCGCGGGCCGACAAGCAATTATAAAAATAAAATCAAAATAAAATAAAAATCTCTTCTCTCTTGTCTTGTCTTTGTGTGCTGAATGCATGTTTCTTGCGATCATGTTCATTTATATTTTCTCCGACTCCACGGTCAACTCCTTTAGCAACGACCAGGAATGGAGACCTCACATACACCTCAGTGTAAAGAATCTCTTCTCCATCTCCCTCCTGGTCCATCACATTCCACAGACCGTGGAGCAGACAAAATCTACTCTGCCTTGCTTGCACCCGTTTTATTGTGTTGCTAGTCTGTGATGTCTTGTGTTAATAATTCCTCCACAAATAAGGAAAAACATTCACACGTTCTGTCGCTCAAAGGGAAGTTAGAAAGAATTTTTACTACAACAACAAACAGATCTAGCGCAGATAGAAACGATACGGAAAACCACACAAACAGAATACTGTACGTGGACGTTAAGCTAAACAAAAACTTGCTTTGATCGTTCAAACGTTGAATTTACTTATTTCTCTCAACTCAGGAATTGAATTCCTTGGTGGCATAAAAATAGTACAATGACCAGTTTACAATTATTTTACATTACAATACTAATTGATTATTTCCAGGCAGCGAACAGAAAGAAAAGAAAATATGTTCGGAACTTCTAGAAAAATTTCGCTTCTCAAAATCATTTCTTGCTATTTACGTTGAGGGTTTTCTCAATAATAAAAGAAAATAAAATCTAATTTATAAATTACTACTTTTTATAACTAACTTCTTCAACAAAATAACTGAACAATTCTAACTGTCGAATACTATTTACAAATTTAGAATTCTGTAAGGTAAAACAGCTTTTTATAAAATCCACTTTCGGTTTTTCATTCTTATCAATTTCGTTCTAACATTTTACTGTCACTTTCACTATTCATTTTAACGTGAGCAAGGCCGGGCTATTATCTTAGATAATTCGGCTTTGGTTAGGATCTAAAGTTACAAACAATAATAAAAAGGACTTCTTTAGTTTTAAAAAGGAAAAATAAGCTCACGGGTGCTAGCGGTTATCAAAACGATATGAGACACACCATTTCTACACAGAAATGGTCCTTTTATTACGACATACGAGCAAAACATAGCCGTTGACCAATGAAATCTCTGCCAGCGGACCTTGTATTTGAACCAGGGAACCCGGATATTGGCGTCCCATGCACACGAACGGTGCAAAGCTGGAAGAGCGTCGCGAACTATCTAAGATTTCTATTTCTTCAAAGGTTGACAGTGATTAATTCCCGGTGCAAAACATGAGCCAGTTTCGTCGGACTTCTAGCATCAACGGAGCACAGGACTTATTATTAAATTACGAAAGAAAATAAGCTTGTCAAATCGAACACTAGCTGACACATTTGACCTAGCTGGGGCCATTCTCAATACACAGGTAAGTGTCGAGATAATTCAATTGTCACTCAAATACATTTCATAAATATAAATTTTATGATTAGACTTGCTGGCAAACTTCAGCTAACAAGTAACAACTGTCAAGAAAAATTCTGAGTTCCCAATTTTCTCAAACTAAACTAAAGAAAAACGGTGCACAGGCCATCAATAGAAAACACATCTCGCTGGTTAACACGCTAAACTTCGAGACTTTTGGCACATTGAACATCGAATCCTTTTTATAAATAAATTAAACATTTTCACACAATTACACTCTAATGTTCCACAGCACAAGAAAAATTACGTTCTTTTACTACATTTGATCAAGCGGATTCTCTAGATTCCGTCGAAAAGTACATCTACCACAGCTAGATCCAAACAGTCACAGTCTTCTTCTTATTATGACTATTCGACCGGTCACATCTTCACATGAATAAAACATAAATTCTCAGTATGCAGTTTCTCCAGTCACCAAATATTCACTCAAAGTTACACAAATGAATACACAAATTGCAGTATAATTTTCCAGCATTGTTATTCTTCAGATCTAAACTGCTGTTCAATAGATTAGTTCTGGGTTCTAAATGTACCGTATAATAGGCCTACTCCTGCATCACACAGAAATAAAGAAAGTTATTTTGTAGCAGAATTACGGCAGTTCCACTTCATCGTTTGCTCGAATAGTATCCACTGTAACATTTCTGCATGTTTATAAAAAGATAAAGTCAAAATAAAGTCAGAATGAAGAATTTTCCCTCACCTTAGGCTTGGAGCTCATTTCTGAAGTGGGTTGCTAAATCTTGGCAGACACAGCAAGGGCGGAAACAAGGATAACTTCTGCTACGAATTTGTATTTTGAATAAAAGCTATTTTTCTGCACATTCTTCAATAAAAAGTTTCAGGGAGTATGATAATAGATAGTTGTAGAAAAATTAATAATAAAAGTTCATGTAAAAATAAGCTCTGGCCAGTCCAGGGCTTACACGCTCCCCTGCCAAATAAAGATAATGCTCCTGCATTATGAATATCTCCTGTTTTTAATCGGCTGTAGTTGGTTTCACTTCTTTCTATTTTTTTTTCAGTTTACGGTACAACAATGTCAACATCTTCATAACTTCCCGTAACTTCACTTCACACTGTGTTAAATATGATTGCATGGAGTAAAATAATAAATTATAATGCTTTCTCTATTACTGATCACGGCACCGATGGCACCATCTGAGAGAAAGTGACTGACAGTTATTTCCACAGTAAACTGTATTGTTAATGTTCACTATCTGGAAACAAGTGACAGTACAAAACGTAGGTTAGTGACTAAGTCATCCAAAACTCATGGAGACGTACGCGCCACTGATCCGTGCCACACCTTCTTTGTAAGTTAGGCCATCTCCAATGACCAACTAACCAACACTCCATGTTAGGCCATCTCCAATGACCAACTGACCAACACTCATCTCCAATGACCAACTAATCCATCACTCCAATATTAGCACGGTAATTGGCATAGTTACTAAATTTGCAAAATCTAATTTCCTATGCATCGTCCATTAGTCCGCAAATTGAGCAAGTTGCCAAAGTTTTTGAGAGACTTAACTGCTCCCTAAATAATAAGCAGGCAGCCGCAATTGTGCCAGAAAATAACAGTTTAACTTCACTCTGAAGTTCACTCACACAGTTCATCTGCCATCAGATGACAACAAAAAGCAACTAAACAGTTACTCCATGGTCTCAAATTAACACTTCCCTAATGTCACACTGAATGTTCTATTGTTGTTACTGAATGTGTTTATTTCATGTTTTTTTTTTTTTTTTTTTTTTTTTTTTTTTTTTTTTTTTTAAGTATAGGATAGGATTTAAATAACCTGGAGATATTAGTTTGTCACTTTTTCACTGCATTAGTGTATCACTTTTCACTTCAAATATTTATAGTTTGTCACTCACAGTCACACTATCTCACAATTCACATTTAACAGTTAGTCACACTGTATCACTTCAGACAATTTTGACAATTTGTCACACTCCAGAATTCACACAGAGTTAATTTTTGCAAATCCACTTTGGTATTCTTGTTCCTTTGAAGATTATTATTCTGTCAATATGATGAGCTTTAGGTGGTGATTTTGCACTTTTCTTCAACATGTAAGTCAAGTCATCTATTTTCTTTGTCACCAGGTATGGACCTCTCCAATGGCTGACAAGTTTTTGGCATACTCCAACTGTGCGTCTTGGGTCGAATAACCATACAAGTTGACCAGGGGAGAACTGTCGTTTCCGAGCATGAAGATCATAGTTCCTTTTCTGGTAAGCAGCATTTTTCCTGATATTCTTCCTAGCTACTTCATGAGCTTCAACAAGTGAATTTTGTAAATCTTGGACGTACTCTGTGACTGGTCGTTCAGCTTTTATCTCTTTGGGACGGCCAACCACAGCTTGAATAGGTAAAACAATTTCTCTGCCCAAAACCATTTTGTTTGGCGTTTGCTGAGTGGTACTGTGCTCTGACGACCGGTATGCCATCATAACTTGAGGAAGAAAAATGTCCCAAACTTTTTGTTTGTTTTCACAGTACATGGTTAACATGTTGGTTAATGTTCTCATGAAGCGTTCAACACCACCGTTTGCCTGGGGATGATAACTAGTGGTGCGAGTTTTGTCAATGTGTAGAAAGTCACATACTTCCTTGAAAAGACCACTTTCAAAATTTTTACCTTGGTCAGTAATTATCTGCAGTGGAGTACCAAAACGGCATATAAATTCATTGACAAAAGTTTGTGCGATTGTTCTTGCTTCTTGATTTGGCATAGAAAATGCTTCAGTCCATTTAGTAAATAAATCAGTGACAACCAGAATGTATTTGTTGCCTTTATGTGTCACAGGCAGGGGACCAAGAATATCTAGCGCAACTCTTTCCATAGGTTCACCAACTATATAGTGTCCAAGTGGCGCATGTTTTGTACTCTTTGGGGTTTTCTTGGCAGCACAACGATCACACTGTTGAACGTAAATAGTTACACTGTCTTGCATTTTAGGCCAATAAAATGACCTTTTTATTTGTTTCAGCGTCTTCTCTGCACACAAGTGACCTGCAGTTGGAATGTCGTGGGAGTGCGCCAGGACTTGCCTTTGCAGTGATCCAGGGACTATTATTTGTAGTGAATTATCTTCGGCACCACGCCTATACAGGACTCCATTGTACAAAACTAGGCGGTTCCATTCAGCCCATAACGCTTTGACTTCTGCAGAATAGGCTGATATCTCATTCCAAGCTGGACGCAAAGAAGAATGTTCCATTGAACGCAGAATAGGGCCGATAATTTCATCCTCTAGCTGCTTTTTGCGTAATTTTTCAGTGTCCCAACCATCAAGAAGTACTGGTGTAAAAATTGTGTATTGTTTGTCATCTGTGTTTGCACTGTCACAAGTAGCACTATCACAGGTAAAGGGAGATAATTCGGTCTGAGAATTAGACCTAGACATCATATCTGTTGATTGGCCTTGTAGCGTCTGTTTATTTGTAGAGTCTGCCGTTTGCTTTGTTGCACAACACTCCACAATATCAGCAGCAGTCTTTGAGGTTTGCTTAGTTGTTAGTTTTTGTTGTTGAGTCGATTCCATCACCATTGCTAATAATTGCACAACAGGAAGCACATTTGACACATTTTCTGTCTCTTGTGGTAATTCTGAGTCTATTTCTTTACATTGGGCTCTCATGCATGCTGGGCATGGACGTCTTGATAATGCATCAGCATTTCTGTGCTGTGTACCTGGACGATGAGTAACTTTCAGGTTGTAAGTACAGATTTCTTGAAGCCAGCGCATTACTTGGCCAGACGGATTTTTCAGAGTCTTTAGCCAACTAACAGCTGAGTTATCGGTGCGCAAAAGAATTTCTTGACCATAAAGATAATTATGAAATTTCTTCAGTGCCTTGATTACAGCTAACAGCTCTTTCCTGGAAACACAATAATTAGTTTCAGCTGAAGTCAAGGTTGAACTGTAATAAGCAATGACTTTTTCTCTACCATCGTCAATTTGAGACAGCACTGCTCCCACAGACTGGTCACTGGCATCAGTGTCTAAAATGAATTGTTTTCCTAACTGAGGGTAGCTCAAGATAGGAGTACTTGATAGTTTGTCTTTCAGTGTTTGAAAAGCATAAGCACAGTCTTCTGTCCACTGGAATTGAACTCCCTTCTCACACAGCTTGTGTAGAGGTTTAGCTATCGCAGCAAAATTTTCCACAAACTTCCTATAGTAGGAACAAAGTCCAAGGGAAACTTCGAACTTGTTTCACAGTTTCGGGCTGCGGCCAGTCTTTAATAGCCTTGGTTTTCTCTGGGTCTGTTTGAATTCCTTGTTCATTGACAACATGTCCCAGAAACTTGATTTCTGATTGAAAGAGTAAACACTTTGAAGGTTTTAATTTTAAATTTGCTTCTTCAAGTCTTTGCCACACATGTTCCAATCTTGTAAGTCCTATTTCAAAGGTAGGGGCTGGCACGATTGTATCGTCCATAAACAAAACACACTCACTCCACTGCAATCCATGCAAAACATTTTCCATCATGCGTTGAAAAGCAGCTGGAGCATTTGTAAGTCCAAAACTCAATACGGTGAACTGGTACAATCCCATACCAGTGATAAATGCAGTTTTCTGCCTGTCTTCTTCCCTATCAAGGGGAATTTGCCAGAAGCCACTCTGTAAGTCCATAGTACTGAACCATTTGGAATCTGACAAAGAATCCAAGCATTCCTCAATGAGCGGTAAGGGATAAGCATCACGAATAGTGACTTCATTTAGTTTTCGGTAGTCTACACAGAAACGTATGGAACCATCTTTCTTGTACACAAGACAGGTAGGACTAGCCCAAGCACTGGTAGAAGGCTCAATAATATTTCTTTCTAGCATGCAATGAATTTCTTCCCGTTCAGCTTCTCTCTTTCCAAGTGGTAGCCTTCTAGCTCTTTGTCTAATAGGAACAGCTTGACCAGTGTTTATCTGAAATCTTGCCTTGTTTGTCTTGCCCATGTCATTAGCAGATTTTGAAAAAATGTGCTGGTATCTTACCATTAGTTCTTTCAAAACTTGAGACTGTTGTTCACTGAGATTTACTGTACTTCTTTCAAATAGATCTTTCAAATATTCAGGAAGGTGGTTATTTTCAGAATTTGCATTTCTGACAGCGGTAAAATTAATCTTGACCTTAGATTGTCTCCCTTGGTACGCTGACTGTGCCGTTCCTAAGTAGGTATTAGGGTATAGTTTGGTGTCTTTTTCTGCTAAGTTGATCACAATGGCAGTTGTGTTCATTTTGTCAGCAGTTATCATTGGCGTCATGTACAGTTGCTTTGTTTGTACTACTACATCTGATGGTTCCAGTAGCATGTCCTGATTAACATACTGTTTGCCACTAACTGTGACTGAAACGTTCATGATTGATCTGGCAGGAATGACAAGTGGTTGAGAAGACGTGACATGGCAGACCATTTCTGATTTGCCACCAACGAAGAGTGGAATGTATCCAGTTCTTGTTATCAACTGCATTTTCTCAATGTTCATAGATTTCACAAATTGAAAAGTAAAGTCTTGTCCCAAAATTGCATCAATATTCATGTCACATATGATAGTTGGTACCACAAATTTCTGATTACCCAAATCAAGTTCCAGGTTTGCTACACCTAGGATTTCCACTTTACATCCATTAATTCCTTCAAGCCTAGTGTCGGTGTTAAGCAAAATAGGCCTTTGTTCTTCTGGTATCAGGTGAAAAATAGCAGCAGAACCAGTGTCAATTAGAAAATCAACTGTAATGCCATACAGGTTTGCTTCAGTAAACATTCCGGTGTTATTATTTACTTGGCTTTCCTTATGTGAATGAGTTGTTCTGACATTGTCATTGACTGGATGGTTTGAGTTCTTCACAGAGTCATTTGAAACGTAAACTGGCACTTGCAAAGTAATTTGAGATGTATTATCTGCTGTATCTTCTTCTGGTTCATGTTGAGCTTGTGGTGTGTTCATGATAATGTCACTGCTAGCATTACATTGTTTTTCTTCATTGGGCCTTGTACAGACTACCTCCTCTTGGCCCTCAGAAGAGGCGATGCCTAGTTTCCCAGGCCTTGAGCCTGCAACTCTTTGCATTTGTGATAAATTGGGCAATCACTCATTCTGTGTTTCTTATCCTTGCAAATAAAGCAGCCAGTGTATTCTTTGTTGATCTTTTGATTCACACCATGGTTGGTTTGCCCATTCACCCTGGTTGGAGCATATTTCGTGAAGCGGCCATAGATGAAGAAGCAACAGCATTGACTTGATTTGCTGTCTGACGTTCTAGCTGATTTATGCGCTCCGTGAGGCTGTCAAAATTCAGTTGTTTATTTTCTTGGCTGATGGCTGCATGAACTCCACGCACTGATTTCTTGGTTGATTGTTGGAAAGTTTCGTATGTTTCTACAATTTCCACCGCAGCTTGAAGATGAGTACATCTCTTGTCAATGCATTTCCATCTGGTCTCATTATCAAGGCTCTTGTACATCTGTTGCAAAGCAATGACATGTAAATTAGCGTCGGTCATGTCATAAGGGTAAGCTCTCCTAGCTAGGAGCAGAAGATCATCAGCCAGCTTAGCAATGGATTCACCTGGCTGCCTGATTCTGGCCTCAAGCTGAGCAATCCAGAACTGCTGATTCTTAGATTGGCAGCCAAAACGACGTCTCATGCAGACAAGAACATCAGGATAACGCCCTTTGAGTCTAGGGTTGAGACTTTGGAAGAAGGTGCGAGCAGCGCCCCGTAGCATGGCTGCTAGCATAATAGCTTTTTCTGGTTTCTTTGGCGTTCCATTTCAGCCATTTCTCTTTCTTCTTGCGCTTGACGGTCAGCCATTATGACTTGCAATGACTTGCTTACTTTCCCAGTGTTGTGGTCATTGAATTAAAAAAAAAAATACTTGTCTCTCGTTTTGCTCCTATACTGCCTAAATTTTAATTTCCTATTTACTTCTATGCTCAACAGCAATGCACATAATTTATTTTTGTTTTAATTATTTTTGTTTATTATTACTTGTATATATTTATTTTATTTATTTATTTATGACTACATATTTTAACCTTGTACATTACTAGTATATCCTTAGGTAAATCTGTTTCAAATTAATGTATAATAAATAGTCTGGTTTTACGAAATGTGATTAAAGAATAAAACATTTGAACTGTCTATTTTATCATCTGCTTTATTCTCTTACTTAAAATTTTGTGTCTTTCTCTCTTGCATTCCAACATCACTAACAAGACACAACAACCATGGCTAAAAATGGAATTTTCAGAACACATTCCCACACACGGAACTAATACTTATAAGAAAATTACAAAATTCTTCAACATGGGCTGAGGCATTAATTAGCCTCATTTAATCATATCCGGCCTTCTGAACACCACTTTACTTGTAGGAAGTGGTGTCATTCTTCAAATAATTTTAATTAAAATAATAGTGTAGTTCTTCAACATGGGCTGAGGCAGCAGTTAGCCTCATTTAATCGAATCCCACTTCTTGACACCACTTTACTTGTAAGAAGTGGTGTCAAGCTTCAAATAATTCTTCAATTAAAATAGCATGGGCTGAGGCAGCAGTTAGCCTCAATTATTCGAATCCCACTTCTGACACCACATTACTTGTAAGCCACGCACACCCGCCCCCCCCGCCCGAGGTCAACCTCTCTTTTTACCGGTCACTCAAAAGATCTTGTCAGGACAGCTGAGCAACCCCTTCAAATCTTCCCCGACACCCGGAGGAGGAGGGAGAGGGAGACCCCAAACACAGCGCCGCGCGCGGGCCGACAAGCAATTATAAAAATAAAATCAAAATAAAATAAAAATCTCTTCTCTCTTGTCTTGTCTATGTGTGCTGAATGCATGTTTCTTGCGATCATGTTCATTTATATTTTCTCCGACTCCACGGTCAACTCCTTTAGCAACGACCAGGAATGGAGACCTCACATACACCTCAGTGTAAAGAATCTCTTCTCCATCTCCCTCCTGGTCCATCACATTCCACAGACCGTGGAGCAGACAAAATCTACTCTGCCTTGCTTGCACCCGTTTTATTGTGTTGCTAGTCTGTGATGTCTTGTGTTAATAATTCCTCCACAAATAAGGAAAAACATTCACACGTTCTGTCGCTCAAAGGGAAGTTAGAAAGAATTTTTACTACAACAACAAACAGATCTAGCGCAGATAGAAACGATACGGAAAACCACACAAACAGAATACTGTACGTGGACGTTAAGCTAAACAAAAACTTGCTTTGATCGTTCAAACGTTGAATTTACTTATTTCTCTCAACTCAGGAATTGAATTCCTTGGTGGCATAAAAATAGTACAATGACCAGTTTACAATTATTTTACATTACAATACTAATTGATTATTTCCAGGCAGCGAACAGAAAGAAAAGAAAATATGTTCGGAACTTCTAGAAAAATTTCGCTTCTCAAAATCATTTCTTGCTATTTACGTTGAGGGTTTTCTCAATAATAAAAGAAAATAAAATCTAATTTATAAATTACTACTTTTTATAACTAACTTCTTCAACAAAATAACTGAACAATTCTAACTGTCGAATACTATTTACAAATTTAGAATTCTGTAAGGTAAAACAGCTTTTTATAAAATCCACTTTCGGTTTTTCATTCTTATCAATTTCGTTCTAACATTTTACTGTCACTTTCACTATTCATTTTAACGTGAGCAAGGCCGGGCTATTATCTTAGATAATCGGCTTTGGTTAGGATCTAAAGTTACAAACAATAATAAAAAGGACTTCTTTAGTTTTAAAAAGGAAAAATAAGCTCACGGGTGCTAGCGGTTATCAAAACGATATGAGACACACCATTTCTACACAGAAATGGTCCTTTTATTACGACATACGAGCAAAACATAGCCGTTGACCAATGAAATCTCTGCCAGCGGACCTTGTATTTGAACCAGGGAACCCGGATATTGGCGTCCCATGCACACGAACGGTGCAAAGCTGGAAGAGCGTCGCGAACTATCTAAGATTTCTATTTCTTCAAAGGTTGACAGTGATTAATTCCCGGTGCAAAACATGAGCCAGTTTCGTCGGACTTCTAGCATCAACGGAGCACAGGACTTATTATTAAATTACGAAAGAAAATAAGCTTGTCAAATCGAACACTAGCTGACACATTTGACCTAGCTGGGGCCATTCTCAATACACAGGTAAGTGTCGAGATAATTCAATTGTCACTCAAATACTTCATAAATATAAATTTTATGATTAGACTTGCTGGCAAACTTCAGCTAACAAGTAACAACTGTCAAGAAAAATTCTGAGTTCCCAATTTTCTCAAACTAAACTAAAGAAAAACGGTGCACAGGCCATCAATAGAAAACACATCTCGCTGGTTAACACGCTAAACTTCGAGACTTTTGGCACATTGAACATCGAATCCTTTTTATAAATAAATTAAACATTTTCACACAATTACACTCTAATGTTCCACAGCACAAGAAAAATTACGTTCTTTTACTACATTTGATCAAGCGGATTCTCTAGATTCCGTCGAAAAGTACATCTACCACAGCTAGATCCAAACAGTCACAGTCTTCTTCTTATTATGACTATTCGACCGGTCACATCTTCACATGAATAAAACATAAATTCTCAGTATGCAGTTTCTCCAGTCACCAAATATTCACTCAAAGTTACACAAATGAATACACAAATTGCAGTATAATTTTCCAGCATTGTTATTTTATTCTTCAGATCTAAACTGCTGTTCAATAGATTAGTTCTGGGTTCTAAATGTACCGTATAATAGGCCTACTCCTGCATCACACAGAAATAAAGAAAGTTATTTTGTAGCAGAATTACGGCAGTTCCACTTCATCGTTTGCTCGAATAGTATCCACTGTAACATTTCTGCATGTTTATAAAAGATAAAGTCAAAATAAAGTCAGAATGAAGAATTTTCCCTCACCTTAGGCTTGGAGCTCATTTCTGAAGTGGGTTGCTAAATCTTGGCAGACACAGCAAGGGCGGAAACAAGGATAACTTCTGCTACGAATTTGTATTTTGAATAAAAGCTATTTTTCTGCACATTCTTCAATAAAAAGTTTCAGGGAGTATGATAATAGATAGTTGTAGAAAAATTAATAATAAAAGTTCATGTAAAAATAAGCTCTGGCCAGTCCAGGGCTTACAATACTATTACAACTTACAGGCTAGCAGCGATACTATTACAGGCTAGCAGCAATACTATTAGAGGCTAGCAGCAGTACTAATACAGGTTACAGGCTAGCAGCAATACTATTACAGGCTAGCAGCAATACTAATACAGGCTAGCAGCAATACTATTACAGGTTACAGGCTAGCAGCAATACTATTACAGGTTACAGGCTAGCAGCAATACTATTACAGGTTACAGGCTTGCAGCAATACTATTAAAGGTTACAGGCTAGTAGCATTACTATTACAGGTTACAGGCTAGCAGCAATACTATTACAGGCTAGCAGCAAAACCATTACAAGTTACAGGCAGGCAGCAATACTATTACAGGCTAGCAGCAAAACTATTACAGATACAGGCTAGCAGCAATACAATTACAGGTTAGCAGCAATACTATTACAGGATACAGGCTAGCAGCAATACTACTACAGGCTAGCAGCAATACAATTACAGGTTACAGGCTAGCAGCAATACTATTTAATGTTACAGGCTAGCAGCAATACTATTAAAGGTTACAGGCTAGCAGCAATACTATTACAGGCTAGCAGCAATACTATTACAGGTTACAGGCTAGCAGCAATACTATTACAGGTTACAGGCTAGCAGCAATACTATTACAGGTTACAGGCTAGCAGCAATACTATTACAGGCTAGCTGCAATACTATTACAGGTTACAGGCTAGCAGCAATACTATTACAGAGCTAGCAGCAATACTATTACAGGTTACAGGCTAGCAGCAATACTATTACAGGTACAGGCTAGAGCAATACTATTACAGGTTACAGGCTAGCAGCAATACTATTACAGGCTAGCAGCAATACTATTACAGGTTACAGGCTTGCAGCAATACTATTATAGGTTACAGACTAGCAGTAATACTATTACAGGATACAGGCTAGCAGCAATACTATTACATGTTACTGGCTAGTAGCAATACTATTACAGGTTACAGGCTAGCAGCAATACTATTACAGGCTAGCAGCAATACTATTACAGGTTACAGGCTAGCAGCAATACTATTACAGGCTAGCAGCAATACTGTTACAGGTTACAGGCTAGCAGCAATACTATTACAGGTTACAGGCTAGGAGCAATACTATTACAGGTTACAGGCTAGCAGCAATACTATTACAGGCTAGCAGCAATACTATTACAGGTTACAGGCTTGCAGCAATACTATTAAAGGTTACAGGCTAGCAGTAATACTATTACAGGTTACCGGCTAGCAGCAATACTTTTACAGGTTACAGGCTAGCAGCAATACTAGTACAGGTTACAGGCTAGATGCAAAACTATTACAGGTTACAGGCTAGCAGCAATACTATTACAGGTTACAGGCTAGCAGCAATACTACTACAGGCTAGCAGCAATACTATTACAGGTTATAGGCTAGCATCAATACTATTACAGGTTACAGGCTAGCAGCAATACTATTACAGGTTACAGACTAGCAGCATAACTTTTACAGGTTACAGGCTAGCAGCGATACTATTACATGCTAGCAGCAATGCCATTACAGGCTACAGGCTAGCAGCAATACTATTACAGACTAGCAGCAATACTATTACAGGTTACAGGCTAGCAGCAATACTATTACAGGTTACAGTCTAGCAGCAATACTATTACAGGTTGCAGGCTAGCAGCAATACTATTAATAGCTAGCAGCAATATTATTACAGGTGACAGGCTAGCAGCAATACTATTACAGGCTAGCAGCAATACTATTACAGGCTAGCAGCAATACTATTACAGGCTAGGAGCAATACTATTACAGGCTAGCAGCAATACTATTACAGGTTACAGGCTAGGAGCAATACTATTACAGGTTACAGGCTAGCAGCAATTCTATTACAGGTTACAAGCTAGCAGCAATACTATTACAGGTTACAGGCTAGCACCAATACTATTACAGGTTACAGGCTAGCAGCAATACTATTACAGGTTACAGGCTAGCAGTAATACTATTACAGGTTACAGGCTAGCAGAAATACTATTACAGGTTACAGGCTAGCAGCAATAATATTACAGGCTAGCAGAAATACTTTTACAGGCTAGAAGCATAACTATTACAGGTTACAGGCTAGCTGCAATACTATAACAGGCTTGCCGCAATACTATTACAGGTTACAGGCTAGCAGCAATACTATTACAGGTTACAGGCTAGCAGCAATACTATTACAGGTTACAGGCTAGCAGCAATACTATTACAGGCAAGCAGCAATACTATTACAGGTTACAGGCTAGCAGCAATACTATTACAGGCTAGCAGCAATACTATTACAGGCTAGCAGCAATACTATTACAGGTTTCAGGCTAGCATCAATACTATTACAGGTTACAGGCTAACAGCAATACTATTACAGGCTAGCAGCAATAGTATTGCAGGCTAGCAGCAATACAATTACAGGTTAGCAGCAATACTATTACAGGATACAGGCTAGCAGCAATACTACTACAGGCTAGCAGCAATACAATAACAGGTTACAGGCTAGCAGCAATACTATTACAGGTTACAGGCTAGCAGCAGTACTATTACAGGTTACAGGCTAGCAGCAATACTATTACAGGTTACAGGCTAGCAGCAATACAATTAAAGGTTACAGGCTAGCAGCAATACTATTACAGGCTAGCAGCAATACTATTACAGGTTACAGGCTAGCAGCAATACTGTTACAGGCTAGCAGCAATACTATTACAGGTTACAGGCTAGCAGCAATACAATTACAGGTTACAGGCTAGCAGCAATACTATTACAGGTTACAGGCTAGCAGCAATACTATTACAGGTTACAGGCTAGCAGCAATACTATTACAGGTTACAGGCTAGCAGCATTACTATTACAGGTTACAGGCTAGCAGCAATACTATTACAGGCTAGCAGCAATACTATTACAGGTTACAGGCTAGCAGCAATACTATTAAATGTTACAGGCTAGCAGCAATACTCATGTTACTGGCTAGCAGCAATACTATTACAGGTTACAGGCTAGCAGCAATACTATTACAGGATAGCAGCAATACTATTACAGGTTACCGGCTAGCAGCAATACTATTACAGGTTACAGGCTAGCAGCAATACTAGTACAGGTTACAGGCTAGATGCAATACTATTACAGGTTACAGGCTAGCAGCAATACTATTACAGGTTACAGGCTAGCAGCAATACTATTACAGGCTAGCAGCAATACTATTACAGGTTACAGGCTAGCAGCAATACTATTACAGGTTACAGGTTAGCAGCAAAACTATTACAGGTTATAGGCTAGCATCAATACTATTACAGGTTACAGGCTAGCAGCAATACTATTACAGGTTACAGACTAGCAGCATAACTTTTACAGGTTACAGGCTAGCAGCGATACTATTACAGGCTAGCAGCAATGCCATTACAGGTTACAGGCTAGCAGCAATACTATTACAGACTAGCAGCAATACTATTACAGGTTACAGGCTAGCAGCAATACTATTACAGGCTGACAGCAATACTATTACAGGTTACAGGCTAGCAGCAATACTATTACAGGTTACAGGCTAGTAGCAATACTATTACAGGTTACAGGCTAGGCAGCAATACTATTAAAGGTATAAAACATCTAGCAGCTATACTGTACAGGTTTACAGGCATAGCAGCCAATACTATTACAGGGTTAGGCTAGCAAGCAATTACTACTTACAGGCTAGCAGCAATACTATTACTAGCTAGCAGCAATACTATTACAGGCCCCGCAAGCGAAGTAGAAGCCAATTACTATTACAGGTTTCAGGCTTAGCAGCAACCAAATACTATTTACAGGAGAACGCTGGGCTAGCGCGTGCGGCGCGAGGCAGGCGTAGCCAGCAATAGGTATTGCAGGCTAGCAGCAATACAATTATAGATTACAGGCTAACAGCCAATAATATTAACAGGACAGGACAGCACCAATGCAGCCATTACAGTTAAAGGCTAGGCAGCTAGTAACTAATTGTAAACAGGTTTTACAGGCTGAGCAGCATACTCATAAAGCTAGCGACTATTACAGGCTAGCAGCAATACTATTACAGGTTACAGGCTAGCAGCAATACTATTACAGGTTACAGGCTAGCAGCAATACAAATACAGGTTACAGGCTATCAGCATACTAATACTAGTTTACAGGCTAGCAGCAATACTATTACAGGTT
>CM072526.1:56728592-56763592 GCA_036898135.1 Oncomelania hupensis
AGCCAGAAGCGACTGCACTAATTTTACGAAGTAAATAAAGTAAGGAACAACTACCTTTTTCTAACGTTAGAAAATATGTCCCTGGGCTTAACTGGAATTTGTAATAATAATAATAATAATAATAATAATAATAATAATAATAATAATAATAATAATAATAATAATAATAATAATAATAATAATAATAATATCTGGGCAGACCAACCTATAACCCAGATTGCCAAAAATAGATCTAGGCCTAATATTAATGCCACTCATTGCCGCAATAAGCCACTAGGCCTATATAGTAAACAACTAAATAGAACGATGAACAGTCTTAAAAAGCCTTCAACATCGCCCCTATCAAGTATCAATTAAGCTGCATCTTTCTAAAACCATTACCAGGCACACGTTTCATAAGCTAGATCTAGACGAGGAAAACGAGGAAACCGGGAAGTTAATGTTTTTAGCTACTAAGATTTTGAAGGTAACTAAGGTAAATTCCTAGCTTTTCCTAGCTTTCATCGCCTGTAATCGCAATACAAAATAATACATTGAGCAATTATTTAGGGGCCTAAAGTATAGGCATATTATATTGACAATTGACATTTGGCTTTACGTTGACATTGCTGTGCTAGACACTAATAGTCTACAAACATCAATATTCAAAAAGATGTTAAAAAATATCTAGAATCGAAAATAATTCATACACACGGTAGAGTTGTTTACACACTGATGCAACTTTTGATGCAAAAACAGTATATCTAAAGCAATGTCAATGGAAATCTAAACATCAGTTCTTTTAATTATACCCGCTTTATCTGAACACTATATACAAGAATATTATAAATCAATGACAAAAAAAAGAATAAACTGCGGCTTACCTTTGTTTCAAGTTATTGAAAACACTTGCAGCACTTGAAAAGTGCGGCTGCTTCTCGCCGTCACTATTCATCGTTTATCGCATCTCATTAAAAGTCAGGACTGTCTGACAAGCCCAGGTAGTAACGGTCTTTTTAATTGGTCAACCAAAAACAAAGCTGGCGCGTGATTGGTAAAAGACATACGTTGTTTTGCCGTTTTGTTCACGCTAGCGAAGAAAACAGTTACTTGAGAGAGTACTATTGAATCAGTTCTATTTATAGCGTTGCTCACTTACTTCGTTTTGCCATTTTATTCTGGTACTTAAAAAAATATTTAACAAGCACAACATACTAAAATAAAAACTGCAATATCTTCGTCAAAATTTGACATTTTTATTCGGGATTTTTTTTAAAAGATGCGCCTCCTCCTCATCTATACGGCAGTATCAATAACTCATTTTCGCCCAAAACTGCAGATACTTTGTTTTGCCATTGCACGTTAGATATGTGACCATGCTAGCAATGTTTCATGTAAAGCAACGTCAGGAAGTGTTAGTACATGGATATGTGACCATGCTAGCTGTGTTTAATGGTAAACAACGTCAGTAAGTGTTAGTACATGGATATGTGACCATGCCTGCCATGTTTTATGTTAAGCAAAGTCACGAAGTGTTAGTACATGGATATGTGACCATGCTAGCAATGTTTCATGAAAAGCAACGTCAGGAAGTGTTAATACATGGATATGTGACCATGCTAGCAATGTTTCATGTTAAGCAACGTCAGGAAGTGTTAATACATGGATATGTGACCATGCTAGCAATGTTTTATGTTAAGCAACGTCAGGAAGTGTTAGTACATGGATATGTGACCATGCTAGCAATGTTTCATGTAAAGCAACGTCATAAAGTGATAGTACATGGATATGTGACCATGCTAGCCATGTTTTATGTTAGGCAACGTCAGGAAGTGTTAGTACATGGTTATGTGACCATGCTAGCAATGTTTCATGTAAATCAACGTCAGGAAGTGTTAGTACATGGATATGTGACCATGCTAGCTGTGTTTAATGTTAAGCAACGTCAGGAAGTGTTAGTATTTGGATATGTGACCATGCTAGCCATGTTTTATGTTAAGCAACGTCAGGAAGTGTTAGTACATGGATATGTGACCATGCTAGCAATGTTTCATGTAAAGCTACGTCACGAAGTGTTAGTACATGAATATGTGACCATGCTAGCCATGTTTTATTTTAAGCAAATTCAGGAAGTGTTAGTACATGGATATGTGACCATGCTAGCAATGTTTCATGTAAAACAACGTCAGGAAGTGTTAGTACATGGATATGTGACCATGCTAGCCATGTTTTATGTTAAGTAACGTCAGGAAGTTTTAGTAAACATAGATATGTGACCATGCTTGCCATGTTTTATGTTAAGCAACGTCAGGAAGTGTTAGTACATGAATATGTGACCATTCTAGCCATGTTTCATGTAAAGCAACGTCAGGAAGTGTTAGTACATGGATATGTGACCATGCTAGCCATGTTTTATGTTAAGCAACGTCAGGAAGTGTTAGTACATGGATATGTTGACCATGCTAGCAATGTTTCATGTAAAGCAACGTCAGGAAGTGTTAGTACATGGATATGTGACCATGCTAGCCATGTTTCATGTTAAGCAACGTCAGGAAGTGTTAGTACATGGATATGTGACCATGCTAGCAATGTTTTATGTTAAGCAACGTCAGGAAGTGTTAGTACATGGATATGTGACCATGCTAGCAATGTTTTCATGTTAAGCAACGTCAGGAAGTGTTAGTACATGATATGTGACCTTGCTAGCAATGTTTTATGTTAAGCAACGTCAGGAAGTGTTAGTACATGGATATGTGACCATGCTAGCAATGTTTCATGTAAAGCAACGTCAGGAAGTGTTAGTACATGGATATGTGACCATGCTAGCATGTTTAATGTTAAGCAACGTCAGGAAGTGTTAGTACATGGATATGTGACCATGCTAGCATGTTTTATGTTAAGCAACGTCAGGAAGTGTTAGTACATGGATATGTGACCATGCTAGCAATGTTTTATGTTAAGCAACGTCAGGAAGTGTTAGTACATGGATATGTGACCATGCTAGCGCATGTTTCATGTAAAGCAACGTCAGGAAGTGTTAGTACATGATATGTGACCATGCCAGCAATGTTCTATGTTAAGCAACGTCAGGAAGTGTTAGTACATGGATCTGTGACCATGCTAGCAATGTTTTATGTAAAGCAACGTCAGGAAGTGTTAGTACATGGATATTTGACCATGCTAGCAATGTTTCATGTAAGCAACGTCAGGAAGTGTTAGTACATGGATATGTGACCATGCTAGCAATGTTTTATGTTAAGCAACGTCAGGAAGTGTTAGTACATGGATATGTGACCATGCTAGCAATGTTTCATGTAAAGCAACGTCAGGAAGTGTTAGTACATGGATATGTGACCATGCTAGCAATGTTTCATGTAAAGCAACGTCAGGAAGTGTTAGTACATGGATATGTGACCATGCTAGCAATGTTTTATGTTAAGCAACGTCAGGAAGTGTTAGTACTTGGATATGTGACTATTCTAGCAATGTTTTATGTTAAGCAACGTCAGGAAGTGTTAGTACATGGATATGTGACCATGCTTGCCATGTTTCATGTTAAGCAACGTCAGGAAGTGTTAGTACATGGTTATGTGACCATGCTAGTAATGTTTTATGTTAAGCATCGTCAGGAAGTGTTAGAACATGGATATGTGACCATGCTAGCCATGTTTCATGTAAAGCAACGTCAGGAAGTGTTAGTACATGGATATGTGACCATGCTAGCCATGTTTTATGTAAAGCAACGTCAGGAAGGGTTAGTACTTGGATATGTGACCATGCTAGCAATGTTTTATGTTAAGCAATGTCAGGAAGTGTTAGTACATGGATATGTGACCATGCTAGCCATGTTTCATGTTAAGCAACGTCAGGAAGTGTTAGTACATGGATATGTGACCATGCTAGCCATGTTTTATGTTAAGCAACGTCAGGAAGTGTTAGTACATGGATATGTGACCATGCTAGCAATGTTTTATGTTAAGCAATGTCATGAAGTGTTAGTACATGGATATGTGACCATGCTAGCCATGTTTCATGTTAAGCAACGTCAGGAAGTGTTAGTACATGGATATGTGACCATGCTAGCCATGTATCAGGGCTGAGCTTTAACGTTCGCCAACTCGCCAATGGCCCCTAAAAATAGTGTGTGGCGAGCTCGATTTGGGGTACCATTCACCCGGCTGGCGACTTGAAAATACCGCCAGTGGTAGAGATTCTGTAGATCTACCTGTACACGGACTTTTGACTTTCAATGTAAAACAAAACACGCGCCAACCGCTTCTGCGGAGACCCGTTCCGATGCATGCTAGGAAGTTAGGTAACGCTAGCCAAGCGAGGGTTTTGCGAAGTAAAAATAGCCTTTGCGAGACTTTCTTCTCTGCGAGATCCTAGCCTTCTTGCTTCCTTGCGTGTATCGGAACGAGTCTCTGACTTTCTTGATGAGTCACGCGAGAATTGCCGTACTTTCGATATTCCCCATTCTCAGTCTTTTGTCAATCTGGAACGATGTTGCGCTTTTTAAGCGGTGTCTCGGAGCCTAGTACATGGTTATGTGACCATGCTAGTAATGTTTTATGTTAAGCAACGTCAGGAAGTGTTAGTGCATGGATTTGTGACCATGCTAGCCATGTTTCATGTAAAGCAACGTCAGGAAGTGTTAGTACATGGATATGTGACCATGCTTGCCATGTTTCATGTTAAGCAACGTCAGGAAGTGTTAGTACATGGATATGTGACCATGCTAGCAATGTTTTAAGTGCCATAAGTGTCCATTTTGAATCGCCAGTGAACTGTTCTTTAGCGATTAGGTCTTCTTTGACGATGACCCCACTGCAGCCAGAGTCTTTAAGACAGTCACTTCATGATTTCCGACGCGTCCCTTTGAAACAGGCATGTTCTGTACGGTCACAGCTGCGCTGGCGACGACATGGATTTTCCGTTGGCAAGAACAAGTTGGCCATCGGTCATGCACTCTTGCACGTCCGCAGGGGTAGCTGTGCGCTCGGTCTCACTCGGAAGAATGACGCTCCCGCTGCACCATGATGGTCAGATCTACTGTTTGCCGTTGATTGGAAAACCGCCTCTGCCGGTTGCCCGCCGCTGCGTTGTCCGTACTGCTCCGCTGTCCGCTACTTTTGTTTTGAGGACAGTTAGAAGCTCTGTGGTCTGTAGCGTTGCAGGTGAAACAGCCCCTTGAATGCCCCTCCCTGGGAGGATGCGTGGAGTCTGTCTGTTTCTGGCTCGTCTGGCTTCCCTGGATCTGGTTCACATGGTTTCCAGTCTTCTGAAAATGTTTCGTCGCGCTGGGTGGCCCCAGGGTTTTCCCATGAGCGATGAGATATCTTTCAGCAGCCTCAGTCACATCTTTAAGCGTCTGCAGCTTTTGTTCTTCTAAGTGGGTCGCTAGGTCCTTGTGACAGGCATTGAGAAATTGTTCCTTCACGATCAGGTCATGGAGACTGTCGTAAGACTGTTTCGTGATAACTCCACCCACTTGTGTAGATATGACGACAGGCGCTCCACAAACTGCTTTGGCGTCTCGCCTGACTTAGGCCGGCATTCACGGAAGCGTTTACGGTAGCCCTTCTCTGTAAAGTTGTAGCACTGCAATAGGGCCTCTTTCAAGACGTCGTAGTCTTTAGCGTCATCGTCCGACAATCTGGTGTGTAGACGTCGAGTGCTTCTCCCGTCAGAAGTGCACTTAGTCGAATCGCCCAGTCTTGAGGTTGCCAGTTAGAGCTTTGGCAAACCTTTCAAATCTCGCCAAATAACCGTCGATCTGGTCCTTGTCGACGAAAGCTGGCAATTTTGGAGCCATGTGGTCGCTGACGACTTGTGGCACATGCTGATTGTTTTGGATACGCGCCAACTCAGCTGGTACTGACGATAGCTTCTAGTCGTCTTTCTTCCATCTCTCTTTCTTCTCGGCGTCGCTGCTCTTCTGCTTCTTTCTTGACGCCGCTCTTCTCTTTCTTCTCTGCGGACGCTGCTCTTCTTTTTCTTGTTGACGCTGTTCTTCCTTATCTTCTCGGCGTCGCTGTGTTAATTCTAGACGCTTCTGTTCTAATTCTATTTCTCTTTCTTCACGCCATATTCTCTCTTGAGACTTGACGTACTCCGTCAGCTGTTTTCCTTTTAGATTTAGTTCAACCCCTTTCTGCCAGAAGTCAGCCATCTTGATGTTCATGGAAAGTTCTTTTCTGGAAAGTTCTTTTTCTAGAAAGTTCTTGACTGTAGAGTTCTTTTTTTCTGGAAAGTTCTTGACTGTATGTACCTTTCTAGACTGTTCTAGAACAGCACGCTTTCTGCAGTAGCGCTGATGCTTGTCACTATGTTCGCTGACGCAGGAAGTGTCCTCGTCGTATGCGACGCTGCACCACGCTGGTGTTGATGTATACGCTCCTGTGCTGAAGTAGACGCGACGTCCGCTCGACGCTCGCTGTAACATGGCGATGTAGCAACGTCAGGAAGTGTCTTACGGTAGCCACGTCCCGATCTGTTGTTACGAAGCAACCTTCAGGAAGTGTTAGTACATGGATATGTGATGTAGCCCAGTATGTTGTCTCGACGCAACTCGTTGGCGGCTACCCTCGATGACTGTCATGTAACGTTGACTCGCTTGTTGTAGCAGTTGAACCCTTGGCTATGGCGTGTATGTTGACAAAATGTTACACTCGGTTCGATGTTGGTGTTTTCTATCAGTATCTGATTCAGGATGTTGAATTCCTGATGTTGTGTAACTCAGATTGTTTATTCACACAGCCCGTCAAACAGCATACAAGTCACAAAGTGACGTATGAAGTTTTCCACTTTTATTCAGCAACACCAACAACTGCATACAATGTTCAATTCAACTCAACAACTTTCACAGCAACTGTTCCAAATCACTATCAACAACTTGTTATCCCAACAACAATATCGGCACACGATTAAATAACCTCTCTCTCTCCGAAGAATTTCGAACATGTAAAATGACGCACTGCCACCATCGAATAAAAGATCGTCATCACTGTTAGTCATTACACATTTCTTCTGTAGGATGTTCCTTCAAATTTCTACAATTAGAATCTTCGATCGATAGTAAACAACGATCAGAAGATTTACAACAATATCGTAACGGAAATTATCAACGTTATACAAAAGCCTTTTAACAACATTGCAAACTCAAATCAAAGGTAAATAAACTCTATTATTGAATACTTTGCAAATCGAAACGATTAGATCTAATGTACACGCTTCCGACATACTTTTCGTTCGCGTTTAGTACATGGATATGTGACCATGCTAGCCATGTTTTATGTTAAGCAACGTCAGGAAGTGTTAGTACTTGGATATGTGACCATGCTAGCAATGTTTTATGTTAAGCAACGTCTGGAAGTGTTAGTACATGGATATGTGACCATGCTAGCAATGTTTTATGTTAAGCAACGTCAGGAAGTCAGTTTATGGATATGTGACCATGCTAGCAATGTTTCATGTAAAGCAACGTCAGGAAGTGTTAGTACATGGATATGTGACCATGCTAGCATGTTTTATGTTAAGCAACGTCAGGAAGGGTTAGTACTTGGATATGTGACCATGCTAGCAATGTTTTATGTTAAGCAACGTCAGGAAGTGTTAGTACATGGATATGTGACCATGCTAGCCATGTTTCATGTAAAGCAACGTCAGGAAGTGTTAGTACATGGATATGTGACCATGCTAGCAATGTTTTATGTAAAGCAACGTCAGGAAGTGTTAGTACATGGATATGTGACCATGCTAGCAATGTTTTATGTTAAGCAACGTCAGGAAGTGTTAGTACATGGATATGTGACCATGCTAGCAATGTTTTATGTTAAGCAACGTCAGGAAGTGTTAGTACATGGATATGTGACCATGCTAGCCATGTTTCATGTAAAGCAACGTCAGGAAATGTTAGTAAATGAATATGTGACCATGCTAGGCATGTTTTATGTTAAGCAACGTCAGGAAGTGTTAGTACATGGATATGTGACCATGCTAGCAATGTTTCATGTAAAGCAACGTCAGGAAGTGTTAGTACATGGATATGTGACCATGCTAGCAATGTTTCATGTAAAGCAACGTCAGGAAGTGTTAGTACATGGATATGTGACCATGCTAGGCATGTTTTATGTTAAGCAACGTCAGGAAGTGTTAGTACATGGATATGTGACCATGCTAGCAATGTTTCATGTAAAGCAACGTCAGGAAGTGTTAGTACATGGATATGTGACCATGCTAGCAATGTTTCATGTAAAGCAACGTCAGGAAGTGTTAGTACATGGATATGTGACCATGCTAGCCATGTTTTATGTTAAGCAACGTCAGAAAGTGTTGGTACATGGATATGTGACCATGCTAGCAATGTTTTTTTTTATTTAAGCAACGTGAGGATGTGTTAGTACATGGATATGTGACCATGCTAGCCATGTTTCATGTAAAGCAACGTCAGGAAGTGTTAGTACATGGATATGTGACCATGCTAGCAATGTTTTATGTTAAGCAACGTCAGGAAGTGTTAGTACATGGATATGTGACCATGCTAGCAATAATTTATGTTAAGCAACGTCAGAAAGTGTTGGTACATGGATATGTGACCATGCTAGCAATGTTTTTTTTTTTTTTTTTTTTTTTTTTTTTATTTACAGCAACCGTGAGGAAGTGTTAGTACATGGATATGTGACCATGATAGCCATGTTTCACGTAAAGCAACGTCAGGAAGTGTTAGTACATGGATATGTGACCATGCTAGCAATGTTTTATGTTAAGCAACGTCAGGAAGTGTTAGTACATGGATATGTGACCAAGCTAGAAATATTTTATGTTAACAAACGTCGTGAAGTGTTAGTACATGGATTAGTGACCATGCTAGCAATGTTTTATGTTAAGCAACGTCAGGAAGTGTTAGTACATGGATATGTGACCATGCTAGCAATGTTTCATGTAAAGCAACGTCGGAAATGTTAGTACATGGATATGTGACCATGCTAGGCATGTTTTATTTTAAGCAACGTCAGGAAGTGTTAGTACATGGATAAGTGACCACGCTAGCCATGTTTTATGTTAAGCAACGTCTGAAAGTGTTAGTACATGGATATGTGACCTTGCTATTAATGTTTTATGTTAAGCAACGCCAGGAAGTGTTAGTACATGGATATGTGATCATGCTGCGCCATGTTTCATGTAAAGCAACGTCAGGAAGTGTTAGTACATGGATATGTGACCATGCCAGCAATGTTCTATGTTAATCAACGTCAGGAAGTGTTAGTACATTATTATCAGTACAACTTATGTTAATCTGATGAATAAAATTTTGATACAACAACAACAAGTGTTAGTACATGGATCTGTGACCATGCTAGCAATGTTTTATGTAAAGCAACGTTAGGAAGTGTTAATACATGGATATTTGAATATGCTAGCAATGTTTCATGTAAAGCAACGTCAGGAAGTGTTAGTACATAAATATGTGACCATGCTAGCAATGTTTCATGTTAAGCAACGTCAGGAAGTGTTAGTACATGGGTATGTGTCCTTGCTAGCAATGTTTCATGTAAAGCAACGTCAGGAAGTGTTAGTACATGCATATGTGACCATGCTAGCAATGTTTTATGTTATGCAACGTCAGGAAGTGTTAGTACATGGATATGTGACCATGCTAGCAATGTTTCATGTAAAGCAACGTCAGGAAGTGTTATTACATAAATATATGACCCTGCTAGCCATGTTTTATGTTAAGCAACGTCACAAAAGTGTTAGTACATGGATATGTGACCATGCTAGCAATGTTTCATGTAAAGCAACGTCAGGAAGTGTTAGTACATGGATATGTGACCATGCTAGCTGTGTTTAATGGTAAACAACGTCAGTAAGTGTTAGTACATGGATATGTGACCATGCTGCCATGTTTTATGTTAAGCAAAGTCACGAAGTGTTAGTACATGGATATGTGACCATGCTAGCAATGTTTCATGAAAAGCAACGTCAGGAAGTGTTAATACATGGATATGTGACCATGCTAGCAATGTTTCATGTTAAGCAACGTCAGGAAGTGTTAATACATGGATATGTGACCATGCTAGCAATGTTTTATGTTAAGCAACGTCAGGAAGTGTTAGTACATGGATATGTGACCATGCTAGCAATGTTTCATGTAAAGCAATGTCAGAAAGTGATAGTACATGGATATATGACCCTGCTAGCCATGTTTTATGTTAGGCAACGTCAGGAAGTGTTAGTACATGGATATGTGACCATGCTAGCAATGTTTTATGTAAATCAACGTCAGGAAGTGTAAGTACATGGATATGTGACCATGCTAGCTGTGTTTAATGTTAAGCAACGTCAGGAAGTGTTAGTATTTGGATATGTGACCATGCTAGCCATGTTTTATGTTAAGCAACGTCAGGAAGTGTTAGTACATGGATATGTGACCATGCTAGCAATGTTTTATGTTAAGCAACGTCAGGAAGGGTTAGTACATGGATATGTGACCATGCTAGCAATGTTTCATGTAAAGCAACGTCAGGAAATGTTAGTACATGAATATGTGACCATGCTAGGCATGTTTTATGTTAAGCAACGTCAGGAAGTGTTAGTACATGGATAAGTGACCACGCTAGCCATGTTTTATGTTAAGCAACGTCAGGAAGTGCTAGTACATGGATATGTGACCTTGCTAGCAATGTTTTATGTTAAGCAACGTCAGGAAGTGTTAGTACATAGATATGTGACCATGCTAGCCATGTTTCATGTAAAGCAACGTCAGGAAGTGTTAGTACATGGATATGTGACCATGCCAGCAATGTTTTATGTTAAGCAACGTCAGGAAGTGTTAGTTAATGGATATGTGACCATGCTAGCAATGTTTCATGTAAAGCAACGTCAGGAAGTGTTAGTACATTGATATTTGACCATGCTAGCAATGTTTCATGTAAAGCAACGTCAGGAAGTGTTAGTACATGGATATGTGTCCTTGCTAGCAATGTTTCATGTAAAGCAACGTCAGGAAGTGTTAGTACATGCATATTTGACCATGCTAGCAATGTTTCATGTAAAGCAACGGCAGGAAGTGCTAGTACATTGATATGTGACCATGCTAGCAATGTTTCATGTAAAGCAACGTCAGGAAGTGTTAGTACATAGATATAGGACCATGCTAGCAATGTTTTATGTTAAGCAACGTCAGGAGGTGTTAGTACATGGATATGTGACCATGCTAGCAATGTGTCATGTAAAGCAACGTCAGGAAGTGTTAGTACTTGGATATTTGACCATGCTAGCCATGTTTGATGTTAAGCAACGTTAGGAAGTGCTAGTACTTGGATATGTGACCATGCTAGCAATATTTTGTTGTTAAGCAACGTCAGGAAGTGTTAGTACATAAATATGTGACCATGCTAGCAATGTTTTATTTTAAGCAACGTCAGGATATTATCAGGAGGCTATTGGAGTTTGCCAGATACAACAATCTGGTTCTGGCAAACACGCTTGGTCTCCACAAAAAATCCAGACGATGGACATGGCACAGTCCCGCGGGGAACATCACAACCAGATCGACTACATCATGGTCAAGAAACGCTTTAGATCAAGCATCAACATTGGCAGGACACGCACTTTTCCAGGAGCAGACATTGGAAGTGACCACGATCTTGTGATGATGTCTTTCCGGCTCCATTTGAAGAGAGTAAATACAGCAAAGTGCACTAGGCTGAAGTTCGACCTGGACAAACTGCAAGACCCGGAGGTGGCAAAAATATTTCAGGCCACAATTGGTGGGAAATTTGCACCACTGCTTATTTTGGGGGCAGGCGAAGTAGATGTCAACACCATGACCAATACCTTTAACTCAGCTGTAACAGATGCCGCCACTGAGATCCTTGGCAAGCACCGACCAAAGAAGAAGCCGTGGATCACACCTGAACTTTTGGATCTGTGTGATAAACGAAGAGAGTTAAAAAAGAAAAAGAACACCTCACAGGGAGCTGATGTCTACCGAAAAATCAACAATGACATCCGAAAAGGCATGCGCATAGCAAAGGAGAACTGGATAGAAGATCAATGCCAGGAAATAGAGAACAATCTGAACAAGAACAACAGCAAGAAGGCCTACCAGACTGTGAAGCGGCTGACAAGTGTTAAACAGCCCAAAGTCTCCACTATCCAAAGCAAGTCTGGCATTTGCCTTACAGAAGAACAAGAAGTCTTGGACAGATGGACAGAGTACTGCTCTGACCTTTACAACCATACACCAAATGGAGACCCATCAGTTCTAGCATGTCCCGAGAGCAGAAAAGAAGAAGAAATCCTCCCAATTCTCCGGGAAGAAGTTGAGGCAGCAGTGCAATCGCTGAAGAAAGGGAAGTCAGCGGGAGTGGACAACATACCAGCGGAACTGCTACAAGCAGGAGGAGAAGCGATGACTGATGCTCTCACCATTATCTGTAACAAGATCTGGCAGAGTGGGGAATGGCCTATACCATGGACCCAGTCGCTTGTCATCACTCTTCCCAAAAAAGGTAACCTTCAGGAGTGTGAAAATTACCGCACCATCAGCCTCATCAGCCATCCCAGCAAGGTCCTCCTGAAAATAATACTCAACAGGTTGAAACCACAAGCTGAACAAATCATAGCTGAAGAACAAGCAGGATTCATGGCAGGGCGAAGTACCACTGAACAGATTTTTAACCTCAGAATAATCTGTGAGAAATACCTACAGCACCAACAACATCTATATCATGTGTTCATAGACTTCAAGAAGGCATTTGACCGAGTCTGACATGCAGCTCTATGGGCAACCATGAAAGTGTACAACATCAGCCCTAAAATTATAGAAGTCATCAAAAGCCTGTATGACAAGGCTACCAGTGCAGTCCTCCATAACAGCGTCATCGGGAACTGGTTCAGAACAACAATCGGTGTGCGTCAAGGATGCCTACTCTCTCCAACACTCTTCAACATCTTAATAGAGCGCATCATGTCAGATGCTCTTGCAGATCACGAAGGCACAGTCAGCATAGGGGGCAGAGCAATCTCCAATCTTTGTTTTGCGGATGATATTGATGGATTGGCTGGAGAGGAACAAGAACTTGAACAGCTTGTACAAAGGCTTGACACCACCTCCAGAGCTTATGGAATGGAAATAAGTGCAGAGAAGACCAAAATGATGACCAACAACACCAATGGCATCAACACGGACATCAAAGTACAAGGCCAATCCCTCAACACAGTGCACAGCTTCAAATATTTAGGAGCCATTGTGTCAGACAATGGGTCTCGACAGGAAGTCCTCTCCAGGATCGCACAAACAACTGCTGCCCTGACAAGGTTGAAGCCCATTTGGAAAGACAGAACCATCAGTCTACATTCCAAAGTAAGACTGCTGCGCTCTCTGGTCATCTCCATCTTCCTATATGCTTGCGAAGCATGGACCCTCACAGCAGATCTCCAACGAAGAATACAAAGCATGGAGATGAGGTGCTACAGAAGACTTCTGTGCATTTCCTATACCCAACACATCACCAACGTTGAAGTCCGACAGACCATCACACAAGCCATTGGACAACACGATGACCTGCTCACAGTGGTGAAGAAACGGAAACTCCGATGGTATGGCCACGTCACCAGATCATCAGGCCTTGCAAAGACCATTCTGCAAGGCACAGTGCAAGGAGGTAGAAGAAGGGGGAGACCGAAAAAGAGGTGGGAGGACAACATTCGAGAATGGACTGGTTTGACACTGAGCGAAGCCATGAGGGCTGCTGAGGACAGAGAAAGATGGAGTATGCTGGTTAAGCGATCATCTGTGGTGCCCCTACGACCTTCGGGTTATGGGACAGGATAGGATAGATAGGATAACGTCAGGATGTGTCAGTACATGGATATGTGACCATGCTAGCAATGCTTTATGTAAAGCAACGTCAGGAAGTGTTAGTACTTGGATATGTGACCATGCTAGCCATGTTTGATGTTAAGCAACGTTACGAAGTGTTAGTACTTGGATATGTGACCATGCTAGCCATGTTTCATTTAAAGCAACGTCAGGAAGTGTTAGTACATGAATATGTGACCATGCTAGCAATGTTTTATGTTAAGCAACATCAGGAAGTATTAGTACATGAATATGTGGCCATGCTAGCAATGTTTCATGTAAAGCAACGTCAGGAAGTGTTAGTATATGGATATGTGACCATGCTAGCCATGTTTCATGTAAAGCAACGTCAGGAAGTGTTAGTACATGGATATGTGACCATGCTAGCCATGTTTTATGTTAAGCAATGTCAGGAAGTGTTAGTACATGGATATGTGACCATGCTAGCCATGTTTCATGTAAAGCAACGTCAGGAAGTGTTAGTACATGGATATGTGACCATGCAAGCCATGTTTCATGTAAAGCAACGTCAGAAAGTGTTAGTACATGGATATGTGACCATGCTAGCCATGTTTTATGTTAAGCAACGTCAGGGAGTGTAAGTACATGGATATGTGACCATGCTAGCCATGTTTTATGTTAAGCAACATCAGGAAGTATTAGTACATGCATATGTGATAATGCTAGCAATGTTTTATGTTAAGCAACGTCAGGAAGTGTTAGTACTTGGATATGTGACCATGCTAGCAATGTTTTATGTTAAGCAGCGTCAGGAAGTAATAGTTCATGGATATGTGACCATGCTAGCAATGCTTCATGTAAAGCAACGTCAGAAAGTGTTAGTACATGGATATGTGACCTTGCTAGCCATGTTTTCTGTTAAGCAACGTCAGGAACTGTTAGTACATGGATATGTGACCATGCTATCAATGTTTCATGTAAAGCAACGTCAGGAAGTTTTAGTACATAAATATGTGACCATGCTAGCCATGTTTAATGTTAAGCAACATCAGTAAGTGTTAGTACTTGGATATGTGACCATGCTAGCCATGTTTTATGTTAAGCAACGTCAGGAAGTGTTAGTACATGGATATGTGACCATGCTAGCAATGTTTTATGTTAATCAACGTCAGGAAGTGTTAGTACATGGATATGTGACCATGCTAGCCATGTTTCAAGTAAAGCAACGTCAGGAAGTGTTAGTACATGGATATGTGACCATGCTAGCAATGTTTTATGTTAAGCAACGTCAGGAAGTGTTAGTGCATGGATATGTGACCATGCTAGCAATGTTTCATGTAAAGCAACGTCAGGAAGTGTTAGTACATGCATATGTGACCATGCTAGCAATGTTTCATGTAAAGCAACGTCAGGAAGTGTTAGTACATGGATATGTGACCATGCTAGCAATGTTTCATGTAAAGCAACGTCAGGAAGTGTTAGTACATGGATATATGATCCTGCTAGCCATGTTTTATGTTAGGCAACGATAGGAAGTGTTAGTACTTGGATATGTGACCATGCTAGCAATGTTTTATGTTAAGCAACGTCTGGAAGTGTTAGTACATGGATATGTGACCTGGCTAGCAATGTTTTATGTTAAGCAACATCAGGAAAAGTCAGTTTATGGAAATGTGACCATGCTAGCAATGTTTATTGTAAAGCAACGTCAGGAAGTGTTAGTACATGGATATATGACCCTGCTAGAAATGTTTTATGTTAAGCAACGTCAGGAAGTGTTAGTACATGGATATGTGACCATGCTAGCAATGTTTTATGTTAAGCAACGTCAGGAAGTGTTAGTACATGGATATGTGACCATGATAGCCATGTTTCATGTAAAGCAACGTCAGGAAGTGTTAGTACATGGATATGTGACCATGCTAGCAATGTTTTATGTAAAGCAACGTCAGCAAGTGTTAGTACATGGATATGTGACCATGCTAGCAATGTTTTATGTTAAGCAACGTCAGGAAGTGTTAGTACATGGATATGTGACCATGCTAGCAATGTTTTATGTTAAGCAACGTCAGGAAGTGTTAGTACATGGATATGTGACCATGCTAGCCATGTTTCATGTAAAGCAACGTCAGGAAATGTTAGTAAATGAATATGTGACCATGCTAGGCATGTTTTATGTTAAGCAACGTCAGGAAGTGTTAGTACATGGATAAGTGACCACGCTAGCAATGTTTCATGTAAAGCAACGTCAGGAAGTGTTAATACATGGATATTTGACCATGCTAGCAATGTTTCATGTAAAGCAACGTCAGGAAATGTTAGTACATGGATATGTGACCATGCTAGCAATGTTTTATGTTAAGCAACGTCAGGAAGTGTTAGTACATAGATATGTGACCATGCTAGCAATGTTTCATATAAAGCAACGTCAGGAAGTGTTAGTACATGGATATGTGACCATGCTAGCAATGTTTCATGTAAAGCAACGTCAGGAAGTGTTAGTACATGGATATATGACCCTGCTAGCCATGTTTTATGTTAAGCAACGTCAGAAAGTGTTGGTACATGGATATGTGACCATGCTAGCAATGTTTTTTTTATTTAAGCAACGTGAGGATGTGTTAGTACATGGATATGTGACCATGATAGCCATGTTTCATGTAAAGCAACGTCAGGAAGTGTTATTACATGGATATGTGACCATGCTAGCAATGTTTTATGTTAAGCAACGTCAGGAAGTGTAAGTACATGGATATGTGACCATGCTAGCAATATTTTATGTTAAGCAACGTCGTGAAGTGTTAGTACATGGATATGTGACCATGCTAGCAATGTTTTATGTTAAGCAACGTCAGGAAGTGTTAGTACATGGATATGTGACCATGCTAGCAATGTTTCATGTAAAGCAACGTCGGAAATGTTAGTACATGGATATGTGACCATGCTAGGCATGTTTTATGTTAAGCAACGTCAGGAAGTGTTAGTACATGAATAAGTGACCACGCTAGCCATGTTTTATGTTAAGCAACGTCTTGAAGTGTTAGTACATGGATATGTGACCTTGCTATTAATGTTTTATGTTAAGCAACGCCAGGAAGTGTTAGTACATGGATATGTGATCATGCTGCGCCATGTTTCATGTAAAGCAACGTCAGGAAGTGTTAGTACATGGATATGTGACCATGCCAGCAATGTTCTATGTTAATCAACGTCAAGAAGTGTTAGTACATGGATCTGTGACCATGCTAGCAATGTTTTATGTAATGCAACGTTAGGAAGTGTTAATACATGGATATTTGAATATGCTAGCAATGTTTCATGTAAAGCAACGTCAGGAAGTGTTAGTACATGAATATGTGACCATGCTAGCAATGTTTTATGTTAAGCAACGTCAGAAAGTGTTAGTACATGGGTATGTGTCCTTGCTAGCAATGTTTCATGTAAAGCAACGTCAGGAAGTGTTAGTACATGCATATGTGACCATGCTAGCAATGTTTTATGTTAAGCAACGTCAGGAAGTGTTAGTACATGGATATGTGACCATTAACCTGTAATAGTATTATTACTAGCCTGTAGCAATATTGCTGCTAGCCTGTAACCTGTAATAGTATTGCTGCTAGCCTGTAACCTGTAATAGTTTTGCTGCTAGCCTGTAACCTGTAATAGTATTGCTGCTAGCCTGTAACCTGTAATAGTAATGCTGCTAGCCTGTAACCTGTAATAGTATTGCTGCTAGCCTGTAACCTGTAATAGTATTGCTGCTAGCCTGTAAATGTATTGCTGCTAGCCTGTAATAGTATTGCTGCTAGCCTGTAACCTGTAATAATATTGCTGCTAGCCTGTAACCTGTAATACTATTGCTGCTAGCCTGTAACCTGTAATAGTATTGCTGCTAGCCTGTAACCTGTAATAGTATTGCTGCTAGCCTGTAATACTATTGCTGCTAGCCTGTAATAGTATTGCTGATAGCCTGTAACCTGTAATAGTATTGCTGCTAGCCTGTAATGGTATTGCTGCTAGCCTGTAATGGTATTGCTGCTAGCCTGTAATAGTATTGCTGCTACCCTGTAATAGTAATGCTGCTTGCCTGTAATAGTATTGCTGCTAGCCTGTAATGGTATTGCTAATAGCCTGTAATAGTATTGCTGCTAGCCTGTAATAGTATTGCTGCTAGCCTGTAAAAGTACTGCTGCTAGGCTGTATTATTATTGCTGCTAGCCTGTAACCTGTAATTGTATTGCTGCTAGTCTGTAACCTGTAATAGTATTGCTGCTAGCCTGCAATAGTATTGATGCTAGCCTGTAACCTGAAATTGCATTGCTGCTAGCCTGTAATAGTATTGCAGCTAGCCTGTAACCTGTAATAATATTGCTGCTAGCCTGTAATAGTTTTGCTGCTAGCCTGTAACCTGTAATTGTATTGCTGCTAGCCGTAATAGTATTGCTGCTAGCCTGTAACTTGTAATGGTATTGCTGCTAGCCTGTAATAGTATTGCTGCCTGCATGTAACCTGTAATAAAATTGCTGCTAGCCTATAACCTGTAATAGTATTGCTGCTAGCCTGTAACCTATAAATGTATTACTGTTAGCTTGTAACCTATAATAGTATTACTGCTAGCCTGTAACCTGTAATATTATTGCTGCTAGCCTGTAACCTGTAATAGTAATTCTGCTAGCCTGTAACCTGTAATAGTATTGCTGTTAGCCTGTAACCTGTAATATTATTGCTGCGAGCCTGTAATTGTAGTGCTGCTAGCCTGTAACCTGTAATAGTATTGCTGCTAGCCTGTAATATTATTGCTGCTAGCCTGTAATAGTATTGCTGCTAGCCTGTATCCTGTAATAGTATTGCTGCTAGCCTGTAACCTGTAATAGTATTGCTGCTGGGATGTATCTTGTAATAGTATTGCTGCTAGCTTGCAACCTGTAATAGTATTGCTGCTAGCCTGTAATATTATTGCTGCTAGCCTGTAATAGTATTGCTGCTAGCCTGTAACCTGTAATAGTATTGCTGCTAGCCTGTAATAGTATTGCTGCTAGCCTGTAATAGTATTGCTGCTAGCCTTTAATAGTATTGCTGCTTGCCTGTAATAGTATTGCTGCTAGCCTGTAATAGTATTGCTGCTAGCCTGTAATAGTATTGCTGCTAGCCTGTAATAGTATTGCTGCTAGCCTGTAATAGTATTGCTGCTAGGCTGTATTAGTATTGCTGCTAGCCTGTAACCTGTAATAGTATTGTTGCTAGCCTGTAGCCTGTAATAGTATTGCTGCTAGCTTGTAACCTGTAATAGCATTGCTGCTAGCCTGTAACCTGTAATAGTATTCCTGCTATCCTGTAATAGTATTGCTGCTAGCCTGTAATAGTAATGCTGCTAGCCTGTAATAGTATTGCTGCTAGCCTGTTACCTGTAATAGTATTGCTGCTCGCCTGTAACCTGTAATAGTATTGCAGCTAGCCTGTAACCTGTAATAGTATTGCTGCTAGCCTGTAATAGTATTGCTGCTAGCCTGTAACCTGTAATAGTATTGCTGCTAGCCTGGATTAGTATTGCTGCTAGCCTGTAACCTGTAATAGTATTGCTGCTACCCTGTAACCTGTAATAGTATTGCTGGAAGCCTGTAACCTAAAATAGTATTGCTGCTAGCCTGTAACCTGTAATAGTATTGCTGCTAGCCTGTAACCTGTAATAGTATTGCTGCTAGCCTGTAACCTGTAATAGTATTGCTGCTAGCCTGTGATAGTATTGCTACTAGCCTGTAACCTGTAATAGTATTGCTGCTAGCCTGTAACCTGTAATAGTATTGCTGCTAGCCTGTAATAGTATTGCTGCTAGCCTGTAAGCTGTATTAGTATTGCTGCTAGCCTGTAACCTGTAATAGTATTGCTGCTAGCCTGTAACCTGTAATAGTATTGTTGCTAGCCTGTAACCTGTAATAGTATTGCTGCTAGCCTGTTATAGTATTGCTGCTAGCCTGTAACCTGTAATAGTTATTACAGGCTAGCAGCAATACTATTATGGGCTAGCAGCAATACTATTACAGGCTAGCAGCAATTCTATTACAGGCTAGCAGCAATATTATTACAGGCTAGCAGCAATACTATTACAGGTTACAGGCTAGCAGCAATACTATTACATGTTACAGGCTAGCAGCATTACTATTACAGGTTACAGGCTAGGAGCAATACTATTACAGGTTACAGGCTAGCAGCAAAACTATTACAGGTTACAGGCTAGCAGCAATACTATTACAGGTTACAGGCTAGCAGCAATATTGTTACAGGCTAGAAGCAATAATATTACAGGTTACAGGCTAGCAGCAATACTGTTAAAGGTTACAGGCTAGCACCAATACTATTACAAGTTACAGGCTAGCAGCAATACTATTCCAGGTTACAGGTTATCAGCAATACTATTACAGGTTGCAGGCTAGCAGCAATACTATTACAGGTTACAGGCTAGCAGCAATACTATTACAGGCTAGCAGCAATACTTTTACAGGTTACAGGCTAGCAGCAATACTATTACAGGTTACATGCTAGCAGCAATACTATTACAGGTTACAGGCTAGCAGCAATACTATTACAGGTTACAGGCTAGCAGCAATACTATTACAGGTTACAGGCTAGCAGCATAAATATTACAGGCTAGCAGCAATACTATTACAGGTTACAGGCTAGCTGCAATACTATTACATGCTAGCAGCAATACTTTTACAGGTTACAGGCTAGCAGCAATACTATTACAGGTTACAGGCTAGCAGCAATACTATTACAGGCTAGCAGCATTACTATAACAGGTTACAGGCTAGCAGCAATACTATTACAGGCTAGCAGCAATACTATTACAGGTTACAGTCTAGCAGCAATACTATTACAGGTTACAGGCTAGCAGCAATACTATTACAGGTTACAGGCTAGCAGCATTACTATTACAGGATAGCAGCAATACTATTACAGGCTAGCAGCAATATTATTACAGGTTACAGGCTAGAAGCAATACTATTACAGGCTAGCAGCAATACTATTACAGGTTACAGGCTAGCAGCAATACTATTACAGGATTCAGGCTAGCAGCAATGCTATTACAGGTTACAGGCTAGCAGCAATACTTATACAGGATACAGGCTAGCAGCAATACTAATACACCCTAGCAGCAATACTATTACAGGCTAGCAGCAATTCTATTACAGGCTAGCAGCAATACTATTACAGGCTATCAGCAATTCTTTTTTAGGCTAGCAGCAATACTATTACAGGCTAGCAGCAATACTATTACAGGCTAGCAGAAATACTATTACAGGCTAGCATCAATATTATTACAGGCTAGCAGCAATACTATTACAGGCTAGCAGCAATACTATTACAGGTTACAAGCTAGCAGCAATACTATTACAGGCTAGCAGCAAAACTATTACAGGCTAGCAGCAATACTATTACAGGTTACAGGCTAGCAGCAATACTATTACAGGTTACATGCTAGCAGCAATACTATTACAGGTTACAGGCTAGCAGCAATACTTTTACAGGTTACAGGCTAGCAGCAATACTCACTATTACAGGCTAGCAGCAATACTATTACAGGTTACAGGCTAGCAGCAATACTATTACAGGATTCAGGCTAGCAGCAATGCTATTACAGGTTACAGGCTAGCAGCAATACTTATACAGGATACAGGCTAGCAGCAATACTAATACACCCTAGCAGCAATACTATTACAGGCTAGCAGCAATTCTATTTCAGGCTAGCAGCAATACTATTACAGGCTATCAGCAATTCTTTTTCAGGCTAGCAGCAATACTATTACAGGCTAGCAGCAATACTATTACAGGCTAGCAGCAATACTATTACAGGCTAGCATCAATATTATTACAGGCTAGCAGCAATACTATTACAGGCTAGCAGCAATACTATTACAGGTTACAAGCTAGCAGCAAAACTATTACAGGCTAGCAGCAAAACTATTACAGGCTAGCAGCAATACTATTACAGGTTACAGGCTAGCAGCAATACTATTACAGGTTACAGGCTAGCAGCAATACTATTACAGGTTACAGGCTAGCAGCAATACTTTTACAGGTTACAGGTTACAGGCTAGCAGCAATACTATTACAGGCTAGCAGCAATACCATTACAGGCTAGCAGCAATACTATTACAGGCTAGCAGCATTACTATTACAGGTTACAGGCTAGCAGCAATACTATTACAAGCTAGCAACAATACTATTACAGGTTATAGGCTAGCAGCAATACTATTACAGGTTACAGGCTTGCAGAATTACTATTACAGGTTACAGGCTAGCAGCAATACTATTACAGGTTACAGGCTAGCAGCAATACTATTACAGGTTACAGGCTAGCAGCAATACTATTACAGGCTAGCAGCAATACCATTACAAGTTAGAAGTTACAGGCTAGCAGCAATACCATTATAGGCTAGCAGCAATACTATTACAGGTTACAGGCTAGCAGCAATACTATTACACTACTATAATACTACAAGGAGCTATACTATTACAGGCTAGCAGCAATGCTATTACAGGTTACAAGCTAGCAGAAGTACTATTACAGGTTACAGGCTAGCAGCAATACTATTACAGGTTACAGGCTTGCAGCAATACTATTACAGGTTACAGGCTAGCAGCAATACTATTACAGGTTACAGGCTAGCAGCAATACTATTACAGGTTACAGGCTAGCAACAATATTATTACAGGTTACAGGCTAGCAGCAATACTCGTACAGGCTAGCAGCAATACCATTACAAGTTAGAAGTTACAGGCTAGCAGCAATACTATTACAGGCTAGCAGCAATACTGTTACAGGTTACAGGCTAGCAGCAATACTATTACAGGCTAGCAGCAATATTATTACAGGTTACAGGCTAGCAGCAATACTATTACAGGCTAGCAGCAAGGCTATCACAGGTTACAGGCTAGCATCAATACTATTACAGGCTAGCAGCATAACCATTACAGGTTACAGGCTCGCAGCAATACTATTACAGGCTAGCACCAATACTATTACAGGCTAGCAGCAAAGCTATTACAGGTTACAAGCTAGCAGCAATCTTATTACAAGTTACAGGCTAGCAGCAATACTATTACAGGCTAGCAGCAATACTATTACAGGCTAGCAGCAATAATTGTACAGGTTACAGGCTAGCAGCAATACTATTACAGGTTACAGGCTGTAACCTGTAGCCCGTAACCTGTAATAGTATTGCTTTTAGCCTGTAACAGTATTGCTGCTAGCCTGTAACCTGTAATAGTATTGCTGCTAGCCTGTAACCTGTAATAGTATTGCTGCTAGCCTGTAACCTGTAATCGTATTGCTGCTAGCCTGTAATAGTATTGCTGCTAGCCTGTAATAGTATTGCTGATAGCCTGTAATAGTATTGCTGCTAGCCTGTAATAGTATTGCTGCTATCCTGTAATAGTATTGCTGCTAGCCTGTAACTTGTAATAATATTGCTGCTAGTCTGTAATAGTATAGCTGCTAGCCTGTAACCTGTATAAGTATTGCTGCTAGCCTGTAACCTGTAATAGTATTGCTGCTAGCCTGTAAACTGTAATAGTATTTCTGCTAGCCTGTAACCTGTAATAGTATTGCTGCTAGACTGTAACCTATAATAGTATTGCTGCTAGCATGTAATAGTATTGCTGCTAGCCTGTAACCTGTAATAGTATTACTGCTAGCCTTAACCTGTAATAGTATTGCTGCTAGCCTGTAACCTGTAATATTATTGCTGCTAACCTGTAACCTGTCATAGAATTGCTTCTAGCCTGTAACGTGTAATAGTATTGCTGCTATCCTGTAACTTGTAATAGTATTGCTGCTAGCCTGTAACCTGTATAGTATTGTTGCTAGCCTGTAACCTGTAATAGTATTGCTGCTAGCCTGTAATAGTATTGCAGCTAGCGTGTAACCTGTAATAGTTATTACAGGCAAGCAGCAATACTATTACAGTCTAGCAGCAATCCTATTACAGGTTACAGGCTAGCAGCAATACTATTACAGGCTAGCAGCAATACTTTTACAGGCTTGCAGCAATAATATTACAGGTTACAGGCTAGCAGCAATACTATTACAGGTTACAGACTGTAACCTGTAGCCTGTAACCTGTAATAGTATTGCTACTAGGCCTTAACAGTATTGCTGCTAGCCTGTAACCTGTAATAGTATTGCTTCTAGCCTGTAACCTGTAATAATATTGCTGCTAGCCTGTAACCTGTAATAGTATTGCTGCTAGCCTGTAACCTGTAATAGTTTTGCTGCTAGCCTGTAATAGTATTGCTGCTAGCCTGTAATAGTATTGCTGCTAGCCTGTAATAGTATTGCTGCTAGCCTGTAATAGTATTGATGCTAGCCTGTAATAGTATTGCTGCTACAGGTTACAGGCTAGCAGCAATACTATTACAGGTTACAGGCTAGCAGCAATACTATTACCGGTTACAGGCTAGCAGCAATACTATTACAGGTTACAGGCTAGCAGCAATACTATTGCAGTCTAGCAGCAATACTATTACAGGTTGCAGGCTAGCAGCAATACTATTTTCAGGCTAGCAGCAATACTTTTACAGGTTACAGGCTAGCAGCAATACTATTACAGGTTACAGGCTAGCAGCAATACTTATACAGGCTGGCAGCAATACTATTACAGGTTACAGGCTAGCAGCAATACTATTACAGGCTAGCAGCAATACTATTACAGGTTACAGGCTAGCAGCAATTCTATTACAGGTTACAGGCTAGCAGCAATACTATTACAAGTTACAGGCTAGCAGCAATACTATTACAGGCTAGCAGCAATACTATTACAGGCTAGCAGCAATACTATTACAGGTTACAGGCTAGCAGTAATACTATTACAGGTTACAGGCTAGCAGCAATATTATTACAGGTTACAGGCTAGCAGCAATACTATTAGAGGTTACAGGCTAGCAGCAATACTATTACAGGTTGCAGTCTAGCAGCAATACTATTACAGGTTACAGGCTAGCAGCAATACTATTACAGGCTAGCAGCAATACTATTACAGGCTAGCAGCAATACTATTACAGGTTACAGGCTAGCAGCAATACTATTACAGGCTAGCAGCAATACTATTACAGGTTACAGTCTAGCAGCAATACTATTACAGGTTCAAGTTCATGTTCAAGTTCAAGAATACTTTATTATCTCAACAGAGAAATTATGACATACAATTGCTGATCGGTATGAAACATTGAACCTCTATAATAAATCTAATTACGTCTGTCACTACAGAAACTTGCAGTTCTACATCAGACACGGCATGAAGTGCACAGCAATTCATAAGCTTTTATACTTTAAACAAACGAGCGTCTTGGCCGGGTACATCAATAAGAACACAGAGCTCAGAAAACAAGCGCAATCTACGTTTGAAAAAGATTTCTTTAAGCTGCTAAATAACAGCTGTTTTGGTAAAACTATGGAGAACCCATACAAGCGAAAAGACGTCAGGCTAATTACATCACCCAATCAAGCAATTAAATTAACATCTAAACCTCAATACCTTGGTTACAAAGAGTTTCATGACTCCCTGTATGCCGTTACCATGAAAACTACGCAAGTTAATCTAGACAAACCAGTGTTTATGGGGATGACTATTCTCGACCTTTCTAAATTACTAATGTTCGAATTTTACTACGATTACTTTAAACCTAAATACCCGGAGGCCAGAGTTTTATACACAGACATCCCTACTGAAGACATTTATAAAGACTTAGAATCGGAACTACAACATTATGATACTAGTGACTATCCTGAAACTCACCCTTTGTACAGCAAAGCAAACCAAAAGAAAATAGGTTTGATGAAAGATGAAATGAACGGGAAACTAATAGAAGAATTCGCAGGACTGCGATCTAAGCAGTACAGTATTAAACACGAATCGGGAGAATCTTCAAAAGCAAAAGGCACCCAAAAAGCTGCAATAAAAAACAGAGATATCAGACACGAAAACTACTTGGAAGCCTTAGATGGGAAAGAAGTTAAACCATACCCTAACACAACTATAAAGTCTAAAAACCATGTTCTATCCACTGCTGTGACGACCAAAAAAACATTATGCGCCAATGACACAAAGAGAATAAGAGTAACTAAGGAGTTCGCATACGCTCTAGGCCACTATAAATTACAGGTAGAAACTACTACTATGAATATGACTACGTCTATGAGTAAGGAGGAAGACCTGGAAGGCTTGAGTAAATGTTAACTGTATTTTTTCTGAAGCACCGAGCTTTTTCTTCAAAGCATCTAGTTGCTCCTTCCGCCCCAGTAGTCTCCCTTCCTCTATTAAATTTTTTTTAATTTCTTCAACATTAACAGGTGCAGACCTAGATTTAGATTGTATGTCATGCTTTAACTTTTTATATTCTTCAAAATCTCGCTGGATAATTACAAACTCTTGGTCTGTAATCTGAGTGTCTTCTAGAGCTTTAGAAATTATTAAGTTCATGCTAGTAAGTTTAGCTATCGCCAGGCTAGAAATGAGGTGGTGTTTTTCTAATTTCTTAGATACTTTAGTATTAATTACACCTAGTAGAACTGACATCACTGAAGATAATCCGGCAGCAACCCCTAATCCAATACTAATTGGTATACCAATTCCAGTCACCAATAATCCCACGCTGATAGCAGCTTCCGCTGCATTAATAACATTTAGACCAGTAGACACGTAATTTATTCCGCTATAAGCGCCGGAATACCTTCGTCTGCATCTAGAGTACTTTTGGATATCTGATTCAATTTGAGTCCTAACTTTTCTTATTTCTTCCAGCCTGAACGTTTGAACGGCACTTAAGTCTAACGTTGGAGCACTGGGCTGTATTGGTTGTTCATCCACTAGGCATACTTCTTCCACTATAGCAGGATACAATTTTGTCGTCATATTTTTAGTGTGAAAAAAAGGCATTTTATTAATTAACTTGATTTTAGTTTATTAGCAAAATATTCTATTTGACTATCAGAAAATATCTGATTGCTGAAATAAAATGCTAACAGATCTACGTTGTCTAGGTTAATTTGCACTATTCTGTCAATAGGATTTGGAACAGGAACAAAAGTTATCTTGGGTGATGAAGTAAATACGGAATACTGATTTTCATTTTCTCTTTTTTTCATAAATACTGTAATTCGTCTGGGATCCTCATCTAAATCAGCCCAACTTAGAGACACTTGCGGAATTACATTAACATTTCTCTGCGTAGGCCTGTGAGCAATTATGTCCAGTACTATCATAGCTGCGCTACCTAGCTGTAAAGGAGGCTGCAGAACAACTCTAACATATTTCCCGGCTGCATCACGCTTATGTAAAACATAGTTGCTTTTTTTGTAGGCTTTGATTTCTACGTTTTCTCGATTAGTTTCATCCGGCACTAGACTAACTAACATAGGCCCGGCGTTAATAATTTTCTTAAATTTATTGTCTGGTCCCATAAAAGTGTAAGGGCTTTGACACTTGAATTTAATAAGCCAATCTAATTCTGTGTCTATAGGTGTTAAAGCCCAGATATTTTCTCGTTTAGTAATAGCATACTTAAAATCGGGATCTACTTTACCGGCATTAAAGTCCTTTAGCTGATCGATAGATGGTTTTTCTGGCGGTACTGACGGCGGCACTGCTTCAGGTACTGCCGGCACGGACGGTACTAGCGCTCGTTTATAATATCCATTTTGTGTAAATTCGAAACCGTAAATAGACCCAACATTAGCACTAGCATCAAAGTCGATTGTGTCTGCTAAGTCTTTCAGTTCAATGGTAGGACAGGTTACTGGAATTTGGGGGCCGATTGACATTGTATTTTAAAATATATTAAAATTAAACTTTATTTTATCTCAAGAATAATTGTAAGATCTTCAAAGTCTACAATTTCATTGTTTTGGTTAGTTATTTTGAAGCAGAAACTAGTATGATAGTCCTGACTTAAGTGGCGTTTTTGAGGCAGAAATTTTAATGAAACTGGATCGCAGTAAGATTCTCTCTGAGTTGAAATTATCCTTAGCAATGTACTAGGAGTTCCGTTTACTAAGTTTTCCGATGTCTTCAGTTGATGAAGGTACACAAACAATCTATTATTAATTAACAAATTCATAGGTTTTGATCCAAAAAATTTCAAAGTACTGCGGGAGCTAGTGCTGCCAGATAAAGATAATTCGTGGCTACGGAAACCTAATATTTCTGCCAGCTTTGGCGCAAGTGTAACGCTGGTAATGTCTTTATGCTGGGTTTTATGGAAAATTAAAGTTACTATCAAGTTTGCAGGGTTCATTTTTGCTTCAATCGAATGAGGTTTAAACATTTCTTCAGTAAGTCTGCAGAAGTCATAATAGCCAGCATGAATAAAGTGCCTTTCTTTATTAATCATTATCCAGTTGTTGTTTAGATCATGACTAATATTTAACCATTTAACCGTGTAGAATATTTCGTGAAGGATTACGTTAAGGTCCCTGTTTGTGTTGTCAATAGGATGGCGAAGTTCAATAGGTATGCCTGATTTTACAGATTCGAAAGTTACAAACATATTTTTTAATATAATAAAAATGTATGCGCCTTATAAATATAACAAAGCTGCAAAGTATACTACAGGGCCTTATTATTACGAAAAAGCAGTCGACCTAACCAAGCTGACAATAGCTGTGGCAGCCAACGTCCATTTTGATACTATCCCCCATAATATTTTTAATCATTACCTCAACCCAGACATTACAAGCGACTTTTTAGCTAACCAATGGCTAAACAACGGGGGTATGCAGTTCTTTCAGAATCAAATTAATTTTGCCATGTCATGCACTACAACTGGTTGCGGAGTTTCTTACGTTCATCACCTTAATCACCCAGATCCTATGTTGAAGTCTATTTATCTGTTCCATTTGTATTATCAAGTGAGGCGGGTGTTGTCAGAACTTCAAGTTCCCTTACCCACCGACAAAAACTTTAATCCCTTTAACAACGGCTTTGACAAGAAAGCGTATCAAAGGTTGTGCAATGAATTCGGAATTGATACTAAAACAGACTTCAGACAAAAACTAGACCTCAATCATGGAATGGGAACTTTATTTAGATACGCTGTAGGTAATTTATACACGGGGCCTTACGTACCTGGATTTACATCATTTAACCACAACAGCCAGGTTCCTTTACTTTATATCAGACAAAAACAAAGTGCAGCATACAGCACTTTTATATTGGACACATCAAACGGATTTACCCAAAGTGGGGTGGAAAGGCTGAATGAATCTATTCGTACGTATGCGTGGTGCATTCTGGGGTCTCAAGCGGAAACACGAAGTAATATCATTGGGGAAGGAACTAGCTTCGATGCACAAAAGCAGTTTCTAGCCAACATAGAAGATTCTAGCAGTAGATTTGCCCGCGAGTATTAAAAGATATCAGGACACTTTAAAGTATGCTAGATCGAAAGTAGATTACGTAATAGGTTTAGGACTGTATATGTTGCCTTCAGCTTAGGATAGGAACTATATCAAACTACAACAACAATATAGTTATTGCCGACCCTCAATTTCATATAGGCTACAATCCTACAATAAATACATTGAATACATTGAATACATTGAATACATTGAATACGGTGAATACAGTGAATACAGCGAATACAGCGAATACGGTATTTATTGCTAGGCCTAATAATGAACCTTTAAGTTCGTCACCACTTCCGAGTTTGCCAAGCTTGCCAAGCCTACCAAGCTTGCCGGAACTGCAAGGCCTGCCAGGCCTGCCGGTAATTGATCATGGGGTTTCACGTCTAGCGCTTACAGGTGGTTTATTGTTTGCCGGGTTAATTGGGATTTACTATTTTAAGTAGCCAGAGTAATATTATTATAAACAAAGACCACAGATGCTAGGATGCCCAAACCACAACTTTAGAAGCAGTATTAAATATCCATGAAAATACAGAACCTAATATTCCTGGAAGTGCGTCTACAAGTTTGTCACCTAGGCGTTTCAATAAGTTAGCTATGCTTTGTAATGTTCTCTTAATCCATTCTTTAACCGGACTACCACCAGATCCGCCAGGTCCGCCACCAATGCCTACGGTTCTAGTCAGTGCTAAGACTAGTGTGCTTTTTGTCATCCCAACAGCTGTAAGAATGCTAAATATTGCAACACCTTGCTCTCTGAACAGTGTTTGAATTCTTTCTGCAAGTGTAGTGTCTTCGTGTAAAATTGTATGCACCGTTTCTTTTATTCTGGCGAAATTAGTTATTAATTTTTCTCTGTTTATGGATAAGGCTTCGAGCCTCGCCGCACGTTCTGTGTAAAGGTCTGCGAGCCTCTTTTGGATCATCTGTTTTACCTCAATGCTTAAGTTCGCGTCATCAGCTTCTGCTAGTTTATTTTTTTTGTTTTTCTATATGTTTGTCGAGCTCACCGAGCTTGGCTAAATTCATCATTGTCTCCCCTCTCACAGATTATAAAGCTTTATCTAAGCCTTGAAGTTCACGCAGTGGCAATAATGGCGTGTCATTGATAGTTTCCATAACCTGATCAATATTGGTGTCCTAATTTGTTTGTAAGGTTTTTAAGGTTGTTAACTCTGTATTTAGTTGTAATGCAGAACTAGTTAAGTCAGTTAAGTCAGCTAAGTCTTGTAGTTCTATTTCTGAATTTGGTAACGATGCATCTATTCCTTAAAGTGAAGCTACTGCTTGGCGATATTGCGATGTTCTGTTATCGGAAAGCCCCAATGATCGTATTACAGTCACTGGGAGTTTAGTTTTCAAAGTAGACCACGCATAAAATTTATCAGGATTCTTTGACATAGTTAACTGTACTCTAACTTTTTTACCGGATACGATAGTGTTTATAAACAAGTGATTATTTTTGTCTAGTTCGAAGTCGCTGGGACTAACATAGTCCGGTAACTCGCGCCCTATGTAATTGTAAAATTTATTGATTTTTCTGGCTTTTTGGGTTTCAGTTACTTGACGTAATTCTTCTCCTATACTTGGTCTTGTTTGGCTCATGTCATCTCCTACCATTGAAAGCAGTGTAACGTCGTGGTCTTCATTAGATAAATCAGGTTTAAACACTTCATCCGGAGCTTCACCGCCTTCTGCCATTTTAAATATAATTTTTTTATCACATTAAAAATGCAAAGCTACGGAAACTTGTTAGACCCTACTCGTCGATTGAGGACGCCTTTAGGCATCAAAGGTGAGAAAAGCACAATAATTATTACAAACAATCCAAGCAGCATAGAGCCTAATCAGCTACTAACCATAAGATTTCCAAATTTAGGTCCTGATGATGTAATAGTTCCAGGCAGTCCTAAATTGGGATTTAAAATTAGTCTGGATTCTGATGTAAGAGAACAGAACCATAGTCAACAATCTAGGTAGAGCTATAATTAAAAGAATGGTTATTAAACTTGATGGGCGAGAAATCCAAAGTATCGATGACGCCGGTGTTTTGTTTTGTTACACAGATCTGTGGCTGAGTAAATATGAAAGGGAAGATTTGGTTGGTCAGGGGATTCAAGCCGCCAATGTGGCGAAACTTCGAATCAAAGCTGGCGATGCTGCCACTTCTAACAAAGGTGACAATGCATTAGCTGCTGTATACAAAAACAGGTTTTATTTTCCCCTCGATTTTGAACTGCTACACAGTCATCTGCCATTTCATCAAGGTTCATTTAACGACAGGCTGTCTTACGAAATTATTTTCAATGATTATTCTCAAGTAGTAATTAGCTCTGACAATGATGCTAGCTATACAATTACAGACATCGCGCTTGAATATGAAGTGGTCACTCACACTGAACTCAGTAGGATGATCAGGGGCCAATATGACAAACTAGCAATTTATTATGATAGGATCGTTCGCTACAGACAATTTAATAAAGATTTATTAGATGCACTCTGGACCATCAACATAAATTCACCTGCTCGAAGTTTTAAAGGTGTACTGTTGTTGTTTGTGAAAGAATCTAATTATAATCGTGACAGCGAGAATTTTATCAATCCTAATATTTCAAAAGTGTCTGTTGTGATTGAAGGTAAGCCTAATCAATTATTCGCTAATGGAATGATGGGGTTTCAACAGTTTGATGAGATTAGGAAAATCTTGGGTGGAGGTAGATTATGGACTGACACTGTGGATTTGATTTCTAAAGATCTTCATTTGCATGACACACGACTGCAAGATTATCTTGTGAATAAGTTTGCGTTGTGGTTAGACTTTAGAACCATACCCACCAACGAACTTCATGGATCTGGAAGAAGAATTGAAAACGGAACAGATGGTATAACAATTGAATTGCATAGGGAAGCAAATGCTAGGTCAGAATAAGTTACAGTATACATGTATATTATTATGGATGCTCAGCTAAACATTGAAAATGGAAGATTAACAGATTTAGTATATTAAAAATGACGTCCTTGTTACCTGGTGATCCACATTGCGGAATGATTGTTGGCATGACGTCATGCGAAAAGACCGTCTTTGTTCTGGATTTGTTAGAAAAATATTACGCAGGCCACTTTGATTATATAGTTATCTTTTGTCCCACTGTTCAATATAATAAAACGTACTTAGAAAGGTCATTTATCTGGACAGATGAAAATATCTTTGTTGTTAATCCCAATGGCAAGCTCACTGAGTATTTAACCTATTTTTATAACCTGTTTAAAAATAAGAGGTAATATATTATTTTTAATCGATGATTGCAGTGCAGAAAAAGATATTGTATTAAAACGGAATGTATTGAGCAAGCTAGCTTTCAGTGGGCGACATGTGGGAATAAATGTGTGGCTAATCACGCAGAAGTATAACTCGATTTTAAAGGATTTTAGAGAACAAGTGAAATTTGTTTGCCTGTTTTATTGTAAAGACCGTGACAGCTTTGATAACTGTTTAAAAGAAAATGACGTAATTGAATCAAAAGAGGAAAGAATTAAATTAAAAGAGCAACTAAAGAAAGGCAGACATTTTAAACTATTATTAAAAACTGATCAACCAACTGGCTATAAAATACTTATGTAAGTAAGTAAGTTCTTTTATAATTTAATTATTGTAAGTTATAAGTTCTTTTAAAAGTCGACTTAATTAAGTTAGATGTAAGTCACTAGTTTCCATGTACATGTAATGGTAAGTCAAAAAAAAAGGTTGAAGGGAAGTAATAGTGGTGATGATTATAATTCAGTTAAAGTTCTTTTATAATTCACTTAAAGTTGAACCTTGCGGATCTTACAAATAAAATTTCCCCACAATCTTTCGAAGTAAAATGTATATGGTAGTAAAAGGGTTTTATTATAATTTCCACGCTCAACAATTCTATTAAAATGTTTTTCAAATTCTATTTCGCATGCAAATTTGAATTCTTTATTAATTTGGTGTTGTTTAGTATAGTTATTATACATAAAGATGTATTTTGTAGGTAAGACCGTGAAAAAGGTGGTCCAATATTCATCATTCAATATTGCAAATATTGGTGAAAGGTCTTATAATATACTTGGCAAGCTCCTTACTGTGTCCGTCACTTTTAGACATTTTTATTTCCTTAATTAGAAAATCTTAATGGCTCTGTGTCTGGTGGAACAATCTGAAGTTCTTCTTTTACAAAATTTCTTTGTGGTGTTCTACGATCGCTTCTCGGTCTTAAATAATATACGGGCGGATCAGTAGATAATGCTCTGTCAACTTCATAAACGCTTAATGACCAAATTGGGTCTGTAGCTCATCTTCTAGTGTCATTAGCAACTTCTCCAGGCTGATAAAGGTATCTAACAGTTTTGTTCATCAAAGTTAGATCCGGCTGACCAGGCTTTGAAGCGGCAACAACAATATGTTTCTTTTTAATAGCCTCAACTGGTTTTAATCCTGTAACTCTGGTTGGTTCTGAATTCATTTCCCTTAAAACTCGAGGCAGCCTAACAACCCATTCTGTATTAGGGGTTTCAGTAAACAACTCCTTTGAATACTGATAAGTGAATAATCTTTCTGCCAGTTGCCGATTAAAGTTTTCTACAATACCCTGTGATCTGTGCAATCCAACAACTCCTCTTCTAACAGTTACATTATGTTTTAACAAAAGCTGGTTAACAGCTCTTTTGAATTCAGACCCTTCATCGCATTGAATAAGTCTAGGGAACCTTAGAGGCCCTCTTGAATAAATCGCATTTAAGGCTTGAGCGACCTCAGCAGAATTTTTAGTCTTAAGAGCATGCGTGTCTTTAAACCTGGTAGCTATATCAATAACAGTAAGGGCATACCTGTATTTCTTTCTGTGTATTTTGTCATGGGGAAGATATAACAAATCTATTTGGTGTGTGTCATTTGGTCTGGAGTTTTCAAATTTTGGTCTTATTATTTTCTTCGGGGGTGGAAGATAGATTTGCCATACAGCTTGCTTCGATAACCATTGTTTAACTACATTTGCTGACAAGCCAGTCTTTTCTACTAGTTTATTAACTGCCATCATCCCTTTCCAATATCCAGATTGAGAATAATATAATCTAGACAAACGTGAAGTCATATTTTATTTAGATTTATATTTTTGTTTAACAAGGTAATAAACTACTGTTATTCCAAACACAATTAAAATTAATTCTCCGGTCTCTGACATTGTAGGTGCAATGTTAGGTGTGTAGTAATCAGATAACACTGGCTGCTTTAATGAAGTAGTGTCGTGCCAGTGAATAAATAATATTGGTGCAAAGCTTCATCAACATCTTCGAATGTTTTATCAGCATGACCTTCTTCTTTCAATCTTTTATTAACAAAATCAAGCTGCGTTAGTCTGTTTTTCTCGTATTCAGCCTGATCGTGTTGTAATTTTTCCATTGCTAAGTTATGCCGTTTTGATTCTTCTTTACTGTCCAGTTTTGAAAACAAATAATTTGATCCTGAAAAGGCTAAGGCGTTGACAGCAGCAGAACCGAGCACCATTGCAGCACCAGCCATTTTTTAATTTAGTTTTTTATTTTATTTGTATTTAAAATGAATTGTGATGACTTGTAAATGCAAGAAGCTATTAATGTTACAGTTACAGGTGTTGACAATGAGAAAAGAGACAGGCTGGTTGCATTAGTTGCTTCCGGAAAGTCAAAGTATTACCTCGGTGTTGACTTAACACCTGAACAAGTACAAAGACTGAGGCCTGAAGAGATCATTATATTACATAATAAATATGATAAAGTCCTCGGCGC
>CM072526.1:56773592-56811769 GCA_036898135.1 Oncomelania hupensis
TACAAAACATAAATACAGCCATAAGGTTGTACAGGCAGACTTGAGATGAAGCCTTAGATTGGATGCTGTCATCTTGTGCGCTGAATACTCATTGCATCCTTACTTGAATTTAAATATAAATGCATTGTCCGTTTCTTCTTTGAAATGAAAAAAAAACTACATATGGTTTAAACAATGTCGGAAGTCTCTCCATCTTCTGCGGTCTAAAATGTGTGCGTTCTGTGCTTAATTTGCCCGAACAAAGACTGAGATGACTGACGCGCGCTTTTGAAAGTTACGTAACTGGCTTTTGCTTTTAGCCTATCACAATCATGCTTCTGTTTGCTGAGCGAGTGATCAATCTCGCGCGGAGACAGCACTCGCTTCGGTTTGACTGAAAGTGCAAGTCACACGGCAAGGAAAGTAGCGAAGCGAAAAACACATTTTCGCTACTGACAAATTAGTAGTTCGCTGCTTTACAACTACTTTTTTACAATATGTAGTTTGGATCGTTACAAACGGGTGCTGGTCACTACCGCGAGCGTCACTACCGCGTGTAACACTACCGCGTGTAACACTATCGCAAGTGTAATACAACCGCGAGTAACAGTACCGCGTGTAACACTTCCGCGTGTGTAACACTATCGCGTGTGTAACACTACCGCGGGTAGCACTACCGCGTGTAACACATCCGCGTGTGTCTTGTATCACGAAAAAAAAAGAACTTGAGTGCGTGAACACGCGCTCAAATCTGTTAAGAGAGAGAGAGAGAGAGAGAGAGAGAGAGAGAGAGAGAGAGGAAGAGAGAGAGAGAGAATTCAATGTGTGACATTTGACACTGACACTTGAGAGAGAAAATCAGAGAGAGAGAGAGAGAGAGAGAGCGAGAGAGAGAGAGAGAGAGAGAGAAATCTATGTGTGACATTTGACACTGACACTTGAGAGAGAAAATCAGAGAGAGAGAGAGAGATAGAAGGGATAGTAGTTGCTAGCCTGTAACCTGTAATAGTATTGCTGCTAGCCTGTAACCTGTAATAGTATTGCTGCTAGCCTGTAACCTGTAATAGAATTGCTGCTAGCCTGTAACCTGATATTGTATTGCTGCTAGCCTGTAATAGTATTGCTGCTAGCCTGTAACCTGTAATAGTATTGCTGCTAGCCTGTAATAGTATTGCTGCTAGCCTGTAACCTGTAATAGTATTGCTGCTAGCTTGTAACCTGTAATAGTATTGCTGCTAGCCTGTAACCTGTAATGGTATTGCTGCTAGCCTGTAACCTGTAATAGTATTGCTGCTAGCCTGTAATAGTATTGCTGCTAGCCTGTAACCTGTAATAGTATTGCTGCTAGCCTGTAATAGTATTGCTGCTAGCCTGTATTAGTATTGCTGCTAGCCTGTAATAGTATTGCTGCTAGCCTGTAACCTGTAATAGTATTGCTGCTAGCCTTGTAACCTGTAATAGTATTGCTGCTAGCCTGTAACCTGTAATAGTATTGCTGCTAGCCTGTAACCTGTTATAGTATTGCTGCTAGCCTGTAATAGTATTGCTGCTAGCCTGTAATAGTATTGCTGCTAGCCTGTAACCTGTAATAGTATTGCTGCTAGCCTGTAACCTGTAATAGTATTGCTGCTAGCCTGTAATAGTATTGCTGCTAGCCTGTAATAGTATTGCTGCTAGCCTGTAATAGTATTGCTGCTAGCCTGTAATAGTATTGCTGCTAGCCTGTAATAGTATTGCTGCTAGCCTGTAACCTGTAATAGTATTGCTGCTAGCCTGTAACCTGTAATAGTATTGCTGCTAGCCTGTAATAGTATTGCTGCTAGCCTGTAACCTGTAATAGTATTGCTGCTAGCCTGTAACCTGTAATAGTATTGCTGCTAGCCTGTAACCTGTAATAGTATTGCTGCTAGCCTGTAACCTGTAATAGTATTGCTGCTAGACTGTAACCTGTAATAGTATTGCTGCTAGCCTGCAATAGTATTGCAGCTAGCATGTAACCTGTAATAGTATTGCTGCTAGCCTGTAATAGTATTGCTGCTAGCCTGTAACCTGTAATAGTATTGCTGCTAGCCTGTAACCTGTAATAGTATTGCTGCTAGCCTGTAACCTGTAATAGTATTGCTGCTAGCCTGTAACCTGTAATAGTATTGCTGCTAGCCTGTAATAGTAGTGCTGCTAGCATGTAACCTGTAATAGTATTGCTGCTAGCCTGTAATAGTATTGCTGCTAGCCTGTAATAGTATTGCTGCTAGCCTGTAACCTGTAATAGTATTGCTGTTAGCCTGTAACCTGTAATAGTATTGCTGCTAGCCTGTAACCTGTAATAGTATTGCTGCTAGCCTGTAACCTGTAATAGTATTGCTGCTAGCCTGTAACCTGTAAGAGTATTGCTGCTAGCCTGTAATAGTATTGCTGCTAGCCTTTAATAGTATTGCTGCTAGCCTGTAACCTGTAATAGTATTGCTGCTAGCCTGTAACCTGTAATAGCAGTGCTGCTAGCCTGTAACCTGTAATAGTATTGCTGCTAGCCTGTAATAGTATTGCCGCTAGCCTGTAACCTGTAATAGTATTGCTGCTAGCCTGTAATAGTATTGGTGCTAGCCTGTAATAGTATTGCTGCTAGCCTGTAATAGTATTGTTGCTAGCCTGTAATAGTATTGCTGCTAGCCTGTAATAGTATTTCTGCTAGCCTGTAACCTGTAATAGTAATGCTGCTCGCCTGTAATAGTACTGTTGCTACAATGTAAACTGTAATAGTATTGCTGCTAGCCTGTAACCTGCAATAAAATTACTTCTAGCCTGTAACAGTATTGCTGCTAGCCTGTAACCTGTAATAGTATTGCTGCTAGCCTGTAACCTGTAATAGTATTGCTGCTAGCCTGTAATAGTATTGCTGCTAGCCTATAATAGTATTCCTGCTAGCCTGTAACCTGTAATAGTATTGCTGCTAGCCTGAAACCTGTAATAGTATTGCTGCTAGCCTGTAACCTGTAATAGTATTGCTGCTAGCCTGTAACATGTAATAATATTGCTGCTAGCCTGTAACATTTAATAGTATTGCTGCTAGCCTGTAACCTGTAATAGTATTGCTGCTAGCCTGTAATAGTATTGCTGCTAGCCTGTAATAGTATTGCTGCTAGCCTGTAACCTGTAATAGTATTGCTGCTAGCCTGTAACCTGTAATAGTATTGCTGCTAGCCTGTAAACTGTAATAGTATTGCTGCTAGCTTGTAACCTGTAATAGTATTGCTTCTAGCCTGTAACCTGTAATAGTATTGCTGCTAGCCTGTAACCTGTAATAGTATTGCTGCTAGCCTGTAACCTGTAATAGTATTGCTGCTAGCCTGTAACCTGTAATAGTATTGCTGCTAGCCTGCAATAGTATTGCTGTTAGCCTGTAATAGTATTGCTGCTAGTCTGTAACCTGTAATAGTATTTTTGCTAGCCTGTAACGTGTAATAGTATTGCTGCTAGCCTGTAATAGTATTGCTGCTAGCCTGTAACCTGTAATAGTATTGCTGTTAGCCTGTAACCAGTAATAGAATTGCTGCTAGCCTGTAACCTGTAAAAATATTGCTGCTAGCCTGTAACCTGTAATAGTATTGCTGCTAGCCTGTAATAGTATTGCTGCTAGCCTGTAACCTGTAATAGTATTGCTGCTAGCCTGTAACCTGTAATAGTATTGCAGCTAACATGTAACCTGTAATAGTATTGCTGCTAGCCTGTAAAACTATTGCTGCTAGCCTGCAATAGTATTGCTGCTAGCCTGTAACCTGTAATAGTATTGCAGCTAGCCTGTAATAGTATTGCTGCTAGCCTGTAATAGTATTGCTGCTATCCTGTAACCTGTAAAAGTATTGCTGCTAGCCTGTAACCTGTAATAGTATTGCTGCTAGCCTGTAACCTGTAATAGTATTGCTGCTAGCCTGCAATAGTTTTGCTGCTAGCCTGTAACCTGTAATAGTATTGCTGCTAGCCTGTAATAATATTTCTGCTAGCCTGTATTAGTATTGCTGCTAGCCTGTAACCTGTAATAGTATTGCTGCTAGCCTGTAACCTGTATGAGTATTGCTGCTAGCCTGTAACCTGTAATAGTATTGCTGCTAGTTAGTAACCTGTAATAGTATTGCTGCTAGCCTGTTACCTGTTATAGTATTGCTGCTAGCCTGTAATAGTATTGCTGCTAGCCTGTAATAGTATAGCTTCTAGCCTGCAACCTGTAATAGTATTGCTGCTAGCCTGTAACCTGTAATAGTATTGCTGCTAGCCTGTAATAGAATTGCTGCTAGCCTGTAACCTGTAAGAGTATTGCTGCTAGCCTGTAACCTGTAATAGTATTGCTGCTAGCCTGTAACCTGTAATAGTATTGCTGCTAGACTGTAACCTGTAATAGTATTGCTGCTAGCCTGCAATAGTATTGCAGCTAGCATGTAACCTGTAATAGTATTGCTGCTAGCATGTAATAGTATTGCTGCTAGCCTGTAACCTGTAATAGTATTGCTGCTAGCCTGTAACCTGTAATAGTATTGCTGCTTACCTGTAACCTGTAATAGTATTGCTGCTAGCCTGTAACCTGTAATAGTATTGCTGCTAGCCTGTAATAGTAGTGCTGCTAGCATGTAACCTGTAATAGTATTGCTGCTAGCCTGTAATAGTATTGCTGCTAGCCTGTAATAGTATTGCTGCTAGCCTGTAACCTGTAATAGTATTGCTGTTAGCCTGTAACCTGTAATAGTATTGCTGCTAGCCTGTAACCTGTAATAGTATTGCTGCTAGCCTGTAACCTGTAAGAGTATTGCTGCTAGCCTGTAATAGTATTGCTGCTAGCCTTTAATAGTATTGCTGCTAGCCTGTAACCTGTAATAGTATTGCTGCTAGCCTGTAACCTGTAATAGCATTGCTGCTAGCCTGTAACCTGTAATAGTATTGCTGCTAGCCTGTAATAGTATTGCCGCTAGCCTGTAACCTGTAATAGTATTGCTGCTAGCCTGTAATAGTATTGGTGCTAGCCTGTAATAGTATTGCTGCTAGCCTGTAATAGTATTGTTGCTAGCCTGTAATAGTATTGCTGCTAGCCTGTAATAGTATTGCTGCTAGCCTGTAACCTGTAATAGTAATGCTGCTCGCCTGTAATAGTACTGTTGCTACAATGTAAACTGTAATAGTATTGCTGCTAGCCTGTAACCTGCAATAAAATTACTTCTAGCCTGTAACAGTATTGCTGCTAGCCTGTAACCTGTAATAGTATTGCTGCTAGCCTGTAACCTGTAATAGTATTGCTGCTAGCCTGTAATAGTATTGCTGCTAGCCTATAATAGTTTTCCTGCTAGCCTGTAACCTGTAATAGTATTGCTGCTAGCCTGAAACCTGTAATAGTATTGCTGCTAGCCTGTAACCTGTAATAGTATTGCTGCTAGCCTGTAACATGTAATAATATTGCTGCTAGCCTGTAACATTTAATAGTATTGCTGCTAGCCTGTAACCTGTAATAGTATTGCTGCTAGCCTGTAATAGTATTGCTGCTAGCCTGTAATAGTATTGCTGCTAGCCTGTAACCTGTAATAGTATTGCTGCTAGCCTGTAACCTGTAATAGTATTGCTGCTAGCCTGTAATAGTATTGCTGCTAGCCTGTAACCTGTAATAGTGTTGCTGCTAGCCTGTAATAGTATTGCTGCTAGCCTGTAACCTGTAATAGTATTGCTGCTAGCCTGTAACCTGTAATAGTATTTCTGCTAGCCTGTAAGCTGTAATAGTATTGCTGCTAGCCTGTAAACTGTAATAGTATTGCTGCTAGCTTGTAACCTGTAATAGTATTGCTTCTAGCCTGTAACCTGTAATAGTATTGCTGCTAGCCTGTAACCTGTAAAAGTATTGCTGCTAGCCTGTAACCTGTAATAGTATTGCTGCTAGCCTGTAACCTGTAATAGTATTGCTGGTAGCCTGTAACCTGTAATAGTATTGCTGCCAGCCTGTAACCTGTAATAGTATTGCTGCTAGCCTGCAATAGTATTGCTGTTAGCCTGTAATAGTATTGCTGCTAGTCTGTAACCTGTAATAGTATTTTTGCTAGCCTGTAACGTGTAATAGTATTGCTGCTAGCCTGTAATAGTATTGCTGCTAGCCTGTAACCTGTAATAGTATTGCTGTTAGCCTGTAACCAGTAATAGAATTGCTGCTAGCCTGTAACCTGTAAAAATATTGCTGCTAGCCTGTAACCTGTAATAGTATTGCTGCTAGCCTGTAATAGTATTGCTGCTAGCCTGTAACCTGTAATAGTATTGCTGCTAGCCTGTAACCTGTAATAGTATTGCAGCTAGCATGTAACCTGTAATATTATTGCTGCTAGCCTGTAAAACTATTGCTGCTAGCCTGCAATAGTATTGCTGCTAGCCTGTAACCTGTAATAGTATTGCAGCTAGCCTGTAATAGTATTGCTGCTAGCCTGTAATAGTATTGCTGCTATCCTGTAACCTGTAAAAGTATTGCTGCTAGCCTGTAACCTGTAATAGTATTGCTGCTAGCCTGTAACCTGTAATAGTATTGCTGCTAGCCTGCAATAGTATTGCTGCTAGCCTGTAACCTGTAATAGTATTGCTGCTAGCCTGTAATAGTATTTCTGCTAGCCTGTATTAGTATTGCTGCTAGCCTGTAACCTGTAATAGTATTGCTGCTAGCCTGTAACCTGTATGAGTATTGCTGCTAGCCTGTAACCTGTAATAGTATTGCTGCTAGTTAGTAACCTGTAATAGTATTGCTGCTAGCCTGTTACCTGTTATAGTATTGCTGCTAGCCTGTAATAGTATTGCTGCTAGCCTGTAATAGTATAGCTTCTAGCCTGCAACCTGTAATAGTATTGCTGCTAGCCTGTAACCTGTAATAGTATTGCTGCTAGCCTGTAATAGTATTGCTGCTAGCCTGTAACCTGTAATAGTATTGCTGCTAGCCTGTAATAGTATTGCTGCTAGCCTGTAATAGTATTGCTGCTAGCCTGTAATAGTATTGCTGCTAGCCTGTAACCTGTAATAGTATTGCTGCTAGCCTGTAACCTGTAATAGTATTGCTGCTAGCCTGTAATAGTATTGCTGCTAGCCTGTAACCTGTAATAGTATTGCTGCTAGCCTGTAACCTGTAATAGTATTGCTGCTAGCCTGTAACCTGTAATAGTATTGCTGCTAGACTGTAACCTGTAATAGTATTGCTGCTAGCCTGTAATAGTATTGCTGCTAGCCTGTAATAGTATTGCTGCTAGCCTGTAATAGTATTGCTGCTAGCCTGTAACCTGTAATAGTATTGCTGCTAGCCTGTAACCTGTAATGGTATTGCTCCTAGCCTGTAACCTGTAATAGTATTGCTGCTAGCCTGTAACCTGTAATGGTATTGCTGCTAGCCTGTAACTTGTAATAGTATTGCTGCTAGCCTGTAATAGAATTGCTGCTAGCCTATAACCTGTAATAGTATTGCTGCTAGCCTGTAATAGTATTGCTGCTAGCCTGTAACCTGTAATAGTATTGCTGCTAGCCTGTAACCTGTAATAGTATTGCTGCTATCCTGCAATCTGTAATAGTATTGCTGCTAGCCTGTAACTTGTAATAGTATTGCTGCTAGCCTGTAACCTGTAATAGTATTGCTGCTAGAATGCAATAGTATTGCAGCTAGCATGTAACCTGTAATAGAATTGCTGCTAGCATGATATAGTATTGCTGCTAGCCTGTAACCTGTAATAGTATTGCTGCTAGCCTGTAACCTGTAATAGTATTGCTGCTTACCTGTAACCTGTAATAGTATTGCTGCTAGCCTGTAACCTGTAATAGTATTGCTGCTAGCCTGTAATAGTAGTGCTGCTAGCATGTAACCTGTAATAGTATTGCTGCTAGCCTGTAATAGTTTTGCTGCTAGCCTGTAATAGTATTGCTGCTAGCCTGTAACCTGTAATAGTATTGCTGTTAGCCTGTAACCTGTAATAGTATTGCTGCTAGCCTGTAACCTGTAATAGTATTGCTGCTAGCCTGTAACCTGTAATAGTATTGCTGCTAGCCTGTAACCTGTAAGAGTATTGCTGCTAGCCTGTAATAGTATTGCTGCTAGCCTTTAATAGTATTGCTGCTAGCCTGTAACCTGTAATAGTAATGCTGCTCGCCTGTAATAGTACTGTTGCTACAATGTAAACTGTAATAGTATTGCTGCTAGCCTGTAACCTGCAATAAAATTACTTCTAGCCTGTAACAGTATTGCTGCTAGCCTGTAACCTGTAATAGTATTGCTGCTAGCCTGTAACCTGTAATAGTATTGCTGCTAGCCTGTAATAGTATTGCTGCTAGCCTATAATAGTATTCCTGCTAGCCTGTAACCTGTAATAGTATTGCTGCTAGCCTGAAACCTGTAATAGTATTGCTGCTAGCCTGTAACCTGTAATAGTATTGCTGCTAGCCTGTAACATGTAATAATATTGCTGCTAGCCTGTAACATTTAATAGTATTGCTGCTAGCCTGTAACCTGTAATAATATTGCTGCTAGCCTGTAATAGTATTGCTGCTAGCCTGTAATAGTACTGCTGCTAGCCTGTAATAGTATTGCTGCTAGCCTGTAACCTGTAATAGTATTGCTGCTAGCCTGTAACCTGTAATAGTATTGCTGCTAGCCTGTAACCTGTAATAGTATTGCTGCTAGCCTGTAATAGTATTGCTGCTAGCCTGTAACCTGTAATAATGTTGCTGCTAGCCTGTAATAGTATTGCTGCTAGCCTGTAACCTGTAATAGTATTGCTGCTAGCCTGTAACCTGTAATAGTATTGCTGCTAGCCTGTAAGCTGTAATAGTATTGCTGCTAGCCTGTAAACTGTAATAGTATTGCTGCTAGCTTGTAACCTGTAATAGTATTGCTTCTAGCCTGTAACCTGTAATAGTATTGCTGCTAGCCTGTAATAGTATTGCTGCTAGCCTGTAACCTGTAATAGTATTGCTGCTAGCCTGTAACCTAAAATAGTATTGCTGCTAGCCTGTAACCTAAAATGGTATTGCTGCTAGCCTGTACATGTATTGCTGCTAGCCTGTAATAGTATTGCTGCTAGCCTGTAACCTGTAATAGTATTGCTGCTAGCCTGAAACCTGTAATAGTATTGCTGCTAGCCTGTAACCTGTAAAAGTATTGCTGCTAGCCTGTAACTTGTAATAATATTGCTGCTAGCCTGTAACCTGTAATAGTATTGCTGCTAGCCTGTAACATTTAATAGTATTGCTGCTAGCCTGTAATAGTATTGCTGCTAGCCTGTAATAGTATTGCTGCTAGCCTGTAACCTGTTATAGTATTGCTGCTAGCCTGTAACCTGTAATAGTATTGCTGCTAGCCTGTAACCTGTAATAGTATTGCTGCTAGCCTGTAATAGTATTGCTGCTTGCCTGCAATAGTATTGCTGTTAGCCTGTAATAGCATTGCTGCTAGCCTGTAACCTTTAATAGTATTTCTGCTAGCCTGTAACCTGTAAAAGTATTGCTGCAAGCCTGTAATAGTATTGCTGCTAGCCTGTAATAGTATTGCTGCTAGCCTGTAACCTGTAATAGTATTGCTGCTAGCCTGTAATATTATTGCTGCTAGCCTGTAATAGTATTGCTGCTAACCTGTAATAGTATTGCTGCTAGCCTGTAATAGTATTGCTGCTAGCCTGTAATAGTATTGCTGCTAGACTGTAACCTGTAGTAGTAATGCTGCTAGCCTGTAATAGTATTGTTGCTACCCTGTAACCCGTAATAGTATTGCTGCTAGACTGTAACCTGCAATAAAATTACTTCTAGCCTTTAACAGTATTGCTGCTAGCCTGTAACCTGTAATAGTATTGCTGCTAGCCTGTAACGTGTAATAGTATTGCTGCTAGCCTGTAAAAGTATTGTTGCTAGCCTATAATAGTATTGCTGCTAGCTTGTAACCTGTAATAGTATTGCTGCTAGCCTGAAACCTGTAATAATATTGCTGCTAGCCTGTAACTTGTAATAATATTGCTGCTAGCCTGTAAACCTGTAAAAATATTTCTGCTAGCCTGTAACCTGTACTAGTATTGCTGCTAGCCTGTAACCTTTATTAGTATTGCTGCTAGCCTGTAATAGTATTGCTGCTAGCCTGTAATAGTATTGCTGCTAGCCTGTAATAGTATTGCTGCTAGCCTGTAATAGTATTGCTGCTAGCCTGTAACCTGTAATAGTATTGCTGCTAGCCTGAAACCTGTAATAGTATTGCTGCTAGCCTGTAACCTGTAATAGTATTGCTGCTAGCCTGTAATAGTATTGCTGCTAGCCTGTAATAGTATTGCTGCTAGCCTGTAATAGTATTGCTGCTAGCCTGTAACCTGTAATAGTATTGCTGCTAGCCTGTAATAGTATTGCTGCTAGCCTGTAATAGTATTGCTGCTAGCCTGTAATAGTATTGCTGCTAGCCTGTAATAGTATTGCTGCTAGCCTGTAATAGTATTGCTGCTAGCCAGTAATTGTATTGCTGCTAGCCTGTAACCTGTAATAGTAATGCTGCTAGCCTGTAATAGTATTGTTGCTACCCTGTAACCCGTAATAGTATTGCTGCTAGAATGTAACCTGCAATAAAATTACTTCTAGCCTTTAACAGTATTGCTGCTAGCCTGTAACCAGTAATAGTATTGCTGCTAGCCTGTAACGTGTAATAGTATTGCTGCTAGCCTGTAATAGTATTGCTGCTAGCCTATAATAGTGTTGCTGCTAGCCTGTAACCTGTAATAGTATTGCTGCTAGCCTGAAACCTGTAATAATATTGCTGCTAGCCTGTAACTTGTAATAGCATTGCTTCTAGCCTGTAAACCTGTAATAATATTGCTGCTAGCCTGTAACTTGTACTAGTATTGCTGCTAGCCTGTAGCCTTTAATAGTATTGCTGCTAGCCTGTAATAGTATTGCTGCTTGCCTGTAATAGTATTGCTGCTAGCCTGTAACCTGTAATAGTATTGCTGCTAGCCCTTAACCTGTAATAGTATTGCTGCTAGCCTGTAACCTGTAATAGTATTGCTGCTAGCATGTAATAGTATTGCTGCTAGCCTGTAACCTGTAATAGTATTGCTGTTAGCCTGTAACCAGTAATAGAATTGCTGCTAGCCTGTAACCTGTAAAAATATTGCTGCTAGCCTGTAACCTGTAATAGTATTGCTGCTAGCCTGTAATAGTATTGCTGCTAGCCTGTAACCTGTAATAGTATTGCTGCTAGCCTGTAACCTGTAATAGTATTGCAGCTAGCATGTAACCTGTAATAGTATTGCTGCTAGCCTGTAAAACTATTGCTGCTAGCCTGCAATAGTATTGCTGCTAGCCTGTAACCTGTAATAGTATTGCAGCTAGCCTGTAATAGTATTGCTGCTAGCCTGTAATAGTATTGCTGCTATCCTGTAACCTGTAAAAGTATTGCTGCTAGCCTGTAACCTGTAATAGTATTGCTGCTAGCCTGTAACCTGTAATAGTATTGCTGCTAGCCTGCAATAGTATTGCTGCTAGCCTGTAACCTGTAATAGTATTGCTGCTAGCCTGTAATAATATTTCTGCTAGCCTGTATTAGTATTGCTGCTAGCCTGTAACCTGTAATAGTATTGCTGCTAGCCTGTAACCTGTATGAGTATTGCTGCTAGCCTGTAACCTGTAATCCTGTAATAGTATTGCTGCTAGCCTGTTACCTGTTATAGTATTGCTGCTAGCCTGTAATAGTATTGCTGCTAGCCTGTAATAGTATAGCTTCTAGCCTGCAACCTGTAATAGTATTGCTGCTAGCCTGTAACCTGTAATAGTATTGCTGCTAGCCTGTAATAGAATTGCTGCTAGCCTGTAACCTGTAATAGTATTGCTGCTAGCCTGTAACCTGTAATAGTATTGCTGCTAGCCTGTAACCTGTAATAGTATTGCTGCTAGACTGTAACCTGTAATAGTATTGCTGCTAGCCTGCAATAGTATTGCAGCTAGCATGTAACCTGTAATAGTATTGCTGCTAGCATGTAATAGTATTGCTGCTAGCCTGTAACCTGTAATAGTATTGCTGCTAGCCTGTAACCTGTAATAGTATTGCTGCTTACCTGAAACCTGTAATAGTATTGCTGCTAGCCTGTAACCTGTAATAGTATTGCTGCTAGCCTGTAATAGTAGTGCTGCTAGCATGTAACCTGTAATAGTATTGCTGCTAGCCTGTAATAGTATTGCTGCTAGCCTGTAATAGTATTGCTGCTAGCCTGTAACCTGTAATAGTATTGCTGTTAGCCTGTAACCTGTAATAGTATTGCTGCTAGCCTGTAACCTGTAATAGTATTGCTGCTAGCCTGTAACCTGTAAGAGTATTGCTGCTAGCCTGTAATAGTATTGCTGCTAGCCTTTAATAGTATTGCTGCTAGCCTGTAACCTGTAATAGTATTGCTGCTAGCCTGTAACCTGTAATAGCAGTGCTGCTAGCCTGTAACCTGTAATAGTATTGCTGCTAGCCTGTAATAGTATTGCCGCTAGCCTGTAACCTGTAATAGTATTGCTGCTAGCCTGTAATAGTATTGGTGCTAGCCTGTAATAGTATTGCTGCTAGCCTGTAATAGTATTGTTGCTAGCCTGTAATAGTATTGCTGCTAGCCTGTAATAGTATTGCTGCTAGCCTGTAACCTGTAATAGTAATGCTGCTTGCCTGTAATAGTACTGTTGCTACAATGTAAACTGTAATAGTATTGCTGCTAGCCTGTAACCTGCAATAAAATTACTTCTAGCCTGTAACAGTATTGCTGCTAGCCTGTAACCTGTAATAGTATTGCTGCTAGCCTGTAACCTGTAATAGTATTGCTGCTAGCCTGTAATAGTATTGCTGCTAGCCTATAATAGTATTCCTGCTAGCCTGTAACCTGTAATAGTATTGCTGCTAGCCTGAAACCTGTAATAGTATTGCTGCTAGCCTGTAACCTGTAATAGTATTGCTGCTAGCCTGTAACATGTAATAATATTGCTGCTAGCCTGTAACATTTAATAGTATTGCTGCTAGCCTGTAACCTGTAATAGTATTGCTGCTAGCCTGTAATAGTATTGCTGCTAGCCTGTAATAGTATTGCTGCTAGCCTGTAACCTGTAATAGTATTGCTGCTAGCCTGTAACCTGTAATAGTATTGCTGCTAGCCTGTAATAGTATTGCTGCTAGCCTGTAACCTGTAATAGTGTTGCTGCTAGCCTGTAATAGTATTGCTGCTAGCCTGTAACCTGTAATAGTATTGCTGCTAGCCTGTAACCTGTAATAGTATTTCTGCTAGCCTATAAGCTATAATAGTATTGCTGCTAGCCTGTAAACTGTAATAGTATTGCTGCTAGCTTGTAACCTGTAATAGTATTGCTTCTAGCCTGTAACCTGTAATAGTATTGCTGCTAGCCTGTAACCTGTAATAGTATTGCTGCTAGCCTGTAACCTGTAATAGTATTGCTGCTAGCCTGTAACCTGTAATAGTATTGCTGGTAGGCTGTAACCTGTAATAGTATTGCTGCCAGCCTGTAACCTGTAATAGTATTGCTGCTAGCCTGCAATAGTATTGCTGTTAGCCTGTAATAGTATTGCTGCTAGTCTGTAACCTGTAATAGTATTTTTGCTAGCCTGTAACGTGTAATAGTATTGCTGCTAGCCTGTAATAGTATTGCTGCTAGCCTGTAACCTGTAATAGTATTGCTGTTAGCCTGTAACCAGTAATAGAATTGCTGCTAGCCTGTAACCTGTAAAAATATTGCTGCTAGCCTGTAACCTGTAATAGTATTGCTGCTAGCCTGTAATAGTATTGCTGCTAGCCTGTAACCTGTAATAGTATTGCTGCTAGCCTGTAACCTGTAATAGTATTGCAGCTAGCATGTAACCTGTAATAGTATTGCTGCTAGCCTGTAAAACTATTGCTGCTAGCCTGCAATAGTATTGCTGCTAGCCTGTAACCTGTAATAGTATTGCAGCTAGCCTGTAATAGTATTGCTGCTAGCCTGTAATAGTATTGCTGCTATCCTGTAACCTGTAAAAGTATTGCTGCTAGCCTGTAACCTGTAATAGTATTGCTGCTAGCCTGTAACCTGTAATAGTATTGCTGCTAGCCTGCAATAGTATTGCTGCTAGCCTGTAACCTGTAATAGTATTGCTGCTAGCCTGTAACCTGTAAGAGTATTGCTGCTAGCCTGTAATAGTATTGCTGCTAGCCTTTAATAGTATTGCTGCTAGCCTGTAACCTGTAATAGTATTGCTGCTAGCCTGTAACCTGTAATAGCAGTGCTGCTAGCCTGTAACCTGTAATAGTATTGCTGCTAGCCTGTAATAGTATTGCCGCTAGCCTGTAACCTGTAATAGTATTGCTGCTAGCCTGTAATAGTATTGGTGCTAGCCTGTAATAGTATTGCTGCTAGCCTGTAATAGTATTGTTGCTAGCCTGTAATAGTATTGCTGCTAGCCTGTAATAGTATTTCTGCTAGCCTGTAACCTGTAATAGTAATGCTGCTCGCCTGTAATAGTACTGTTGCTACAATGTAAACTGTAATAGTATTGCTGCTAGCCTGTAACCTGCAATAAAATTACTTCTAGCCTGTAACAGTATTGCTGCTAGCCTGTAACCTGTAATAGTATTGCTGCTAGCCTGTAACCTGTAATAGTATTGCTGCTAGCCTGTAATAGTATTGCTGCTAGCCTATAATAGTATTCCTGCTAGCCTGTAACCTGTAATAGTATTGCTGCTAGCCTGAAACCTGTAATAGTATTGCTGCTAGCCTGTAACCTGTAATAGTATTGCTGCTAGCCTGTAACATGTAATAATATTGCTGCTAGCCTGTAACATTTAATAGTATTGCTGCTAGCCTGTAACCTGTAATAGTATTGCTGCTAGCCTGTAATAGTATTGCTGCTAGCCTGTAATAGTATTGCTGCTAGCCTGTAACCTGTAATAGTATTGCTGCTAGCCTGTAACCTGTAATAGTATTGCTGCTAGCCTGTAAACTGTAATAGTATTGCTGCTAGCTTGTAACCTGTAATAGTATTGCTTCTAGCCTGTAACCTGTAATAGTATTGCTGCTAGCCTGTAACCTGTAATAGTATTGCTGCTAGCCTGTAACCTGTAATAGTATTGCTGCTAGCCTGTAACCTGTAATAGTATTGCTGCTAGCCTGCAATAGTATTGCTGTTAGCCTGTAATAGTATTGCTGCTAGTCTGTAACCTGTAATAGTATTTTTGCTAGCCTGTAACGTGTAATAGTATTGCTGCTAGCCTGTAATAGTATTGCTGCTAGCCTGTAACCTGTAATAGTATTGCTGTTAGCCTGTAACCAGTAATAGAATTGCTGCTAGCCTGTAACCTGTAAAAATATTGCTGCTAGCCTGTAACCTGTAATAGTATTGCTGCTAGCCTGTAATAGTATTGCTGCTAGCCTGTAACCTGTAATAGTATTGCTGCTAGCCTGTAACCTGTAATAGTATTGCAGCTAACATGTAACCTGTAATAGTATTGCTGCTAGCCTGTAAAACTATTGCTGCTAGCCTGCAATAGTATTGCTGCTAGCCTGTAACCTGTAATAGTATTGCAGCTAGCCTGTAATAGTATTGCTGCTAGCCTGTAATAGTATTGCTGCTATCCTGTAACCTGTAAAAGTATTGCTGCTAGCCTGTAACCTGTAATAGTATTGCTGCTAGCCTGTAACCTGTAATAGTATTGCTGCTAGCCTGCAATAGTTTTGCTGCTAGCCTGTAACCTGTAATAGTATTGCTGCTAGCCTGTAATAATATTTCTGCTAGCCTGTATTAGTAATGCTGCTAGCCTGTAACCTGTAATAGTATTGCTGCTAGCCTGTAACCTGTATGAGTATTGCTGCTAGCCTGTAACCTGTAATAGTATTGCTGCTAGTTAGTAACCTGTAATAGTATTGCTGCTAGCCTGTTACCTGTTATAGTATTGCTGCTAGCCTGTAATAGTATTGCTGCTAGCCTGTAATAGTATAGCTTCTAGCCTGCAACCTGTAATAGTATTGCTGCTAGCCTGTAACCTGTAATAGTATTGCTGCTAGCCTGTAATAGAATTGCTGCTAGCCTGTAACCTGTAAGAGTATTGCTGCTAGCCTGTAACCTGTAATAGTATTGCTGCTAGCCTGTAACCTGTAATAGTATTGCTGCTAGACTGTAACCTGTAATAGTATTGCTGCTAGCCTGCAATAGTATTGCAGCTAGCATGTAACCTGTAATAGTATTGCTGCTAGCATGTAATAGTATTGCTGCTAGCCTGTAACCTGTAATAGTATTGCTGCTAGCCTGTAACCTGTAATAGTATTGCTGCTTACCTGTAACCTGTAATAGTATTGCTGCTAGCCTGTAACCTGTAATAGTATTGCTGCTAGCCTGTAATAGTAGTGCTGCTAGCATGTAACCTGTAATAGTATTGCTGCTAGCCTGTAATAGTATTGCTGCTAGCCTGTAATAGTATTGCTGCTAGCCTGTAACCTGTAATAGTATTGCTGTTAGCCTGTAACCTGTAATAGTATTGCTGCTAGCCTGTAACCTGTAATAGTATTGCTGCTAGCCTGTAACCTGTAAGAGTATTGCTGCTAGCCTGTAATAGTATTGCTGCTAGCCTTTAATAGTATTGCTGCTAGCCTGTAACCTGTAATAGTATTGCTGCTAGCCTGTAACCTGTAATAGCAGTGCTGCTAGCCTGTAACCTGTAATAGTATTGCTGCTAGCCTGTAATAGTATTGCCGCTAGCCTGTAACCTGTAATAGTATTGCTGCTAGCCTGTAATAGTATTGGTGCTAGCCTGTAATAGTATTGCTGCTAGCCTGTAATAGTATTGTTGCTAGCCTGTAATAGTATTGCTGCTAGCCTGTAATAGTATTGCTGCTAGCCTGTAACCTGTAATAGTAATGCTGCTCGCCTGTAATAGTACTGTTGCTACAATGTAAACTGTAATAGTATTGCTGCTAGCCTGTAACCTGCAATAAAATTACTTCTAGCCTGTAACAGTATTGCTGCTAGCCTGTAACCTGTAATAGTATTGCTGCTAGCCTGTAACCTGTAATAGTATTGCTGCTAGCCTGTAATAGTATTGCTGCTAGCCTATAATAGTATTCCTGCTAGCCTGTAACCTGTAATAGTATTGCTGCTAGCCTGAAACCTGTAATAGTATTGCTGCTAGCCTGTAACCTGTAATAGTATTGCTGCTAGCCTGTAACATGTAATAATATTGCTGCTAGCCTGTAACATTTAATAGTATTGCTGCTAGCCTGTAACCTGTAATAGTATTGCTGCTAGCCTGTAATAGTATTGCTGCTAGCCTGTAATAGTATTGCTGCTAGCCTGTAACCTGTAATAGTATTGCTGCTAGCCTGTAACCTGTAATAGTATTGCTGCTAGCCTGTAATAGTATTGCTGCTAGCCTGTAACCTGTAATAGTGTTGCTGCTAGCCTGTAATAGTATTGCTGCTAGCCTGTAACCTGTAATAGTATTGCTGCTAGCCTGTAACCTGTAATAGTATTTCTGCTAGCCTGTAAGCTGTAATAGTATTGCTGCTAGCCTGTAAACTGTAATAGTATTGCTGCTAGCTTGTAACCTGTAATAGTATTGCTTCTAGCCTGTAACCTGTAATAGTATTGCTGCTAGCCTGTAACCTGTAATAGTATTGCTGCTAGCCTGTAACCTGTAATAGTATTGCTGCTAGCCTGTAACCTGTAATAGTATTGCTGCTAGCCTGTAACCTGTAATAGTATTGCTGCCAGCCTGTAACCTGTAATAGTATTGCTGCTAGCCTGCAATAGTATTGTTGTTAGCCTGTAATAGTATTGCTGCTAGTCTGTAACCTGTAATAGTATTTTTGCTAGCCTGTAACGTGTAATAGTATTGCTGCTAGCCTGTAATAGTATTGCTGCTAGCCTGTAACCTGTAATAGTATTGCTGTTAGCCTGTAACCAGTAATAGAATTGCTGCTAGCCCGTAACCTGTAAAAATATTGCTGCTAGCCTGTAACCTGTAATAGTATTGCTGCTAGCCTGTAATAGTATTGCTGCTAGCCTGTAACCTGTAATAGTATTGCTGCTAGCCTGTAACCTGTAATAGTATTGCAGCTAGCATGTAACCTGTAATAATATTGCTGCTAGCCTGTAAAACTATTGCTGCTAGCCTGCAATAGTATTGCTGCTAGCCTGTAACCTGTAATAGTATTGCAGCTAGCCTGTAATAGTATTGCTGCTAGCCTGTAATAGTATTGCTGCTATCCTGTAACCTGTAAAAGTATTGCTGCTAGCCTGTAACCTGTAATAGTATTGCTGCTAGCCTGTAACCTGTAATAGTATTGCTGCTAGCCTGCAATAGTATTGCTGCTAGCCTGTAACCTGTAATAGTATTGCTGCTAGCCTGTAATAGTATTTCTGCTAGCCTGTATTAGTATTGCTGCTAGCCTGTAACCTGTAATAGTATTGCTGCTAGCCTGTAACCTGTATGAGTATTGCTGCTAGCCTGTAACCTGTAATAGTATTGCTGCTAGTCTGTAACCTGTAATAGTATTGCTGCTAGCCTGTTACCTGTTATAGTATTGCTGCTAGCCTGTAATAGTATTGCTGCTAGCCTGTAATAGTATAGCTTCTAGCCTGCAACCTGTAATAGTATTGCTGCTAGCCTGCAACCTGTAATAGTATTGCTGCTAGCCTGTAATAGAATTGCTGCTAGCGTGTAACCTGTAATAGTATTGCTGCTAGCCTGTAATAGTATTGCTGCTAGCCTGTAATAGTATTGCTGCTAGCCTGTAATAGTATTGCTGCTAGCCTGTAACCTGTAATAGTATTGCTGCTAGCCTGTAACCTGTAATAGTATTGCTGCTAGCCTGTAATAGTATTGCTGCTAGCCTGTAACCTGTAATAGTATTGCTGCTAGCCTGTAACCTGTAATAGTATTGCTGCTAGCCTGTAACCTGTAATAGTATTGCTGCTAGCCTGTAACCTGTAATAGTATTGCTGCTAGACTGTAACCTGTAATAGTATTGCTGCTAGCCTGTAATAGTATTGCTGCTAGCCTGTAATAGTATTGCTGCTAGCCTGTAATAGTATTGCTGCTAGCCTGTAACCTGTAATAGTATTGCTGCTAGCCTGTAACCTGTAATGGTATTGCTCCTAGCCTGTAACCTGTAATAGTATTGCTGCTAGCCTGTAACCTGTAATGGTATTGCTGCTAGCCTGTAACTTGTAATAGTATTGCTGCTAGCCTGTAATAGAATTGCTGCTAGCCTATAACCTGTAATAGTATTGCTGCTAGCCTGTAATAGTATTGCTGCTAGCCTGTAACCTGTAATAGTATTGCTGCTAGCCTGTAACCTGTAATAGTATTGCTGCTAGCCTGCAATCTGTAATAGTATTGCTGCTAGCCTGTAACTTGTAATAGTATTGCTGCTAGCCTGTAACCTGTAATAGTATTGCTGCTAGCCTGCAATAGTATTGCAGCTAGCATGTAACCTGTAATAGAATTGCTGCTAGCATGATATAGTATTGCTGCTAGCCTGTAACCTGTAATAGTATTGCTGCTAGCCTGTAACCTGTAATAGTATTGCTGCTTACCTGTAACCTGTAATAGTATTGCTGCTAGCCTGTAACCTGTAATAGTATTGCTGCTAGCCTGTAATAGTAGTGCTGCTAGCATGTAACCTGTAATAGTATTGCTGCTAGCCTTTAATAGTTTTGCTGCTAGCCTGTAATAGTATTGCTGCTAGCCTGTAACCTGTAATAGTATTGCTGCTAGCCTGTAACCTGTAATAGTATTGCTGCTAGCCTGTAACCTGTAAGAGTATTGCTGCTAGCCTGTAATAGTATTGCTGCTAGCCTTTAATAGTATTGCTGCTAGCCTGTAACCTGTAATAGTAATGCTGCTCGCCTGTAATAGTACTGTTGCTACAATGTAAACTGTAATAGTATTGCTGCTAGCCTGTAACCTGCAATAAAATTACTTCTAGCCTGTAACAGTATTGCTGCTAGCCTGTAACCTGTAATAGTATTGCTGCTAGCCTGTAACCTGTAATAGTATTGCTGCTAGCCTGTAATAGTATTGCTGCTAGCCTATAATAGTATTCCTGCTAGCCTGTAACCTGTAATAGTATTGCTGCTAGCCTGAAACCTGTAATAGTATTGCTGCTAGCCTGTAACCTGTAATAGTATTGCTGCTAGCCTGTAACATGTAATAATATTGCTGCTAGCCTGTAACATTTAATAGTATTGCTGCTAGCCTGTAACCTGTAATAGTATTGCTGCTAGCCTGTAATAGTATTGCTGCTAGCCTGTAATAGTACTGCTGCTAGCCTGTAATAGTATTGCTGCTAGCCTGTAACCTGTAATAGTATTGCTGCTAGCCTGTAACCTGTAATAGTATTGCTGCTAGCCTGTAACCTGTAATAGTATTGCTGCTAGCCTGTAATAGTATTGCTGCTAGCCTGTAACCTGTAATAATGTTGCTGCTAGCCTGTAATAGTATTGCTGCTAGCCTGTAACCTGTAATAGTATTGCTGCTAGCCTGTAACCTGTAATAGTATTGCTGCTAGCCTGTAAGCTGTAATAGTATTGCTGCTAGCCTGTAAACTGTAATAGTATTGCTGCTAGCTTGTAACCTGTAATAGTATTGCTTCTAGCCTGTAACCTGTAATAGTATTGCTGCTAGCCTGTAATAGTATTGCTGCTAGCCTGTAACCTGTAATAGTATTGCTGCTAGCCAAAAACCTAAAATAGTATTGCTGCTAGCCTGTAACCTAAAATGGTATTGCTGCTAGCCTGTACATGTATTGCTGCTAGCCTGTAATAGTATTGCTGCTAGCCTGTAACCTGTAATAGTATTGCTGCTAGCCTGAAACCTGTAATAGTATTGCTGCTAGCCTGTAACCTGTAAAAGTATTGCTGCTAGCCTGTAACTTGTAATAATATTGCTGCTAGCCTGTAACCTGTAATAGTATTGCTGCTAGCCTGTAACATTTAATAGTATTGCTGCTAGCCTGTAATAGTATTGCTGCTAGCCTGTAATAGTATTGCTGCTAGCCTGTAACCTGTTATAGTATTGCTGCTAGCCTGTAACCTGTAATAGTATTGCTGCTAGCCTGTAACCTGTAATAGTATTGCTGCTAGCCTGTAATAGTATTGCTGCTTGCCTGCAATAGTATTGCTGTTAGCCTGTAATAGCATTGCTGCTAGCCTGTAACCTTTAATAGTATTTCTGCTAGCCTGTAACCTGTAAAAGTATTGCTGCAAGCCTGTAATAGTATTGCTGCTAGCCTGTAATAGTATTGCTGCTAGCCTGTAACCTGTAATAGTATTGCTGCTAGCCTGTAATATTATTGCTGCTAGCCTGTAATAGTATTGCTGCTAACCTGTAATAGTATTGCTGCTAGCCTGTAATAGTATTGCTGCTAGCCTGTAATAGTATTGCTGCTAGACTGTAACCTGTAGTAGTAATGCTGCTAGCCTGTAATAGTATTGTTGCTACCCTGTAACCCGTAATAGTATTGCTGCTAGACTGTAACCTGCAATAAAATTACTTCTAGCCTTTAACAGTATTGCTGCTAGCCTGTAACCTGTAATAGTATTGCTGCTAGCCTGTAACGTGGAATAGTATTGCTGCTAGCCTGTAAAAGTATTGTTGCTAGCCTATAATAGTATTGCTGCTAGCTTGTAACCTGTAATAGTATTGCTGCTAGCCTGAAACCTGTAATAATATTGCTGCTAGCCTGTAACTTGTAATAATATTGCTGCTAGCCTGTAAACCTGTAAAAAATATTTCTGCTAGCCTGTAACCTGTACTAGTATTGCTGCTAGCCTGTAACCTTTATTAGTATTGCTGCTAGCCTGTAATAGTATTGCTGCTAGCCTGTAATAGTATTGCTGCTAGCCTGTAATAGTATTGCTGCTAGCCTGTAATAGTATTGCTGCTAGCCTGTAACCTGTAATAGTATTGCTGCTAGCCTGAAACCTGTAATAGTATTGCTGCTAGCCTGTAACCTGTAATAGTATTGCTGCTAGCCTGTAATAGTATTGCTGCTAGCCTGTAATAGTATTGCTGCTAGCCTGTAATAGTATTGCTGCTAGCCTGTAACCTGTAATAGTATTGCTGCTAGCCTGTAATAGTATTGCTGCTAGCCTGTAATAGTATTGCTGCTAGCCTGTAATAGTATTGCTGCTAGCCTGTAATAGTATTGCTGCTAGCCTGTAATAGTATTGCTGCTAGCCAGTAATTGTATTGCTGCTAGCCTGTAACCTGTAATAGTAATGCTGCTAGCCTGTAATAGTATTGTTGCTACCCTGTAACCCGTAATAGTATTGCTGCTAGAATGTAACCTGCAATAAAATTACTTCTAGCCTTTAACAGTATTGCTGCTAGCCTGTAACCAGTAATAGTATTGCTGCTAGCCTGTAACGTGTAATAGTATTGCTGCTAGCCTGTAATAGTATTGCTGCTAGCCTATAATAGTGTTGCTGCTAGCCTGTAACCTGTAATAGTATTGCTGCTAGCCTGAAACCTGTAATAATATTGCTGCTAGCCTGTAACTTGTAATAGCATTGCTTCTAGCCTGTAAACCTGTAATAATATTGCTGCTAGCCTGTAACTTGTACTAGTATTGCTGCTAGCCTGTAGCCTTTAATAGTATTGCTGCTAGCCTGTAATAGTATTGCTGCTTGCCTGTAATAGTATTGCTGCTAGCCTGTAACCTGTAATAGTATTGCTGCTAGCCCTTAACCTGTAATAGTATTGCTGCTAGCCTGTAACCTGTAATAGTATTGCTGCTAGCATGTAATAGTATTGCTGCTAGCCTGTAACCTGTAATAGTATTGCTGTTAGCCTGTAACCAGTAATAGAATTGCTGCTAGCCTGTAACCTGTAAAAATATTGCTGCTAGCCTGTAACCTGTAATAGTATTGCTGCTAGCCTGTAATAGTATTGCTGCTAGCCTGTAACCTGTAATAGTATTGCTGCTAGCCTGTAACCTGTAATAGTATTGCAGCTAGCATGTAACCTGTAATAGTATTGCTGCTAGCCTGTAAAACTATTGCTGCTAGCCTGCAATAGTATTGCTGCTAGCCTGTAACCTGTAATAGTATTGCAGCTAGCCTGTAATAGTATTGCTGCTAGCCTGTAATAGTATTGCTGCTATCCTGTAACCTGTAAAAGTATTGCTGCTAGCCTGTAACCTGTAATAGTATTGCTGCTAGCCTGTAACCTGTAATAGTATTGCTGCTAGCCTGCAATAGTATTGCTGCTAGCCTGTAACCTGTAATAGTATTGCTGCTAGCCTGTAATAATATTTCTGCTAGCCTGTATTAGTATTGCTGCTAGCCTGTAACCTGTAATAGTATTGCTGCTAGCCTGTAACCTGTATGAGTATTGCTGCTAGCCTGTAACCTGTAATAGTATTGCTGCTAGTTAGTAACCTGTAATAGTATTGCTGCTAGCCTGTTACCTGTTATAGTATTGCTGCTAGCCTGTAATAGTATTGCTGCTAGCCTGTAATAGTATAGCTTCTAGCCTGCAACCTGTAATAGTATTGCTGCTAGCCTGTAACCTGTAATAGTATTGCTGCTAGCCTGTAATAGAATTGCTGCTAGCCTGTAACCTGTAATAGTATTGCTGCTAGCCTGTAACCTGTAATAGTATTGCTGCTAGCCTGTAACCTGTAATAGTATTGCTGCTAGACTGTAACCTGTAATAGTATTGCTGCTAGCCTGCAATAGTATTGCAGCTAGCATGTAACCTGTAATAGTATTGCTGCTAGCATGTAATAGTATTGCTGCTAGCCTGTAACCTGTAATAGTATTGCTGCTAGCCTGTAACCTGTAATAGTATTGCTGCTTACCTGAAACCTGTAATAGTATTGCTGCTAGCCTGTAACCTGTAATAGTATTGCTGCTAGCCTGTAATAGTAGTGCTGCTAGCATGTAACCTGTAATAGTATTGCTGCTAGCCTGTAATAGTATTGCTGCTAGCCTGTAATAGTATTGCTGCTAGCCTGTAACCTGTAATAGTATTGCTGTTAGCCTGTAACCTGTAATAGTATTGCTGCTAGCCTGTAACCTGTAATAGTATTGCTGCTAGCCTGTAACCTGTAAGAGTATTGCTGCTAGCCTGTAATAGTATTGCTGCTAGCCTTTAATAGTATTGCTGCTAGCCTGTAACCTGTAATAGTATTGCTGCTAGCCTGTAACCTGTAATAGCAGTGCTGCTAGCCTGTAACCTGTAATAGTATTGCTGCTAGCCTGTAATAGTATTGCCGCTAGCCTGTAACCTGTAATAGTATTGCTGCTAGCCTGTAATAGTATTGGTGCTAGCCTGTAATAGTATTGCTGCTAGCCTGTAATAGTATTGTTGCTAGCCTGTAATAGTATTGCTGCTAGCCTGTAATAGTATTGCTGCTAGCCTGTAACCTGTAATAGTAATGCTGCTCGCCTGTAATAGTACTGTTGCTACAATGTAAACTGTAATAGTATTGCTGCTAGCCTGTAACCTGCAATAAAATTACTTCTAGCCTGTAACAGTATTGCTGCTAGCCTGTAACCTGTAATAGTATTGCTGCTAGCCTGTAACCTGTAATAGTATTGCTGCTAGCCTGTAATAGTATTGCTGCTAGCCTATAATAGTATTCCTGCTAGCCTGTAACCTGTAATAGTATTGCTGCTAGCCTGAAACCTGTAATAGTATTGCTGCTAGCCTGTAACCTGTAATAGTATTGCTGCTAGCCTGTAACATGTAATAATATTGCTGCTAGCCTGTAACATTTAATAGTATTGCTGCTAGCCTGTAACCTGTAATAGTATTGCTGCTAGCCTGTAATAGTATTGCTGCTAGCCTGTAATAGTATTGCTGCTAGCCTGTAACCTGTAATAGTATTGCTGCTAGCCTGTAACCTGTAATAGTATTGCTGCTAGCCTGTAATAGTATTGCTGCTAGCCTGTAATCTGTAATAGTGTTGCTGCTAGCCTGTAATAGTATTGCTGCTAGCCTGTAACCTGTAATAGTATTGCTGCTAGCCTGTAACCTGTAATAGTATTTCTGCTAGCCTGTAAGCTATAATAGTATTGCTGCTAGCCTGTAAACTGTAATAGTATTGCTGCTAGCTTGTAACCTGTAATAGTATTGCTTCTAGCCTGTAACCTGTAATAGTATTGCTGCTAGCCTGTAACCTGTAATAGTATTGCTGCTAGCCTGTAACCTGTAATAGTATTGCTGCTAGCCTGTAACCTGTAATAGTATTGCTGGTAGCCTGTAACCTGTAATAGTATTGCTGCCAGCCTGTAACCTGTAATAGTATTGCTGCTAGCCTGCAATAGTATTGCTGTTAGCCTGTAATAGTATTGCTGCTAGTCTGTAACCTGTAATAGTATTTTTGCTAGCCTGTAACGTGTAATAGTATTGCTGCTAGCCTGTAATAGTATTGCTGCTAGCCTGTAATAGTATTGCTGCTAGCCTGTAATAGTATTGCTGTTAGCCTGTAACCAGTAATAGAATTGCTGCTAGCCTGTAACCTGTAAAAATATTGCTGCTAGCCTGTAACCTGTAATAGTATTGCTGCTAGCCTGTAATAGTATTGCTGCTAGCCTGTAACCTGTAATAGTATTGCTGCTAGCCTGTAACCTGTAATAGTATTGCAGCTAGCATGTAACCTGTAATAGTATTGCTGCTAGCCTGTAAAACTATTGCTGCTAGCCTGCAATAGTATTGCTGCTAGCCTGTAACCTGTAATAGTATTGCAGCTAGCCTGTAATAGTATTGCTGCTAGCCTGTAATAGTATTGCTGCTATCCTGTAACCTGTAAAAGTATTGCTGCTAGCCTGTAACCTGTAATAGTATTGCTGCTAGCCTGTAACCTGTAACAGTATTGCTGCTAGCCTGCAATAGTATTGCTGCTAGCCTGTAACCTGTAATAGTATTGCTGCTAGCCTGTAATAATATTTCTGCTAGCCTATATTAGTATTGCTGCTAGCCTGTAACCTGTAATAGTATTGCTGCTAGCCTGTAACCTGTATGAGTATTGCTGCTAGCAGGTAACCTGTAATAGTATTGCTGCTAGTTAGTAACCTGTAATAGTATTGCTGCTAGCCTGTTACCTGTTATAGTATTGCTGCTAGCCTGTAATAGTATTGCTGCTAACCTGTAATAGTATAGCTTCTAGCCTGCAACCTGTAATAGTATTGCTGCTAACCTGTAACCTGTAATAGTATTGCTGCTAGCCTGTAATAGAATTGCTGCTAGCCTGTAACCTGTAATAGTATTGCTGCTAGCCTGTAATAGTATTGCTGCTAGCCTGTAATAGTATTGCTGCTAGCCTGTAATAGTATTGCTGCTAGCCTGTAACCTGTAATAGTATTGCTGCTAGCCTGTAACCTGTAATAGTATTGCTGCTAGCCTGTAATAGTATTGCTGCTAGCCTGTAACCTGTAATAGTATTGCTGCTAGCCTGTAACCTGTAATAGTATTGCTGCTAGCCTGTAACCTGTAATAGTATTGCTGCTAGCCTGTAACCTGTAATAGTATTGCTGCTAGACTGTAACCTGTAATAGTATTGCTGCTAGCCTGTAATAGTATTGCTGCTAGCCTGTAATAGTATTGCTGCTAGCCTGTAATAGTATTGCTGCTAGCCTGTAACCTGTAATAGTATTGCTGCTAGCCTGTAACCTGTAATGGTATTGCTCCTAGCCTGTAACCTGTAATAGTATTGCTGCTAGCCTGTAACCTGTAATGGTATTGCTGCTAGCCTGTAACTTGTAATAGTATTGCTGCTAGCCTGTAATAGTATTGCTGCTAGCCTATAATAGTATTGCTGCTAGCCTGTAACCTGTAATAGTATTGCTGCTAGCCTGAAACCTGTAATAATATTGCTGCTAGCCTGTAACTTGTAATAGCATTGCTTCTAGCCTGTAAACCTGTAATAATATTGCTGCTAGCCTGTAACTTGTACTAGTATTGCTGCTAGCCTGTAGCCTTTAATAGTATTGCTGCTAGCCTGTAATAGTATTGCTGCTTGCCTGTAATAGTATTGCTGCTAGCCTGTAACCTGTAATAGTATTGCTGCTAGCCCTTAACCTGTAATAGTATTGCTGCTAGCCTGTAACCTGTAATAGTATTGCTGCTAGCATGTAATAGTATTGCTGCTAGCCTGTAACCTGTAATAGTGTTGCTGCTAGCCTGTAATAGTATTGCTGCTAGCCTGTAGCCTGTAATAGTATTGCTGCTAGCCTTTAAGCTGTAATAGTATTGCTGCAAGCCTGTAACCTGTAATAGTATTGCTGCTAGCCTGTAAACTGTAATAGTATTGCTGCTAGCTTGTAACCTGTAATAGTATTGCTTCTAGCCTGTAACCTGTAATAGTATTGCTGCTAGCCTGTAATAGTATTGCTGCTAGCCTGTAACATGTAATAGTATTGCTGCTAGACTGTAACCTGTAATAGTATTGCTGCTAGCCTGTAACCTGTAATAGTATTGCTGCTAGCCTGAAACCTGTAATAGTATTGCTGGCAGCCTGTAACCTGTAATAGTATTGCTGCTAGCCTGTAATAGTATTGCTGCTAGCCTGTAAATGTATTGCTGCTAGCGTGTAATAGTATTGCTGCTAGCCTGTAACCTGTAATAGTATTGCTGCTAGCCTGTAATAGTATTGCTGCTAGCATGTAACCTGTAATAGTATTGCTGCTAGCCTGTAAAAGTATTGCTGCTAGCCTGTAATAGTATTGCTGCTAGCCTGTAACCTGTAATAGTATTGCTGCTAGCCTGTAACTTGTAATAGTATTGCTGCTAGCCTGTAACCTGTTATAGTATTGCTGCTAGCCTGTAACCTGTAATAGTATTGCTGCTAGCCTGTAACCTGTAATAGTATTGCTGCTAGCCTGTAATAGTATTGCTGCTAGCCCGTAATAGTATTGCTGCTAGCCTGTAACCTGTAATAGTATTGCTGCTGGCCTGTAACCTGTAATAGTATTGCTGCTAGCCTGTAAATTGTAATAGTATTGCTGCTAGCCTGAAACCTGTAATAGTATTGCTGGCAGCCTGTAACCTGTAATAGTATTGCTGCTAGCCTGTAATAGTATTGCTGCTAGCCTGTAATAGTATTGCTGCTAGCGTGTAATAGTATTGCTGCTAGCCTGTAACCTGTAATAGTATTGCTGCTAGCCTGTTAGAGTATTGCTGCTAGCATGTAACCTGTAATAGTATTGCTGCTAGCCTGTAAAAGTATTGCTGCTAGCCTGTAATAGTATTGCTGCTAGCCTGTAACCTGTAATAGTATTGCTGCTAGCCTGTAACTTGTAATAGTATTGCTGCTAGCCTGTAACCTGTTATAGTATTGCTGCTAGCCTGTAACCTGTAATAGTATTGCTGCTAGCCTGTAACCTGTAATAGTATTGCTGCTAGCCTGTAATAGTATTGCTGCTAGCCTGTAACCTGTAATAGTATTGCTGCTAGCCTGTAATAGTATTGCTGGTAGCCTGTAATAGTATTGCTGCTAGCCTGTAATAGTATTGCTGCTAGCCTGTAATAGTATTGCTGCTAGCCTGTAATAGTATTGCTGCTAGCGTGTAATAGTATTGCTGCTAGCCTGTAACCTGTAATAGTATTGCTGCTAGCCTGTAATAGTATTGCTGCCAGCATGTAACCTGTAATAGTATTGCTGCTAGCCTGTAAAGGTATTGCTGCTAGCCTGTAATAGTATTGCTGCTAGCCTGTAACCTGTAATAGTATTGCTGCTAGCCTGTAACTTGTAATAGTATTGCTGCTAGCCTGTAACCTGTTATAGTATTGCTGCTAGCCTGTAACCTGTAATAGTATTGCTGCTAGCCTGTAACCTGTAATAGTATTGCTGCTAGCCTGTAATAGTAGTGCTGCTAGCATGTAACCTGTAATAGTATTGCTGCTAGCCTGTAATAGTTTTGCTGCTAGACTGTTATAGTATTGCTGCTAGCCTGTAACCTGTAATAGTATTGCTGTTAGCCTGTAACCTGTAATAGTATTGCTGCTAGCCTGTAACCTGTAATAGTATTGCTGCTAGCCTGTAACCTGTAATAGTATTGCTGCTAGCCTGTAACCTGTAAGAGTATTGCTGCTAGCCTGTAATAGTATTGCTGCTAGCCTTTAATAGTATTGCTGCTAGCCTGTAACCTGTAATAGTATTGCTGCTAGCCTGTAACCTGTAATGGCATTGCTGCTAGCCTGTAACCTGTAATAGTATTGCTGCTAGCCTGTAATAGTATTGCTGCTAGCCTGTAATAGTATTGCCGCTAGCCTGTAACCTGTAATAGTATTGCTGCTAGCCTGTAATAGTATTGGTGCTAGCCTGTAATAGTATTGCTGCTAGCCTGTAATATTATTGTTGCTAGCCTGTAATAGTATTGCTGCTAGCCTGTAATAGTATTGCTGCTAGCCTGTAACCTGTAATAGTAATGCTGCTCGCCTGTAATAGTACTGTTGCTACAATGTAAACTGTAAAAGTATTGCTGCTAGCCTGTAACCTGCAATAAAATTACTTCTAGCCTGTAACAGTATTGCTGCTAGCCTGTAACCTGTAATAGTATTGCTGCTAGCCTGTAACCTGTAATAGTATTGCTGCTAGCCTGTAATAGTATTGCTGCTAGCCTATAATAGTATTCCTGCTAGCCTGTAACCTGTAATAGTATTGCTGCTAGCCTGAAACCTGTAATATTATTGCTGCTAGCCTGTAACCTGTAATAGTATTGCTGCTAGCCTGTAACATGTAATAATATTGCTGCTAGCCTGTAACATTTAATAGTATTGCTGCTAGCCTGTACCCTGTAATAGTATTGCTGCTAGCCTGTAATAGTATTGCTTCTAGCCTGTAATAGTATTGCTGCTAGCCTGTAATAGTATTGCTGCTAGCCTGTAACCTGTAATAGTATTGCTGCTAGCCTGTAACCTGTAATAGTATTGCTGCTAGCCTGTAACCTGTAATAGTATTGCTGCTAGCCTGTAATAGTATTGCTGCTAGGTTGTAACCTGTAATAATGTTGCTGCTAGCCTGTAATAGTATTGCTGCTAGCCTGTAACCTGTAATAGTATTGCTGCTAGCCTGTAACCTGTAATAGTATTGCTGCTAGCCTGTAAGCTGTAATAGTATTGCTGCTAGCCTGTAAACTGTAATAGTATTGCTGCTAGCTTGTAACCTGTAATAGTATTGCTGCAAGCCTGTAACCTAAAATAGTATTGCTGCTAGCCTGTAACCTAAAATAGTATTGCTGCTAGCCTGTAATAGTATTGCTGCTAGCCTGTAATAGTATTGCTGCTAGCCTGTAACCTGTAATAGTATTGCTGCTAGCCTGAAACCTGTAATAGTATTGCTGCTAGCCTGTAACCTGTAAAAGTATTGCTGCTAGCCTGTAACTTGTAATAATATTGCTGCTAGCCTGTAACCTGTAATAGTATTGCTGCTAGCCTGTAACATTTAATAGTATTGCTGCTAGCCTGTAATAGTATTGCTGCTAGCCTGTAATAGTATTGCTGCTAGCCTGTAACCTGTTATAGTATTGCTGCTTGCCTGTAACCTGTAATAGTATTGCTGCTAGCCTGTAACCTGTAATAGTATTGCTGCTAGCCTGTAATAGTATTGCTGCTTGCCTGCAATAGTATTGCTGTTAGCCTGTAATAGTATTGCTGCTAGCCTGTAACCTTTAATAGTATTTCTGCTAGCCTGTAACCTGTAATAGTATTGCTGCAAGCCTGTAATAGTATTGCTGCTAGCCTGTAATAGTATTGCTGCTAGCCTGTAACCTGTAATAGTATTGCTGCTAGCCTGTAATAGTATTGCTGCTAGCCTGTAATATTATTGCTGCTAGCCTGTAATAGTATTGCTGCTAGCCTGTAATAGTATTGCTGCTAGCCTGTAATAGTATTGCTGCTAGCCTGTAATAGTATTGCTGCTAGCCTGTAACCTGTAATAGTAATGCTGCTAGCCTGTAATAGTATTGTTGCTACCCTGTAACCCGTAATAGTATTGCTGCTAGACTGTAACCTGCAATAAAATTACTTCTAGCCTTTAACAGTATTGCTGCTAGCCTGTAACCTGTAATAGTATTGCTGCTAGCCTGTAACGTGTAATAGTATTGCTGCTAGCCTGTAAAAGTATTGTTGCTAGCCTATAATAGTATTGCTGCTAGCTTGTAACCTGTAATAGTATTGCTGCTAGCCTGAAACCTGTAATAATATTGCTGCTAGCCTGTACCTTGTAATAATATTGCTGCTAGCCTGTAAACCTGTAATAATTTTGCTGCTAGCCTGTAACCTGTACTAGTATTGCTGCTAGCCTGTATCCTTTATTAGTATTGCTGCTAGCCTGTAATAGTATTGCTGCTAGCCTGTAATAGTATTGCTGCTAGCCTGTAATAGTATTGCTGCTAGCCTGTAATAGTATTGCTGCTAGCCTGTAACCTGTAATAGTATTGCTGCTAGCCTGTAACCTGTAATAGTATTGCTGCTAGCCTGTAACCTGTAATAGTATTGCTGCTAGCCTGTAATAGTATTGCTGCTAGCCTGTAATAGTATTGCTGCTAGCCTGTAATAGTATTGCTGCTAGCCTGTAACCTGTAATAGTATTGCTGCTAGCCTGTAATAGTATTGCTGCTAGCCTGTAATAGTATTGCTGCTAGCCTGTAATAGTATTGCTGCTAGCCTGTAATAGTATTGCTGCTAGCCTGTAATAGTATTGCTGCTAGCCAGTAATTGTATTGCTGCTAGCCTGTAACCTGTAATAGTAATGCTGCTAGCCTGTAATAGTATTGTTGCTACCCTGTAACCCGTAATAGTATTGCTGCTAGACTGTAACCTGCAATAAAATTACTTCTAGCCTTTAACAGTATTGCTGCTAGCCTGTAACCTGTAATAGTATTGCTGCTAGCCTGTAACGTGTAATAGTATTGCTGCTAGCCTGTAATAGTATTGCTGCTAGCCTATAATAGTATTGCTGCTAGCCTGTAACCTGTAATAGTATTGCTGCTTGCCTGAAACCTGTAATAATATTGCTGCTAGCCTGTAACTTGTAATAGTATTGCTGCTAGCCTGTAAACCTGTAATAATATTGCTGCTAGCCTGTAACCTGTACTAGTATTGCTGCTAGCCTGTAGCCTTTAATAGTATTGCTGCTAGCCCGTAATAGTATTGCTGCTAGCCTGTAATAGTATTGCTGCTAGCCTGTAACCTGTAATAGTATTGCTGCTAGCCCTTAACCTGTAATAGTATTGCTGCTAGCCTGTAACCTGTAATAGTATTGCTGCTAGCATGTAATAGTATTGCTGCTAGCCTGTAGCCTGTAATAGTATTGCTGCTAGCCTGTAACCTGTAATAGTATTGCTGCTAGCCTGTAACCTGTAATAGTATTGCTGCTAGCCTGTAATAGTAGTGCTGCTAGCATGTAACCTGTAATAGTATTGCTGCTAGCCTGTAATAGTTTTGCTGCTAGCCTGTTATAGTATTGCTGCTAGCCTGTAACCTGTAATAGTATTGCTGTTAGCCTGTAACCTGTAATAGTATTGCTGCTAGCCTGTAACCTGTAATAGTATTGCTGCTAGCCTGTAACCTGTAAGAGTATTGCTGCTAGCCTGTAATAGTATTGCTGCTAGCCTTTAATAGTATTGCTGCTAGCCTGTAACCTGTAATAGTATTGCTGCTAGCCTGTAACCTGTAATAGCATTGCTGCTAGCCTGTAACCTGTAATAGTATTGCTGCTAGCCTGTAATAGTATTGCTGCTAGCCTGTAATAGTATTGCCGCTAGCCTGTAACCTGTAATAGTATTGCTGCTAGCCTGTAATAGTATTGGTGCTAGCCTGTAATAGTATTGCTGCTAGCCTGTAATATTATTGTTGCTAGCCTGTAATAGTATTGCTGCTAGCCTGTAATAGTATTGCTGCTAGCCTGTAACCTGTAATAGTAATGCTGCTCGCCTGTAATAGTACTGTTGCTACAATGTAAACTGTAAAAGTATTGCTGCTAGCCTGTAACCTGCAATAAAATTACTTCTAGCCTGTAACAGTATTGCTGCTAGCCTGTAACCTGTAATAGTATTGCTGCTAGCCTGTAACCTGTAATAGTATTGCTGCTAGCCTGTAATAGTATTGCTGCTAGCCTATAATAGTATTCCTGCTAGCCTGTAACCTGTTATAGTATTGCTGCTAGCCTGAAACCTGTAATATTATTGCTGCTAGCCTGTAACCTGTAATAGTATTGCTGCTAGCCTGTAACATGTAATAATATTGCTGCTAGCCTGTAACATTTAATAGTATTGCTGCTAGCCTGTAACCTGTAATAGTATTGCTGCTAGCCTGTAATAGTATTGCTGCTAGCCTGTAATAGTATTGCTGCTAGCCTGTAATAGTATTGCTGCTAGCCTGTAACCTGTAATAGTATTGCTGCTAGCCTGTAACCTGTAATAGTATTGCTGCTAGCCTGTAACCTGTAATAGTATTGCTGCTAGCCTGTAATAGTATTGCTGCTAGCCTGTAACCTGTAATAATGTTGCTGCTAGCCTGTAATAGTATTGCTGCTAGCCTGTAACCTGTAATAGTATTGCTGCTAGCCTGTAACCTGTAATAGTATTGCTGCTAGCCTGTAAGCTGTAATAGTATTGCTGCTAGCCTGTAAACTGTAATAGTATTGCTGCTAGCTTGTAACCTGTAATAGTATTGCTGCAAGCCTGTAACCTAAAATAGTATTGCTGCTAGCCTGTAACCTAAAATAGTATTGCTGCTAGCCTGTAATAGTATTGCTGCTAGCCTGTAATAGTATTGCTGCTAGCCTGTAACCTGTAATAGTATTGCTGCTAGCCTGAAACCTGTAATAGTATTGCTGCTAGCCTGTAACCTGTAAAAGTATTGCTGCTAGCCTGTAACTTGTAATAATATTGCTGCTAGCCTGTAACCTGTAATAGTATTGCTGCTAGCCTGTAACATTTAATAGTATTGCTGCTAGCCTGTAATAGTATTGCTGCTAGCGTGTAATAGTATTGCTGCTAGCCTGTAACCTGTTATAGTATTGCTGCTTGCCTGTAACCTGTAATAGTATTGCTGCTAGCCTGTAACCTGTAATAGTATTGCTGCTAGCCTGTAATAGTATTGCTGCTTGCCTGCAATAGTATTGCTGTTAGCCTGTAATAGTATTGCTGCTAGCCTGTAACCTTTAATAGTATTTCTGCTAGCCTGTAACCTGTAATAGTATTGCTGCAAGCTTGTAATAGTATTGCTGCTAGCCTGTAATAGTATTGCTGCTAGCCTGTAACCTGTAATAGTATTGCTGCTAGCCTGTAATAGTATTGCTGCTAGCCTGTAATATTATTGCTGCTAGCCTGTAATAGTATTGCTGCTAGCCTGTAATAGTATTGCTGCTAGCCTGTAATAGTATTGCTGCTAGCCTGTAATAGTATTGCTGCTAGCCTGTAACCTGTAATAGTAATGCTGCTAGCCTGTAATAGTATTGTTGCTACCCTGTAACCCGTAATAGTATTGCTGCTAGACTGTAACCTGCAATAAAATTACTTCTAGCCTTTAACAGTATTGCTGCTAGCCTGTAACCTGTAATAGTATTGCTGCTAGCCTGTAACGTGTAATAGTATTGCTGCTAGCCTGTAAAAGTATTGTTGCTAGCCTATAATAGTATTGCTGCTAGCTTGTAACCTGTAATAGTATTGCTGCTAGCCTGAAACCTGTAATAATATTGCTGCTAGCCTGTACCTTGTAATAATATTGCTGCTAGCCTGTAAACCTGTAATAATTTTGCTGCTAGCCTGTAACCTGTACTAGTATTGCTGCTAGCCTGTATCCTTTATTAGTATTGCTGCTAGCCTGTAATAGTATTGCTGCTAGCCTGTAATAGTATTGCTGCTAGCCTGTAATAGTATTGCTGCTAGCCTGTAATAGTATTGCTGCTAGCCTGTAATAGTATTGCTGCTAGCCTGTAACCTGTAATAGTATTGCTGCTAGCCTGTAATAGTATTGCTGCTAGCCTGTAACCTGTAATAGTATTGCTGCTAGCCTGTAACCTGTAATAGTATTGCTGCTAGCCTGTAATAGTATTGCTGCTAGCCTGTAATAGTATTGCTGCTAGCCTGTAATAGTATTGCTGCTAGCATGTAACCTGTAATAGTATTGCTGCTAGCCTGTAATAGTATTGCTGCTAGCCTGTAATAGTATTGCTGCTAGCCTGTTATAGTATTGCTGCTAGCCAGTAATTGTAGTGCTGCTAGCCTGTAACCTGTAATAGTAATGCTGCTAGCCTGTAATAGTATTGTTGCTACCCTGTATCCCGTAATAGTATTGCTGCTAGACTGTAACCTGCAATAAAATTACTTCTAGCCTTTAAAAGTATTGCTGCTAGCCTGTAACCTGTAATAGTATTGCTGCTAGCCTGTAACGTGTAATAGTATTGCTGCTAGCCTGTAATAGTATTGCTGCTAGCCTATAATAGTATTGCTGCTAGCCTGTAACCTGTAATAGTATTGCTGCTTGCCTGAAACCTGTAATAATATTGCTGCTAGCCTGTAACTTGTAATAGTATTGCTGCTAGCCTGTAAACCTGTAATAATATTGCTGCTAGCCTGTAACCTGTACTAGTATTGCTGCTAGCCTGTAGCCTTTAATAGTATTGCTGCTAGCCCGTAATAGTATTGCTGCTAGCCTGTAATATTATTGCTGCTAGCCTGTAACCTGTAATAGTATTGCTGCTAGCCCTTAACCTGTAATAGTATTGCTGCTAGCCTGTAACCTGTAATAGTATTGCTGCTAGCATGTAATAGTATTGCTGCTAGCCTGTAGCCTGTAATAGTATTGCTGCTAGCCTTTAAGCTGTAATAGTATTGCTGCAAGCCTGTAACCTGTAATAGTATTGCTGCTAGCTTGTAACCTGTAATAGTATTGCTTCTAGCCTGTAACCTGTAATAGTATTGCTGCTAGCCTGTAATAGTATTGCTGCTAGCCTGTAACATGTAATAGTATTGCTGCTAGCCTGTAACCTGTAATAGTATTGCTGCTAGCCTGTAACCTGTAATAGTATTGCTGCTAGCCTGAAACCTGTAATAGTATTGCTGCCAGCCTGTAACCTGTAATAGTATTGCTGCTAGCCTGTAATAGTATTGCTGCTAGCCTGTAATAGTATTGCTGCTAGCGTGTAATAGTATTGCTGCTAGCATGTAACCTGTCATAGTATTGCTGCTAGCCTGTAATAGTATTGCTGCTAGCATGTAACCTGTAATAGTATTGCTGCTAGCCTGTAAAAGTATTGCTGCTAGCCTGTAATAGTATTGCTGCTAGCCTGTAACCTGTAATAGTATTGCTGCTAGCCTGTAACTTGTAATAGTATTGCTGCTAGCCTGTAACCTGTTATAGAATTGCTGCTAGCCTGTAACCTGTAATAGTATTGCTGCTAGCCTGTAACCTGTAATAGTATTGCTGCTAGCCTGTAATAGTATTGCTGCTAGCCTGTAATAGTATTGCTGCTAGCCTGTAATCTGTAATAGTATTGCTGCTAGCCTGTAACCTGTAATAGTATTGCTGCTAGCCTGTAAATTGTAATAGTATTGCTGCTAGCCTGTAATAGTATTGCTGCTAGCCTGTAACCTGTAATAGTATTGCTGCTAGCCTGTAACCTGTAATAGTATTGCTGCTAGCCTGTAATAGTATTGCTGGTAGCCTGTAATAGTATTGCTGCTAGCCTGTAATAGTATTGCTGCTAGCCTGCAATAGTATTGCTGCTAGGCTGAAATAGTATTGCTGCTAGCCTGTAACCTGTAATAGTATTGTTGCTAGCCTGAAACCTGTAATAGTATTGCTGCTAGCCTGTAAGCGGCAATAAAATTGCTTCTATCCTGTAATAGTATTGCTGCTAGCCTGTAACCTGTAAAAGTTTTGCTGCTAGCCTATAACCTGTAATAGTATTGCTGCAAGCCTGTAATAGTATTGCTTCAGGCCTGTAATAGTATTGCTGCTAGCCTGTAACCTGTAATAGTTGTCAGGCCTACTTCCTCCCTCTGGTGTTTAAAGTAGGTGACTTAGTCCGTCATGCAAGGAGTGATAGGGTAGATAGGGGTGGGTGATGCGTGTGCGAGCGTCCTTTCTCCCACTAAACTAAACTAAGAACACAACTAGCGAAATAAGTGGTAAAAATACAAATATAACATTTATTTAATAAAACATGTAATTAAAACCCAATTAAGAAACAAAAGAATGAAACCAAAGAAAAATGGAAAAAAACAAAATTAAATCCTAAACAATCCAAAACCATACACAATCACAGCATTTATATAATCATGAATCAAAATAAAATCACTCTCTCACCTGGTCGTTTCTAATTTAAACACACACACACACAAAATATTATATACACAATGATAATTAAATAACAATACAAAATCCCCCCTGATGCCCCAGTTCAGTTACATATATACGTATCCACACTAGGTGCACGTTGATGATAAGGTCCAGCTGTGCACTTCTCTTTTGTTTTCCCTAATTAAAGTTCACACCCACACAGTTCAAAGTTCGCGCACCCACAGTTCAACAATCCAATATGGATGTAGGCGTTGTCCCTGTAGAATTTTCGCACAATCTTAACTAAGGTCACTGGATGATAAGTCTTTATTTGTCCCTGTGTCCAAAACTGCGAATTTCTTTCTAAAACTAATGTGGTGCCATTCTTTCTTACTATAACTACCGATGAACGTCTTTGCTCTTTCTAATACTGACGATCCACTTTCCAGACGGCCCCTCAATTCCGTTGATTTCTCCCCTCTCTTCCTTCTCTGCTTCTCTCCGCCGACCCCAGATGACTTCTCTGGCAGGCACTGCACCCTCACCTCGTAACCCCCACTTCCACGGATGACCCGAGGAATGACCACTACAGCCAAACGCCGTAGAGACGACTACTACTAGTCGGGTATCACCAACATGTCCCGTTGACGACGCGTCCAACAATGATGATAATAATAACAATAAGAAGTCCAACCGACTTATGATAAGAGATTTCTCTTTGACGACATCACATGGATCACGCCCGATGACGCTCCATAAATGAGTGACAGCTACCTAGCTATCGATAACTCATTAACCTCCCGGGTGTCTTCACTTTGACCACAATCCGGTTACCAGTTCTAATGTCTCCTCTTGGCTTCTGTTCCTTGCTCTCCTCTAACGATCCGCTTGCCGCCCAAGTTCAACAACGAATCCTAGTTCTAGCACTGTACT
>CM072526.1:56812269-56869769 GCA_036898135.1 Oncomelania hupensis
TGTTGAACGGTTTCATGGCACGTTGAAATCTATGCTTCGAAAGGTTGTTCATTCTCAACCGAAAGCTTGGCATCGCTATCTTCCTGCATTGCTCTTCGCATGTAGAGAATTGCCGTCAGAAAGTACAGGTTTCAGTCCTTTCGAACTGATGTTCGGTCGCAAACCGAGAGGTCCCATTTCTCTCATTGCTGATTTCTGGACCGAAGATCACAACTCTAGTGATACATCAGCGAAGCCATTGTACACTTACCTCTTTGACCTGAAGAATATTATTTCTGAAGTTTGTGAAATTGCTTCCCAAAACTCTGCAGATTCGTCTGTCAAGAACAAAAGGTACTTTGATCGTCGTGCAAAGGCACGAACTTTTTCTGTCCATGATGAGGTACTCGTTCTTCTCCCTACTGACTCTAACAAACTTCTTATGACATGATCAGGTCCTTATTTTGTACAGGAATGTCTTCATCCAGATTATAGAATTTTTGTGAAAGGCAAGTCGAAGATTTTCCATGCAAACATGCTCAAACGATATCTTCGTCGTGTTGATGCTGCTGTTGGTGTTGTTGAGGATTCTACACGGTTGTCAACAGGTGTTTTAGTTGACTGGTCTTCCATTTCTACTTTTTTGCTTTCAGATGACAAGGATGTTGGACCTCAGTGTGATGTTCCTCATGCTGACGTTCCAGATTGGCATACTGTCCCATCAGTGGCTATTGGTGTTGTCCAAGATGATGATGATGTTGGTGGTCTTCCCACTATTCCTCTCATGTTGTCGTCTGTCAATGACGAGGACATTTCAAAGATCGATTTCAACAATGATCTCTCTGATTCTGATGGTCAGTCCCTGTATTCAGTGTTTGCAGATTTTCCTACGGTGTTGACATCGAGACCCGGTGCATTCAATGGAAATCTATTCCTTGACGTCAAACTTACGACTGATGTTCCAGTTCGTCGACGGGCTTATGATTTACCTTTCTCTTCTAAGCAGGTAGTTGTGAGAGAGATTCAAGCCATGCTTGATCTGGGTGTGATTGAGAAGTCAAAGTCTGCATATTCATCACCTGTTGTCCTGGTTCAGAAAAAAGATGTTGCTTGTAGGTTTTGCATTGACTACAGAGCCCTCAACAAGATTACAGTTTTTGATGCTGAGCCCATTCCAGATGTGGACGAATTGTTCACAAGGCTTGCGAACAGTACGTTTTTCACACGTATTGATCTTTCTAAGGGCTACTGGCAGATTGTTGTCAGCCCGGTGGATCGTCACAAGACGGCGTTCGCAACGCACATTGGTCTCTACCAATGGATCAGGATGCCTTTTGGTTTGGTTTCTGCTCCAGCAGTGTTTGCCCGGATGATGAGGATGCTAGAACTTGATGAGGCCAATTCTATGAATTTCTTTGACGATGTTTTGGTTCATAGTGCTACTTTCCAAGATCATCTTGGCATGTTAGAGAAGTGTTAAACAAGCTGCTTCACTACAACTTGACTGCAAGACCAGCTAAGATCGCGTCTGGCTACAAGAGTCTTGAGTTTCTTGGACATGTGGTGGGAGAGGGGATGCTGCGTCCAGAAAAGAAAAAGATAGAAAAGATTTTGGCTATCCCAACTCCGACTACCAGAAAGCAGGTCCGTTCCCTGTTAGGGCTGTTAAGTTTTTATAGAAGATATGTCCCTGCTTTCGCAACTATCACGGCTCCCATTACAGATCTCACAAAGGAGACGAAAGCGCGCACAATTGCGTGGACTCCTGCTTGTGAGGAAGCGTTGGTTAAGATCAGACACATTTTTTTCTTCTGCGCCTGTTCTTCAGTTGCCTAGGCTGGACCAACCTTTCATTTTGCGCACGGATGCTAGTTCTACGGGATTGGGTGCTGTGCTGCTTCAGGAGTTGGAGGAAACTCTTCACCCCGTGTCGTTTGCGAGCAGAAAGTTGCTCGACAGAGAAACCCGATATAGCACGATAGAAAGGGAATGTTTGGCTATTGTTTGGGCTATTTCGAAATTTTCCAAATTTCTCTGGGGGGTTGACTTCGTCCTTCAGACTGATCACAGACCGCTGACGTACTTGCATACAAGTCGTTTTAAGAATTCCCGCATCATGCGTTGGTCCTTGTCCTTACAAGAGTTCAGATTCACTCTTGAACCACTTCCAGGTACACAGAATGTGTTCGCGGATCTGTTGTCACGCGCTGATCGTGATCAATCGGTTCCATAGATCAAGGTTTCGTGGTCGTTGCTGTGTTTTGACATTATCCTCAGAACTTGTAAAAAATAACCTCGGTCGGTTCTTTTTTTCTTTGGGAGGGGGGTAGTGTAACGAACGCGTTTTGTACACAGTTATATAGAAAGACGTTATGACGTCACTGTGTGTTCCGGTAGAAATTATAATTTAGTTTCTGAGCTGTTGTTAGATCAGAGACTATACATCAGCCTAAGCGAGAGGACGTTTTTGTGGGTGCTCTGGAAAGACCTGATTCTCTTAGGACTTTAGCTGTATAAGAATACAGGTATTTACTATTATTATTACTATTAGTGGTATTTATAATGAACTGCTAAGCTATTGTTACGAAAAAGGAAGAGTATTGCTTTTTGTGAATTAGTACGTTTAGGGTACAGAAGAACCCATGTGTGAAAACAAAGTTCGATAACTCGTGTCAATATTTATTTGATCATGTGTATACATGTATGTGTGACTCAGTTTGTAATTATGATGCCATTTTTAAATTCATTCATATGTGAAGATATGGGGCTGAAATAGGAACGTATTTCAGTTGTGTAATTTGTATATCTATTGATGACTGAATGGGTATAGATATGTTATAAAATGAAGGTGAGCTGTGTTGTAATATTTGGCTCATGATCCATTGTGTGTAGCCTATGCAATGTGTGTACAGTGCAAAGGGCTATATTAGGTATTGTCACAGGAATGGTGACAGTAGTGATTGTAGTGTTGTGGTGGCGTGTAGAGACATTCTACAAAGGGAAATGATCCTTACTCAATGTGAGCTATAAAGACATACAGTCTCTTTAAGGATAAGAGCAAAAATTTACGATTGTGTACATGTTGTATACAGCGGGGCGGTTACGGAGCAAAGAACCCCTGATGTGCGGCGGATGGGTCTGGTCCCCATGACATCACTGGCTTGACCGGATGTGGACACCATCTTTGCCTTGCCTCTCCTTCGGATACCATCACTGGTGCAGAATTGCAACAACGGTGCCGAAGTAAATCTCCGGATCTACGCCACGAAGACAACTGCAGCGTCTTCAGTGTGTGGCTGTGACCCCAGCGACGGCTGTGAATTCCGCGCCGGGAGTGTTTGATCCGCGAAATACGGTCAGTAGGCCTAAATAAAAAAACTGTGGAATTTAGAATATCCAAGTCATCGAAGTGACGCTAATGAAAAAGTGTAGAGTCGAGTGACGTCCCCAGAAAGGGACAACGACTTCTACTAGTGTTGAACGTACTGAGTAAACTGTGTACACCTATAAAAGACAGAAATGCGTGATCTTACTAAGTTAACTGAGTGCACTTAATTATTACCTGTGTGAATCTATTTATATGCTGGAAATAATTGTATGATTTAGTGTATCTGTAACTTATTGTATACGTGAGTGATTTATTGTGTATGTTCATGATTGAGTGTGAAATAGCATAACAGAGGGCAAAGAGAAATAACTGTGTATTCTTTGTCTTTGTCTGCAAGCACGTGTGTGGCAGTGTATGAGTATACTAAACAGAGATAGAACACACACCTTATACTGAGCGTCAGACAGCCACACTCACACACTCATTCATTACACCATAAGTAGTTAAGCATATATTTATTTAGATTATAATACACAAAAAAAAAACCTCCGTTACAGTGATCAAGTGCCTGTCATAATTCCTTGTAAAAGATACTAAAGATTTGTTGAATTGAATTGAATTGAACACATCACCAATACAGCAGCAACACAGCAGCAACACATCATCAATACAGCAGCAACACATCACCAATACAGCAGCAGCACAGCAGCAAGACAGCAGCAACACATCACCAATACAGCAGCAACACATCACCAATACAGCAGCAATACATCACCAATACAGCAGCAACACTGGGGAGGGAGGGAGGGAGAGTGGGAACCCAAAATTGAGTTACATGTGAATATAGACATATATATCGTTTTTAAAATAAATATTAAATGTGTTGGTTGTTAGTACAGTTTAACTTTAATTTCTTAAATTGATATCTTGCATGTAAACCTTTTTTTTATAATGGCTCTCTGTGATAACTGTAACCTGGCTGAATTTGTAATTGGAGGGAATAGCCTCTTCTGTAAGAATTTGTTTTACATTTTTTATTACATAATTTACTACATAAATTAATAGTGTGGGTGTGTATTTGTTTGTACATATATAATCGTATCCTACATGTTGTAAAAATTTTAAACAAATATTACTTTAAACTATGATAAAATTTTTACTTGCATTTTTATTTTTATTTTCATTTTTATTGGTTTTATTTTTGTGATCAAGTGCCTGTCATAATTCCTTGTAAGAGGTACTAAAGATTTGTTGAATTGAATTGAATTGAACACATCACCAATACAGCAGCAACACAGCAGCAACACATCACCAATACAGCAGCAACACATCACCAATACAGCAGCAACACATCACCAATACAGCAGCAATGCAGCAGCAAGACAGCAGCAACACATCACCAATACAGCAGCAACACATCACCAATACAGCAGCAACACATCACCAATACAGCAGAAATACAACACCAATACAGCAGCAACACTGGGGAGGGAGGGAGGGAGAGTGGTAACCCGAAATTAGGTTACATGTGTATATAGACGTATGTATCGTTTTTAAAATAAATATTAAATGTGTTGGTTGTTAGTACAGTTTAACTTTAATTTCGTTAATTATTGTATGGGACTGTGATATCTTGCATGTTAACCTTTTTTTTGTCATGGCTCTCTGTGATAACTGTACCCTGGCTGAATTTGTTATTGGAGGGAATAGCCTCTTCTGTAGGAATTTGTTTTACATTTTTTCTTACATAATTTACTACATAAATTAATAGTGTGGGTGTGTATTTGTTTGTCCATATATAATCGTATCCTACATGTTGTAAAAATTTTAAACAAATATTACTTTAAACTATGATTAAATTTTTACTTGCATTTTTATTTTTATTTTCATTTTTATTGGTTTTATTTTAGTGATCAAGTGCCTGTCATAATTCCTTGTAAGAGGTACTAAAGATTTGTGGAAATTAATTGAATTGAACACATCACCAATACAGCAGCAACACATCACCAATACAGCAGCAACGCAGCAGCAAGACAGCAGCAACACATCACCAATACAGCAGCAACACATCACCAATACAGCAGCAATACATCACCAATACAGCAGCAACACTGGTGAGGGAGGGAGGGAGGAGAGTGGGAACCCGAAATTAGGTTTCATTTGTATATAGACGTGTGTATCGTTTTTAAAATAAATATTAAATGTGTTGGTTGTTAGTACAGTTTAACTTTAATTTCATTAATTATTGTATGGGACTGTGATATCCTGCATGTAAACTTTTTTTTGTAATGGCTCTGTTTGATAACTGTACCCTGGCTGATTTTGTGATTGGAGGGAATAGCCTCTTCTGTAAGAATTTGTTTTACATTTTTTATTACATAATTTACTACATAAACTAATAGTGTGGGTGTGTATTTGTTTGTCCATATATAATCGTATCCTACATGTTGTAAAAAATTTAAACAAATATTACTTTAAACTATGATTAAATTTTTACTTGCATTTTTATTTTTATTTTCATTTTTATTGGTTTTATTTTAGTGATCAAGTGCCTGTCATAATTCCTTGTAAGAGGTACTAAAGATTTGTTGAATTGAAATGAATTGAACACATCACCAATACAGCAGCAACCACAGCAGCAACACATCACCAATACAGCAGCAACACATCACCAATACAGCAGCAACACAGCATCAAGACAGCAGCAATACATCACCAATACAGCAGCAACACTGGGGAGAGAGGGAGGAAGAGTGGGAACACGAAATTAGGTTACATGTGTATATAGACGTATGTATCGATTTTTAAAATAAATATTAAATGTGTTGGTTGTTAGTACAGTTTAAATTCAATTTCATTAATTATTGTATGGGACTGTGATATCTTGCATGTAAACCTTTTTTTGTAATGGCTCTCTGTAATAACTGTACCCTGGCTGAATTTGTGATTGGAGGGAATAGCCTCTTCTGTAAGAATTTGTTTTACATGTTTTATTACATAATTTACTACATAAATAACAGTGTGGGTGTGTATTTGTTTGTCCATATATAATTGTATCCTACATGTTGTAAACATTTTAAACAAATATTACTTTAAACTATGATTCACTTTTTACTTGCATTTTTATTTTTCATTTTTAATGGTTTTATTTTAGTGATCAAGTGCCTGTCATAATTCCTTGTAAGAGGTACTAAAGATTTGTTGAATTGAATTGAATTGAACACATCACCAATAGAGCAGCAGCACAGCAGCAACACATCACCAACACAGCAGCAACACAGCAGCAACACATCACCCATACAGCAGCAACACATCATCAATACAGCAGCAACGCAGCAGCAAGACAGCAGCAACACATCACCAATACAGCAGCAACACATCACCAATACAGCAGCAACACATCACCAATACAGCAGCAATACATCATTAATACAGCAGCAACACTGGGGAGGGAGGGAGGGAGAGTGGAAAGCCGAAATTAGGTTACATGTGTATATAGACGTATGTATCGTTTTTAAAATAAATATATTATATGTGTTGGTTGTTAGTACAGTTTAACTTTAAATTCATTAATTATTGTATGGGACTGTGATATCTTGCATGTAAACCTTTTTTTGTAATGGCTCTCTGTGATAAGTGTACCCTGGCTGAATTTGTGATTGGAGGGAATAGCCTCTTCTGTAAGAAATTGTTTTACATTTTTATTACATAATTTTCTACATAAATTAATAGTGTGGGTGTGTATTTGTTTGTCCATATATAATCGTATCCTACATGTTGTAAAAATTTTAAACAAATATTACTTTAAACTATGATTAAATTTTTACTTGCATTTTTATTATTTTTATTTTCATTTTTATTGGTTTTATTTTAGTGATCAAGTGCCTGTCATAATTCCTTGTAAGAGGTACTAAAGATTTGTTGAATTGAATTGAACACATCACCAATACAACAGCAACACAGCAGCAATACATCACCAATACAGCAGCAACACATCACCAATACAGGAGCAACGCAGCAGCAAGACAGCAGCAACACATCACCAATACAGCAGCAACACATCACCAATACAGCAGCAATACATCACCAATACAGCAGCAACACTGGGGAGGGAGGGAGGGAGAGTGGGAACCCAAAATTAGGTTACATGTGAATATAGACATATGTATCGTTTTTAAAATAAATATTAAATGTGTTGGTTGTTAGTACAGTTTAACTTTATTTTCTTAATTTTTGTATGGGACTGTGATATCTTGCATGTAAAACATTTTTTTTATATAATGGCTCTCTGTGATAACTGTAACCTGGCTGAATTTGTGATTGGAGGAAATAGCCTCTTCTGTAAGAATTTGTTTTACATTTTTTTATTACATAATTTACTACATAAATTAATAGTGTGGGTGTGTATTTGTTTGTCCATATATAATCGTATCCTACATGTTGTAAAAATTTTAAACAAATATTACTTTAAACTATGATTAAATTTTTACTTGCATTTTTATTTTTATTTTCATTTTTATTGGTTTTATTTTAGTGATCAAGTGCCTTTCATAATTCCTTGTAAGAGATACTAAAGATTTGTTAAATTGAATTGAATTGAACACATCACCAATACAACAGCAACACAGCAGCAACACATCACCAATACAGCAGCAACACATCACCAATACAGGAGCAACGCAGCAGCAAGACAGCAGCAACACATCACCAATACAGCAGCAACACATCACCAATACAGCAGCAATACATCACCAATACAGCAGCAACACTGGGGAGGGAGGGAGGGAGAGTGGGAACCCAAAATTAGGTTACATGTGAATATAGACATATGTATCGTTTTTAAAATAAATATTAAATGTGTTGGTTGTTAGTACAGTTTAGCCTTAATTTCTTAATTATTGTATAAGACTGTGATATCTTGCATGTAAACCTTTTTTTTTTTATAATGGCTCTCTGTGATAACTGTAACCTGGCTGAATTTGTGATTGGAGGAAATAGCCTCTTCTGTAAGAATTTGTTTTACATTTTTTATTACATAATTTACTACATAAATTAATAGTGTGGGTGTGTATTTGTTTGTCCATATATAATCGTATCCTACATGTTGTAAAAGTTTTAAACAAATATTACTTTAAACTATGATTAAATTTTTACTTGCATTTTTATCTTTATTTTCATTTTTAGTGGTTTTATTTTTGTGATCAAGTGCCTGTCATAATTCCTTGTAAGAGGTACTAAAGATTTGTTGAATTGAATTGAATTGAACACATCACCAATACAACAGCAACACAGCAGCAACACATCACCAATACAGCAGCAACACATCACCAATACAGCAGCAACGCAGCAGCATGACAGCAGCAACACATCACCAACACAGCAGCAACACATCACCAATACAGCAGCAACACATCACCAATACAGCAGCAATCAATACATCACCAATACAGCAGCAACACTGGGGAGGGGGAGAGGGAGAGTGGTAACCCGAAATTAGGTTACATGTGTATATAGACGTATGTATCGTTTTTAAAATAAATATTAAATGTGTTGGGTGTTAGTACAGTTTAACTTTAATTTCGTTAATTTTTGTATGGGACTGTGATATCTTGCATGTTAACCTTTTTTTTTGTCATGGATCTCTGTGATAACCGTACCCTGGCTGAATTTGTAATTGGAGGGAATAGCCTCTTCTGTAAGAATTTGTTTTACATTTTTATTACATAATTTACTACATAAATAAATAGTGTGGGTGCGTATTTATTTATGCATTTATTGGTTGTTAGTACAGTTTAAATTCAATATCATTAATTATTGTATGGGACTGTGATATCTTGCATGTAAACCTTTTTTTGTAATGGCTCTCTGTGATAACTGTACCCTGGCTGAATTTGTGATTGGAGGGAATAGCCTCTTTTGTAAGAATTTGTTTTTGCATTTTTATTACATAATTTACTACATAAATAAATAATGTGGGTGCGTATTTATTTGTCCATATATAATTGTATCCTACATGTTGTAAAAAATTTAAACACATATTACTTTAAACTATGATTAAATTTTTCCTTGCATTTTTATTTTTATTTTCGTTTTTATTGGTTTTATTTTAGTGATCAAGTGCCTGTCATAATTCCTTGTAAGAGGTACTAAAGATTTGTTGAATTGTATTGAATTGAACACATCACCAATGGAGCAGCAACACAGCAGCAACACATCACCAATACAGCAGCAACACAGCAGCAACACATCACCAATACAGCGGCAACACATCATCAATACAGCAGCAACGCAGCAGCAAGACAGCAGCAACACATCACCAATACAGCAGGAACACATCACCAATACAGCAGCAATACATCATTAATACAGCAGCAACACTGGGGAGGGAAGGAGGGAGAGTGGGAACACGAAATTAGGTTACATGTGTATATCGTACGTATCGTTTTTAAAATAAATATATTACATGTGTTGGTTGTTAGTACAGTTTAACTTTAATTTCATTAATTATTGTATGGGACGGTGATATCTTGCATGGAAACCTTTTTTTTTGTAATGGCTCTCTAGAATAACTGTACCCTGGCTGAATTTGTGATTGGAGGGAATAGCCTCTTCTCTAAGAATTTGCTTTACACTTTTTATTACATAATTTACTACATAAATTTATAGTGTGGGTGTGCATTTGTTTGTCCATACATAATCGTATCCTACATGTTGTAAAAATTTTAAACAAATATTACTTTAAACTATGATTAAATTTTTACTTGCATTTTTATTTTTATTTTCATTTTTATTGGTTTTATTTTAGTGATCAAGTGCCTTTCATAATTCCTTGTAAGAGATACTAAAGATTTGTTAAATTGAATTGAATTGAACACATCACCAATACAACAGCAACACAGCAGCAACACATCACCAATACAGCAGCAACACACACCAATACAGGAGCAACGCAGCAGCAAGACAGCAGCAACACATCACCAATACAGCAGCAACACATCACCAATACAGCAGCAATACATCACCAATACAGCAGCAACACTGGGGAGGGAGGGAGGGAGAGTGGGAACCCAAAATTAGGTTACATGTGAATATAGACATATGTATCGTTTTTAAAATAAATATTAAATGTGTTGGTTGTTAGTACAGTTTAACTTTAATTTCTTAATTATTGTATGGGACTGTGATATCTTGCATGTAAACCTTTTTTTTATAATGGCTCTCTGTGATAACTGTAACCTGGCTGAATTTGTGATTGGAGGAAATAGCCTCTTCTGTAAGAATTTGTTTAACATTTTTTTATTACATAATTTACTACATAAATTAATAGTGTGGGTGTGTATTTGTTTGTCCATATATAATCGTATCCTACATGTTGTAAAAATTTTAAACAAATATTACTTTAAACTATGATTAAATTTTTACTTGCATTTTTATTTTAGTGATCAAGTGCCTGTCATAATTCCTTGTAAGAGGTACTAAAGATTTGTGGAAATGAATTTAATTGAACGCATCACCAATACAGCAGCAACACAGCAGCAACACATCACCAATACAGCAGCAACACATCACCAATACAGCAGCAACGCAGCAACAAGACAGCAGCAACACATCACCAATACAGCAGCAACACCTCACCAATACAGCAGCAATACATCACCAATACAGCAGCAACACTGGGGAGGGAGGGAGGGAGAGTGGGAACCCGAAATTAGGTTACATTTGTATATAGACATATGTATCGTTTTTAAAATAAATATTAAATGTGTTGGTTGTTAGTACAGTTTAACTTTAATTTCATTAATTATTTTATGGGACTGTGATATCTTGCATGTAAACCTTTTTTTGGTAGTGGCTCTCTTTGATAACTGTACCCTGGCTGAATTTGTGATTGGAGGGAATATACTATTCTGTAAGATTTTGTTTTACATTTTTTTACATAATTTACTAGATAAATTAATAGTGTGGGTGTGTATTTGTTTGTCCATATATAATCGTATCCTACATGTTGTAACAATTTTAAACAAATATTACTTTAAACTATGATTAAATTTTTACTTGCATTTTTATTTTTATTTTCATTTTTATTGGTTTTATTTTTGTGATCAATTGCCTGTTCTAATTCCTTGTAAGAGGTACTAAAGATTTGTTGAATTTAATTGAATTGAACACATCACCAATACAGCAGCAACACAGTAGCAACACGTCACTAATACAGAAGCAACACATTACCAATACAGCAGCAACACATCCCCAATACAGCAGCAATACATCACCAATACAACAGCAACTCTGGGGAGGGAGGAAGGGAGAGTGGGAACCCGAAATTAGGTTACATGTGTATATAGACGTATGTATCGATTTTTAAAATAAATATTAAATGTGTTGGTTGTTAGTACAGTTTAAATTCAATTTCATTAATTATTGTATGGGACCTGTGATATCTTGCATGTAAACCTTTTTTTGTAATGGCTCTCTGTGATAACTGTACCCTGGCTGAATTTGTGATTGGAGGGAATAGCCTCTTCTGTAAGAATTTGTTTTACATTTTTATTACATAATTTACTACATAAATTAATAGTGTGGGTGCGTATTTGTTTGTCCATATATAATTGTATCCTACATGTTGTAAAAATTTTAAACAAATATTACTTTAAACTATGATTCAATTTTTACTTGCATTTTTATTTTTATTTTCGTTTTTATTGGTTTTATTTTATTGATCAAGTGCCTGTCATAATTCCTTGTAAGAGGTACTAAAGATTTGTTGAATTGAATTGAATTGAACACATCACCAATAGAGCAGCAGCACAGCAGCAACACATCACCAATACAGCAGCAACACAGCAGAAACACATCACCCATACAGCAGCAACACATCATCAATACAGCAGCAACGCAGCAGCAAGACAGCAGCAACACATCACCAAGCAACACATCACCAATACAGCAGCAACACATCACCAATACAGCAGCAATACATCATTAATACAGCAGCAACACTGGGGAGGGAGGGAGGGAGAGTGGGAACCCGAAATTAAGTTACATGTTTATATAGACGTACATATCGTTTTTAAAATAAATATATTACATGTGTTGGTTGTTAGTACAGTTTAACTTTAATTTTATTAATTATTGTATGGGACGGTGATATCTTGCATGGAAACCTTTTTTTGTAATGGCTCTCTGTGATAACTGTACCCTGGCTGAATTTGTGATTGGAGGGAATAGCCTCTTCTGTAAGAATTTGTTTTACACTTTTTATTACCTAATTTACTACATAAATTAATAGTGTGGGTGTGTATTTGTTTTTTAATATATAATCGTATTCTACATGTTGTAAAAATTTTAAACAAATATTACTTTAAACAATGATTAAATTTTTACTTGCATTTTTATTTTTATTTTCATTTTTATTGGTTTTATTTTATTTTAGTGACCAAGTGCCTGTCATAATTCCTCGTAAGAGGTACTAAAGATTTGTTGAATTGAATTGAATTAACCACATCACCAATACAGCAGCAACACAGCAGCAACACATCACCAATACAGCAGCAACACATCACCAATACAGCAGCAATGCAGCAGCAAGACAGCAGCAAGACATCACCAATACAGCAGCAACACATCACCAATACAGCAGCAATACATCACCAATACAGCAGCAACACCGGGGAGGGAGGGAGGGAGGGAGAGTGGGAACCCGAAATTAGGTTACATGTGTATATGTATCGTTTTTAAAATAAATATATTATATGTGTTGGTTGTTAGTACAGTTTAACTTTAATTTCATTAATTATTGTATGGGACTGTGATATCTTGCATGTAAACCTTTTTTTTGTAATGGTTCTGTGTGATATCTGTACCCTGGCTGAATTTGTGATTGGAGGGAATAGCATCTTCTGTAAGAATTTGTTTTACATTTTTTATTACATAATTTACTACATAAATTAATAGTGTGGGTGTGTATTTGTTTGTCCATATATAATCGTATCCTACATGTTGTAAAATATTTAAGCAAATATTTCTTTAAACTATGATTAACATTTTACATGCATTTTTATTTCTATTTTTATTTTTATTGGTTTTATTTTAGTGATCAAGTGCCTGTCATAATTCCTTGTAAGAGGTACTAAAGATTTGTTGAATTGAATTGAATTGAACACATCACCAATACAGCAGCAAGACAGCAGCAACACATCACCAATACAGCAGCAACACATCACCAATACAGCAGCAACGCAGCAGCAAGACAGCAGCAACACATTACCAAGACAGCAGCAACACATCACCAATACAGCAGCAACACATCACCAATACAGCAGCAATACATCACCAATACAGCAGCAACACTGTGGAGGGAGGGAGGGAGGGAGAGTGGGAACCCGAAATTAGGTTACATGTGTATATAGACGTATGTATCGTTTTTAAAATAAATATTAAATGTGTTGGTTGTTAGTACAGTTTAACTTTAATTTCAATAATTATTGTATGGGACTGTGATATCTTGCATGTAAACCTTTTTTTTGTAATGGCTCTCTGTGATAACTGTACCCTTGCTGAATTTGTGATTGGAGGGAATAGCCTCTTCTGTAAGAATTTGTTTTACATTTTTTATTACATAATTTACTACATAAGATATTAGTGTGGGTGTGTATTTGTTTGTCCATATATAATCGTATCCTACATGTTGTAAAAATTTAAAAAAAATGTTACTTTAAATTATGATTAAATTTTTACTTGCATTTTTATTTTTATTTTCATTTTTTTGGTTTTAATTTAGTGATCAATTGCCTGTTATAATTCATTGTAAGAGGCACTAAAGATTTGTTGAATTGAATTGAATTCAAATTGAACCCATCACCAATACAGCAGCAACACAGCACCAACACATCACCAATTTAGCAGCAACACATCACCAATACAGCAACAACGCAACAGCAAGACAGCAGCAACACATCACCAATACAGCAGCAACACATCACCAATACAGCAGCAACACATCACCAATACAGCAGCAATACATCACTAATACAGCAGCAACACTGGGGAGGGAGGGAGGGAGGGAGGGAGAGTGGGAACCCGAAATTAGGTAACATGTGTATATAGACGTATGTATCGTTTTTAAAATAAATATTAAATGTGTTGGTTATTAGTACAGTTTAACTTTAATTTCATTAATTGTTGTATGGGACTGTGATATCTTGCAAGTAAACCTTTTTTTTGTAATGGCTCCCTGTGATAACTGTACCCTGGCTGAATTTGTGATTGAAGGGAATAGCCTCTTCTGTAAGAATTTGTTTTACATTTTTTATTACATAATTTACTACATAAATTAATAGTGTGGGTGCGTATTTGTTTGTTCAGATATAATCGTATCCTACATGTTTAAAAAATTTTAAACAAATATTTCTTTAAACTATGAATAAATTTTTACTTGCATTTTTATTTTTATTTTCATTTTTATTGGTTTTATTTTAGTGATCAAGTGCTTGTCATACATTCTTGTAAGAGGTACTAAAAATTTGTTGAATTGAATTGGATTGAACACATCACCAATACAGCAGCAACACATCACCAATACAGCAGCAACACATCACCAATACAGCAGAAATACATCACCAATACAGCAGCAACACTAGGGAGGGAGGGAGGGAGAGTGGGAACCCGAAATTAGGTTACATGTGTATATAGACGTATGTATCGTTTTTAAAATAATTATTAAATGTGTTGTTTGTTAGTACAGTTTAACTTTAATTTCATTAATTATTGTATGGGACTGTGATATCTTGCATGTAAACCTTTTTTTTGGTAATGGCTTTCTGTGATAACTGCACCCTGGCTGAATTTGTGATTGGAGGGAATAGCCTCTTCTGTAAGAATTTGTTTTACATTTTTTATTACATAATTTACTACATAAAATAATAGTGTGGGTGTGTATTTGTTTGTCCATATATAATCGTATCTTACATGTTGTAAAAATTTTAAACAAAGTTTACTTTAAACTATGATTAAATTTTTACTTGCATTTTTATTTTTGTTTCATGTTGATTTGTTTTAATTTAGTGATCAAGTGCCTGTCATATTTCCTTGTAAGAGGTAATACAGATTTGTTGAATTGAATAGAATTGAACACATCACCAATACAGCAGCAACACAGCAGCAACACATCACCAATACAGCAGCAACACATCACCAATACAGCAGCAACGCAGCAGCAAGACAGCAGCAACACATCACCAATACAGCAGGAACACATCACCAATACAGCAGCAACACATCACCAATACAGCAGCAATACATCACCAATACAGCTGCAACACTGGGGAGGGAGGGAGATAGAGTTTGAACCCGAAATTAGGTTACATGTGTATATAGACGCATGTATCGTTTTTAAAATAAATATTAAATGTGTTGGTTGTTGATACAGTTTAACTTTAATTTCATTAATTATTGTATGGGACTTTGATATCTTGCATGTAAACCTTTTTTTTGTAATGGCTCTCTGTGATAACTGTACCCTTGCTGAATTTGTGATTGGAGGGAATAGCCTCTTCTGTAAGAATTTGTTTTACATTTTTTATTAAATAATTTACTACATAAATTATTAGTGTGGGTGTGTATTTGTTTGTCCATATATAATCTTGTCCTACATGTTGTAAAAATTTTAAACAAATATTACTTTAAACTATGATAAAATTTTTACTTGCATTTTTATTTGTATTTTCATTTTTATTGGTTTTATTTTAGTGATCAAGTGCCTGTCATAATTCCTTGTAATAGGCACTAAAGAGTTGTTGAATTGAATTGAATTGAACACATCACCAATACATCAGCAACACAGCAGCAAAGCATCACCAATACAGCAGCAACACATCACCAATACAGCAGCAACACATCACCAATACAGCAGCAATACATCACCAATACAGCAGCAACACTGGGGAGGGACGGAGGGAGAGTGGGAACCCGAAATTAGGTTACACGTGTATATAGACGTTTGTATCGTTTTTAAAATAAATATTAAATGATGTAACCGACTGGGGTAATACTAAAATATGAATATCAATGTCTATATACTCAATCTATCTGCTATCAAAATTATATATGGCTGCATGTTCGATTTCATTCATACCCACACATCGGCCATCTAACATACCAAGGGAGCCCACACAGTAATAATATTATGCTTACTTTCTGACTATATATTCATACAACACTCGCATAAGATAAAACTTTCAAGACAATAAACATCTATTCTTTCAATACACAGATCTAAAATAAAATTATCCACCAACTACAAAAATTCCGATACTAATATTAATGCCGGTGTCTAATTCTAACACAATAAATAATTAGTGTGCACACACAAGAAAAACAACAATAGGGCCCAAAAGAAAAGTGTATATATTCTTCAATTAGTCTGTCAGTCCGCTCCTTGACATTTTCAAATCCTTGTTGCCCCTGCTTCTTGACTGGCAAAGGTTGAAAGTTATATTAGAATAAATGTACTCACAGTCGAGCTATGAACACCCCGACTACCACTACACTTTACGTCATCTCGACGATTTTTCAAGAACTTTGCTTGCACAGCACTGGTCCACTGGTCGCGCCTTCAGCTGCAAACCTCAGTCCCTCCCGGACTCGAAACTCTGTAGAATATTAGCATTCTTACAGTAATCAATAATTACAATAAATAATTTCACACTTTGAGCACTGTTAGAAAAACCGAAGTCAACATTTTGTTTACATTCAGATCTATCTCTGGTGTTTTTGTTCGCTTCTATTTTTTTATCATATACAGAAAATACTAAATGGTATACATCATAATGCTTCAATATGGTTATATTAAGTTAGCTTACAAATAAAAGGCATAACACAAATTCTGAAACAACATTCAAGCATAGCCCTGTGAACAAACTGAATAGATCTAGAACCTTTCCTTTTCACTAGGTTAGCTAGTTACAAATAAAAATCATAACACAATTAGTTTACCGAAACAACATTCAAACATATACATATGAACAAAAATGACTAGATCTAAAACCTTTTCCTCTTCATAAAAATACGTGTTAAAAATATCTATTTACCCGTTCTCTTCCAACGGAGATTATACCTGCATTTTTCCTAATGCTTCATAACGGACGATAGATAGCGACTTCGGACCCATCGCTCTAACACCAGTGGTGATGAAATGTCTGGAGAAGCTAGTGCTGAAACGCCTACTGCAGCAGACGGAGGACCTTATGGACCCCCTGTAGTTTGCGTACCGCGCGCGGAGGGGCACCGACGACGCGGCGATGTACATCATCCACAGCATCCTTCAACACCTGGAAAAGCCCAACACGTCGGCCAGAGTGCTGTACGTCGATTTCAGCTCGGCGTTCAACACCGTCAGACCCAGCCTGATGTTTAAAAAACTCAGTACGATGTCAGTGGCACTGCAGCTCATCAAGTGGGTGATCGACTTTCTGGTCGGACGGTCGCAGTTCGTCGCAGTGGGTGGGGTGAAATCCGACGTCCTGACCATCAACACGGGGACGCCTCAAGGTTGCTGCTTGTCGCCGACGCTCTTCACGCTCTACACCAACGACTGCCGGGCCTCTGAGGCCGACAACACGCTGGCGAATTTCGCCGACGACTCATCGCTGGTGGGGTTAGTGACGGGCGACGACGACTCGCAGTACAGACTCGACGTAGACAGGCTGGTAGAGTGGTGCCAGCAAAACAGCCTCGACCTCAATGTGGGGAAAACAAAAGAAATGGTCACAGATTTTAGAAGATCCGGAAGTGCGCCAGAGCCGTTGACAATCGGTGACCAGGTCGTAGAGCAGGTCGACGAGTACAAATACCTGGGCGTCACCGTCAGCTCCGACATGTCATGGACCAAGCATGTAGGCAAGGTAGTCAGCAAATGTCACTCCAGGCTGTACTTCCTAAGGAAACTGCGCCAATTTAAAGTCAACAACGAAATTCTGACCTCCTTCTACAGAGCCAGCATAGAGAGCGTGCTGAGCTTTAACCTGACCACGTGGCTGCATGGATGCAATGAGGAGGACAGAGACAGACTGAGACGGGTGGTCAGGCAGGCGGAGAGGGTGGTGGGGTCGCAACTGCCCAGTATCGAGGAGCTGGAGTGCAGCCGCACTGTTACAAAGGCTCGCAAGATAGCGGAAGATGAGCTGCACCCACTGCATGGCGAGTTCCAGATGCTCCCCTCTGGCCGCAGGTACAGAGTTGCCAAGTGCAGGACCAACCGTTTCCAGCAGACGTTTGTCCCCTCTGCAATCACGCTACTCAACGAGCAGTTAAAATAAATCTCCATAGCATTTTGGGCTGGGTAAAGGGGGTGGGGGTGGGTGGGAGTGGGGTAAGACAAACTGTAATTTGTTTCAATAAGAGCTACCTTTATCAGTTTCTTCCTATTTACTGTATGCCGTATGAATGTGTGTGACAATTATCGATTGTGTGCGAATAATGTATACTTACTGGTCATGTAATGTATTAGGATATCAATTGCGCATTAGGCATATGTACTTAGGCCTACTAGTCATATTGTGTACTAGTCATGATAATTTAAATGGAATCTTTGTCCCTCAAGTATTTTTATTACTACCATGCTGTATGAATGTGTGCAAAAATGTATTGATTGTTTGTGCATGATGTATACATTGACTATTAATGTAATGTGAACTGTGAGGTGTTGTATGTTGGTTTAATCAATTGACGTACAGACTGAGATGTGGGTGCTTGACGCGATTAGGTAACATGATATATATTGACAGTGTTTGTGGTTCTATTTTGTGATCTGATTGGCTGATGTGTGATGTCTGATTGTTTTACTTTCAATAGCCTATTTTGCGTAAATGTGATAAAGCGATGTGTCTGTTTGCACTGTGCTGTGCTGTAATGTATTGTGTATGAACGTATAACCTATATTCTGATGTATCCCATATGCGCAAAACAAATTCTTCACATGAATGATGAAGTCAATAAATCTTGAATCTTGAATCTTGAATCTTGAATCTTGAATGTGACAAACTCATTCTAAATCTAATCGTAATCTAAGTACTGCGCAATCATAGGCGCATCAACATATATATTTATACACACAAAATGTTTTGTAACGGGCGTGCGTTAGAAAAATTGTAATCCGTTACAAATGTGTTGGTTGTTAGTACAGTTTAACTTTAATTTCATTAATTATTGTATGGGACTGTGATATCTTGCATGCAAACCTTTTTTTTGTAATGGCTCTCTGTGATAAATGTACCCTGGCTGAATTTGTGATTGGAGGGAATAGCCTCTTCTGTAAGAATTTGTTTTACATTTTTTATTACATAATTTACTACATAAAATAATATTGTGGGTGTGTATTTGTTTGTCCATATATAATCGTATCCTACATGTTGTAAACATTTTAAACCAATATTACTTTAAACTATGATTAAATTTTTACTTGCATTTTTATTTTTATTTTCATTTTTATTGGTTTTTTTTTTTAGTGATCAAGTGGCTCTCATAATTACTTGTAAGAGGTACTAAAGATTTTTTGAATTGAATTGAATTGAACACATCATCAATACAGCAGCAACACAGCAGCAACACATCACTAATACAGCAGCAACACATCACCAATACAGCAGCAACGCAGCAGCAAGACAGCAGCAACACATCACCAATACAGCAGCAACACATCACCAATACAGCAGCAACACATCACCAATACAGCAGCAATACATCACCAATACAGCAGCAACACTAGGGAGGGAGGAAGAGAGAGTGGGAACCCGAAATTAGGTTACATGTGCGAGCCGTATGTATCGTTTTTAAAATAAATATTAAATGTGTTGGTTGTTAGTACAGTTTAACTTTACTTTCATTAATTATTGTATGGGACTGTGATATCTTGCATGTAAATCTTTTTTTTTGTAATGGCTCTCTGTGAAAACTGTACCCTGGCTGAATTTGTGATTGGAGGGAATAGCCTCTTCTGTAAGAATTTGTTTTACATTTTTTATTACATAATTTACTACATAAGTTAATAGTGTGGGTGTGTATTTGTTTGTCCATATATAATCGTATCCTACATGTTGTAAAAATTTTAAACAAATATTACTTTAAACTATGATTAAATTTTTACTTGCATTTTTATTTTTATTTTCATTTTTATTGGTTTTATTTTAGTGATCAAGTGCCTGTCATAATTCCTTGTAAGAGGTACTAAAGATTTGTTGAATTGAATTGAATTGAACACATCACCAATACAGCAGCAACACAGCAGCAACACATCACCAATACAGGAGCAACACATCACCAATACAGCAGCAACGCAGCAGCAAGACAGCAGCAACACATCACCAATACAGCAGCAACACATCACCAATACAGCAAAACATGGAAAACCAAAATCTAAGCCTGACAGTTACCGACCTATCTCATTAACTCCTCATCTTGCTAAATTATATGAAAGAGTGATAAAGTTTCGATTAGAATATTATTGTGAAAGTAAAAATATTTTTCTAGTTTTTCAAGCAGGATTTAGAAAAGGTCGAAGTACAACTGATCATTCTTTTCCATTATCATCACATATTAAAAAGGCGTTTGCTAAGAGAAAATCAGTCTTAGCTACTTTCTTTGATATACATAGAGCATATGATTCAGTTTGGCACTTCATGTAATTGTTGAAATTAAAACAAATCGGTGTTAAAGGTAATTTATATATGTTCATTAAAAGCTTTTTATCAAACAGAACTTTTCAAGTACGCGTCAAGGGTTCATTATCAGAGTCAAAAACAGTAAATATGGGTGTTCCACAAGGAAGTGTTATAGCTCCTATTTTATTTTCTATAATGATTAATGATATAAAAAATATTGATTTCAAAGAATTCATAATATCGCTTTTTGCTGACGATATTGCATTATGGAAAACCGTTTCATGTAAGTTTCATAAACAAAATAGAAGAACAACATTTATATTAAAGGAGTATCAGTACATGGTTGATATTATTATAAAATATATGTTTGAAAATGGATTCTGTTTATCGGGAGACAAAACAGTTTTTATGATATTTACCAAAAAATTTATTGATTTTAATAATAATACATTTTTATCAATCAAGGTAAACAATATAAAGGTTTATCCAAGCAAATCTGTTAAATTTCTTGGAATTGTTTTTCATTACAAACTTTTGTGGAATTGTCATATTAAACACTTAATTGACAAGGCAAGAAAGAAAATAAGTTTGGGCAAACAACTCTTCATGTTTGATCTATATAGCTATTGCTACTATTAGATCTATATTAAATTATGGAAAAGAAGTCTATTTTACAGCATCAAAATCAGCTTTAAATAGGTTGACTAGCATTGAGTCCATGTCTTTAAAAATAGCTCTTGGCATACCCCAGTGGTCTTCAACATCAAAAACATATAAAGAAGCAGGGGTATTACCATTTCTTGACCAAAACAGGTTACAAACTGCACAATATGTTACACGGGCAAAATCAACTGTAAATTCTACAACAATTGAGCTAGTGAAAATATTGAAATTAACAAAGGATTTAAAAATAAAAGTGTTTTTATGTCAATTAATGAATATATATTTTCTTTAACAAACTCCACATCAATTGATACGACGTCACCATATGTTATTCCTTGCAGCCCATATCCGCCTTGGCTTTTTTTAGCTCCGGAGATAATTTTGGATTATGGACATATTTCAAAAAAAGAAAATCCTTTCTTATTGGCAACAATTGCACAAGAATATATTCATTTGTATTCTCAAACTTCGTTGCACATCTATACTGATGGATCAGTTTTGGATAATGGAAATACTGGAGCAGCATTTTAATTGAATTGTTATAAGGGAATGTATGTTGTTAAAAATATTATGTGTATGTCAGTAGTATGATAATTTTTATGGTTTAATAATGTGGAAAATATCTATGATGTGCGCATAGTAGATTTCGTAATTTGTTTATGTTACATTAGTACAACTTATGTTAATCTGATGAATAAAATTTGATACAACAACAACAACCAATACAGCAGCAACACATCACCAATACAGCAGAAACACATCACCAATACAGCAGCAATACATCACCAATACAGCAGCAACACTGGGGAGGGAGGGAGGGAGAGTGGGAACCTGAAATTAGGTTACATGTGTATACAGACGTATGTATCGTTTTTAAAATAACTATAAAATGTGTTGGTTGTTAGTACAGTTTAACTTTAATTTCATTAATTATTGTATGGGGCTGTGATATCTTGCATGTAAACCTTTCTTTTTTGTAATGGCTCTCTGTGATAACTGTAACCTGCCTGAATTTGTGATTGGAGGGAATAGACTCTTCTGTAAGAATTTGTTTTACATTTTTTATTACATAATTTACTACATAAATTAATAGTGTGGGTGTGTAGTCACGGACCGGGTTTATAATATTTCGGTCAGATGACTGTTTGTAGTATCTTCCTGTGAGAAGATATAAATTATAATAATTTTATTGATTACTAATTTCTGATTGGTTGAGCTAGTCATGTGATGGTTCACCAATTACATGTATTCAAAAAAATGTTTGCATTCTTCTTTTGTATGTACCACGGAGTGGTTGTGTTGTACTTCTATATATTTATTTTTGTGAATGAAAGTAATTAACGGCAAGAATGTAATAAGTTGTTATAATTAGAGTTACAATTTTTGCGTATGTGTGAACTGTGTTCTACACATTATGAGTTTTGAATTATATATTGCTGGTCTGGTCCCATCGCAGAGAAGAGACAGGTATATGTGGAAATTCAGAGAAGTCTATGTATCAAGATATTTAGTGGGGAAAACTTGTGTGTTTTCAGAAGTCTCCAGCTGAGGGGCCTCGAGGCAAAGAGAGAGAAAGAAGGCGAGGAAGAAGAAGAAGAAGAAGAAGAAGAAGAAGAAGAAGAAGAAGAAGAAGAAGAAGAAGAAGAAGAAGAAGAAGAAGAAGAAGAAGAAGAAGAAGAAGAAGAAGAAGAAGAAGAAGAAGAAGAAGAAGAAGAAGAAGAAGAAGAAGAAGAAGAAGAAGAAGAAGAAGAAGAAGAAGAAGAAGAAGAAGAAGAAGAAGAAGAAGAAGACGAGAAGGAGAGTAAGCAGAGGAAGAAGTAGCCGAGGAGGAAGAAGGGTGGAAGCATAAAGGAGCCAGAGAAGAAGCCAGAGAAGAAGACGAAGAAAAAGACGAGCACCTAAACGCAACCACGCCAGCAGCAGTAGCAACCGCTACCACGTCAGCAGCAGTAGAAACCGCTACCACGTCAGCAGCAGAAGCAACCGCTACCACATCAGCAGCAGTAGCAACCGCTACCACATCAGCAGCAGTAGCAACCACTGCCACATCAGCAGCAGTACCAACCACTGCCACAACAGCAGCAGCAGCAGCAGCAGCAACAGCGGCAGCGGCCACAGCAACATCAACAGCATCGGCGGCCGTGGAGGATTATTGGGAAGGTGGAGAGGACGATAGAGAGAGGAGAAAACCCAGGATAGATAGCGAGAAAGACAAGGATAAGGAGAAGGAGGATAGTACATAGACAGAGACAGAGAATTAGAGACAAAGAAGGACACAGCGAATCCTAGCCTCCATGAGACTATTGGGGGGTAATCTCTCTCTGTCGATGGTGACCGGGTCGATAGTGGTGTTTTATTGTGACTGGTGGTTCTTGGATTACCTGACTGGGACTTTATTGGTGGGTTTTGTGAATACTGAATTATTCCCCGGATTATCTGACTGGGACGTATTTGTGGTTTTGTGAAAGTGTGTTTTCACGGAGTATCGCTTCAAAGTATGTGAGTACAAAACTACTTAAACGTTTTCATGTTATTGATTGAGTTATATGTACTTATGTAAACTTTGTTGATTCTTGTTTATTTTCTAGTAATAGAAGGGGGTGGTGACAGCAAAAGAAGTTTTGGGAGTTAGGAAGTGTGAGACGGGCGAACACGCAAATCATTCACGCACGCATACACGCAATTCTTGATAATAACCCCTTTCGTTACAGTGGTGACCCTGAAACCCGTAGTTAGTTAGTGGGAGTTAGATTATTTAATTATCTTATTGGGAGTTTATATTGTGGGAGTTAATTGAATAAGTATAAGTTGAACAGTAGAGGGGTTCGTATAAAGTTTGGGCACTTAACTTTGGTGTGCTAGGAGTAAGAGTGTACGTTGTCACTGACTGATTCAATTGTTGTTTTCATTGCTTTTTGGGTAGGATGTTAGTGTTTGTATAGATTGTACCCCGCCTCCGACTCTTTCCTTGCGGGTCTGATTCCTTGTATAGTTCTGGGATCAGAAAGGGCTTAGACTCATTTTTCTTCCTGTTGTATATATATTGCTAATTCTAGTTCAGCTATTTAGTATTGTTTTCTTTTTCTTTCTATACTTATTAGGATCCTGTCTTGTATAGTTATTGTTGTCACATCCCTATTTTAGTTGTTGTAGGTGCTTAGGATTTATTTTTGGCATTTTAACGGAACTTCCGGTGTTTTCTAGCCGAAGTGGAACTTAGTTGTTTTTTCTATTGATTTCTTGTATTCTATTGTACCGATATTAGTTTAGAATTTTAGTTCTCTCTTTGTTGTGTTGTGATGTGTTGTCGTTGTTTGTTTATTTAGTATAGTGTTTCATTATTATTATTATTTGTTTTGTTTTGTTTTGTTTTCATTTCAAAATATTTCGGTCCGATGACTGTTTGTAGTATCTTCCTGTGAGAAGATATAAATTATAATATTTTTATTGATTACTAATTTCTGATTGGTTGAGCTAGTCATGTGACGTTTCACCAATTACATGTATTCAAAAAAATGTTTGCATTCTTCTTTTGTATGTACCACGGAGTGGTTGTGTTGTACTTCTAGCAGCTGTTGACTGCAGGTATGTATATTGTTTATCAAATATTGTATTATAAACATAATAATATTTAACCATGATTATGTTCTACTTATTGTGGAATAAGAATTAATAATAAATAATTTTGGTATTTGCATGAAGTAGGGAATAGGGAGGTGATGGAGATGGTGGATCGTTGTATATTTTTGATTAACGAAATTCAGGTTGGATAAGTATTTGATTTGTAGTTGAAACCTCAACTTGCAATGTATAGCATAATATTTATTTTTGTGAATGAAAGTAATTAGCGGCAAGAATGTAATAATAAGTTGTTATAAGTAGAGTTACAATTTTTTGCGTATGTGTGAACTGTGTTCTACACATTATGAGTTTTGAATTATATATTGCTGGTCTGGTCCCGTCGCAGAAAAGAGACAGGTATATGTGGAAATACAGAGAAATCTATGTATCAAGATATTTAGTGGGGAAAACTTGTGTGTTTTCAGAAGTCTCCGGCTGAGGGGCCTCGAGGCAAAGAGAGAGAAAGCAGGCGAGAAAGAAGAAGAAGAAGAAGAAGAAGAAGAAACCGCTACCACATCAGCAGCAGTAACAACCGCTACCACATCAGCAGCAGTAGCAACCACTGCCACAACAGCAGCAGCAGCAGCAACAGCGGCAGCGGCCACAGCAGCAGCAACAGCATCGGCGGCCGTGTAGGATTATTGGAAAGGTGGAGAGGACGATAGAGAGAGGAGAAAACCCAGGATAGATAGCGAGAAAGACAAGGATAAGGAGAAGGAGGATAGTACATAGACAGAGACAGAGAATTAGAGACAAAGAAGGACACAGCAAATCCTAGCCTCCATGAGATTATTGGGGGGGGGGGGGGGAATCTCTCTCTGTCGACGGTGACCGGGTCGATAGTGGTGTTTTATTGTGACTGGTGGTTCTTGGATTACCTGACTGGGACTTTATTGGTGGGTTTTGTGAATACTGAATTATTCCCCGGATTATCTGACTGGGACTTATTTGTGGTTTTGTGAAAGTGTGTTTTCACGGAGTATCGCTTCAAAGTACGTGAGTACAAAACTACTTAAACGTTTTCATGTTATTGATTGAGTTATATGTACTTATGTAAACTTTGTTGATTCTTGTTTATTTTCTAGTAATAGAAGGGGGTGTGACAGCAAAAAAAGTTTTGGGAGTTAGGAAGTGTGAGACGGGCGAACACGCAAATCATTCACGCACGCATACACGCAATTCTTGTTATAACCCCTTTCGTTACAGTAATTGTTTGTCCATATATAATCGTATCCTACATGTTGTAAAAATTTTAAACCAATATTACTTTAAACTATGATTAAATTTTTACTTGCATTTTTATTTTTATTTTCATTTTTATTGGTTTTATTTTAGTGATCAAGTGCCTGTCATAATTCCTTGTAAGAGGTACTAAAGATTTGTTGAATTGAATTGAATTGAACACATCACCAATACAGCAGCAACACAGCAGCAACACATCACCAATACAGCAGCAACACATCACCAATACAGCAGCAACGCAGCAGCAAGACAGCAGCAACACATCACCAATACAGCAGCAACACATCACCAATACAGCAGCAACGCAGCAGCAAGACAGCAGCAACACATCACCAATACAGCAGGAACACATCACCAATACAGCAGCAACACATCACCAATACAGCAGCAATACATCACCAATACAGCAGCAACACTGGGGAGGGAGGGGGGGAGAGTGGGAACCCGAAATTAGGTTACATGTGTTTATAGACGTATGTATCGTCCTTCTTCAGTGATTGCACTGTTGCCTCAACTTCTTCTCAGAGATTCCGGACGGGGCAAAAACTGTTTATTTTTGCAGAAATATGAAGAAGATCTTGCTCATGCCAATCACTTCTGGGGTGAAAACCTGTGCATCTATGGGGCGCCTGGTGGTTTTCCACCAAACCTTCGCTCCATTGGGGCACCTGAAAAGTTCGAAAAGAAAAGGCCGTCTACTTGTGTGCCTGTGGCACGAGGGAATTGCTGGACGTTACGCAACCGATGTTTCCATCAAAAAGATGCAATCAGAGATGGTAACATCTTCTCTCTACAAGCAAAGGCTGGAGCACCGAAGAAGAAAACCAGTCAACAAAAGAGGCGAACAAAGAAACCTATGAAGTCTTCCGCACCCAGCATTGCAACAGGTGTGGAGTCTGAAAGAAGTCTGAAAGAAGAGAGGAACTTTCTTGATAATGCTTGTTTTCGTTGAGGAAAGCAAGTTTTACTGCTTCGTGTGTGGCAGCAGTTCCCATGAGGACATGGTACAACGCCAAGGGTGGTAGATGGCCACACGAAAACTGCAGGAACTGGGAACTGTGGAAATAAGAAATGTGTCTGTGAAACACACTTAACGCTTGCTTTTTGACATTACAAAGATTCATTGATGCTTGACATTTATTTAGCCCAATGTTCGATTACTTCACACTAATGAAGTCAAGTATACCCCAAACAAAACAACTCTTTGTGCTATCTTTATATTTGTGTGGTGCCTATGTGTATCGACTTTAACAACAACCCTTTTTACGTTTGTTGAAATAAAGCAAATGATAGATTGGTTAATAAATTCGTGTCTTGTTATACGTTGTTTTTAACAGTGTTTGATGTATTAGTTTTTTTCTTTCTTATCTACATTATCTGTGTGTATTGTTACAGTTGACGTTATCCATGAACTAACACTTCCTGACGTTGCTTAACATAAAACATGGCTAGCATGGTGACATATCCAAATACTAACATTTCCTGACGTTGCTTACCATTAAACACAGCTAGCATGGTCTCATATTCATGTACTAACACTTCCTGACGTTGCTTAACATAAAACATGGCTAGCATGGTCACATATCCAAGTACTAACACTTACTGACGTTGCTTAACATTAATCATGGCTAGCATGGTCACATATCCATGTCCTTACACTTTCTGACGTTGCTTAACATAAAACATGGCTAGCATGGTCATATATTCAAGTACTAACACTTCCTGACGTTACTTAACATTGGCTAGCATGGTCACATATCCATGTATAAACACTTCCTGACGTTGCTTTACATGAAACATTGCTAGCATGGTCACATATCCATGTACTAACACTTCCTGACGTCGCTTAACATAAAACATTGCTAGCATGGTCACATATCCATGTACTAACACTTCCTGACGTTGTTTTACATGAAACATTGCTAGCATGGTCACATATCCATGTACTAACACTTCCTGACGTTGCTTAACATAAAACATGGCTAGCATGGTCACATATCCAAATACTAACATTTCCTGACGTTGCTTACCATTAAACACAGCTAGCATGGTCACATATTCATGTACTAACACTTCCTGACGTTGCTTTACATAAAACATGGCTAGCATGGTCACATATCCATGTACTAACACTTCCTGACGTTGCATTACATGAAACATTGCTAGCATGGTCACATATGCATGTACTAACACTTCCTGACGTTGCTTAACAAAAAACATGGCTAGCATGGTCACATATCGCTAGCATGGTCACATATCCAAGTACTAACACTTACTGACGTTGCTTAACATAGAACATGGCTAGCAAGGTCACATATCTTTGTACTAACATGAAACATTCCTAGCATGGTCACATATCCATGTACTAACACTTCCTGACGTTGCTTAACATAAAACATGGCTAGCATGGTCACATATCCATGTACTAACACTTCCTGACGTTGCTTTACATGAAACATGGCTAGCATGGTCACATATCCAAATACTAACACTTCCTGACGTTGCTTTACAATAAACATTGCTAGCATGGTCACATATCCATGTACTGACTCATCCTGATGTTGCTTAACATAAAACATTGCTAGCATGGTCACCTATCCATGTACTAACACTTCCTGACGTTGCTTAACATAAAACATTCCTAGCATGGTCACATATCCAAGTACTAACACTTCCTATCGTTGCTTAACATCAAACATGGCTAGCATGGTCACATATCCAAGTACTAACACTTCCTGACGCTTTACATGAAACATGGCTAGCATGGTCACATATCTATGTACTAACACTTTCTGACGTTGCTTTACATGAAACATTGCTAGCAAGGTCACATATCCATGTACTAACACTTCCTGGCGTTGCTTAACATAAAACATGGCTAGCATGGTCACGTATCCATGTATTAACACTTCCTGACGTTGCTTTACATAAAACATGGCTAGCATGGTCACATATCAATGTACTAACACTTTCTTACGTTGCTTAACATAAAACATGGCTAGCATGGTCACATATCCATGTACTAACACTTCCTGACATTGCTTAACATAAAACATTGCTAGCATGGTCACATATCCAAGTACTAACCCTTCCTGACGTTGCTTTACATAAAACATTGCTAGCATGGTGACATATCCAAAATCTAACACTTCCTGACGTTGCTTAACATTAAACAAAGCTATCATGGTCACATATCCATGTACTAACACTTCCTGACGTTGCTTTACATAAATTATTGCTAGAATAATCACATTTCCATGTACTAACACTTCCTGACTTTTCCTAACATAAAACATGGCTAGCAGGGTCATATATTCATGTACTAACAGTTCCTAAAGTTGCTTTACATGAAACATTGCTAGCATGGTCACATATCCATGTACTAACACTTCCTGACGTTGCTTAACATAAAACATGGCTAGCATGGTCACATATCCAAATACTTACATTTCCTGACGTTGCTTACCATTAAACACAGCTAGCATGGTCACATATTCATGTACTAACACTTCCTGACGTTGCCTAACATAAAACATGGCTAGCATGGTCACATATCCATGTACTAACACTTCCTGACGTTGCATTACATGAAACATTGCTAGCATGGTCACATATGCATGTACTAACACTTCCTGACGTTGCTTAACAAAAAACGTGGCTGGCATGGTCACATATCCATGTACTAACACTTCCTGACGTCGCTTAACAAAAAACATGGCTAGCATGGTCACATATCCATGTCCTAACACTTCCTGACGTTGCTTAACATAAAACATGGCTAGCATGGTCACATATCCAAGTACTAACACTTACTGACGTTGCTTAACATTAATCATGGCTAGCATGGTCACATATCCATGTACTAACACTTCCTGAAGTTGCTTTACATGAAACATTGCTAGCATGGTCACAAATCCATGTAATAACACTTCCTTACGTTGCTTTACATGAAACATGGCTAGCATGGTCACATATCCATGTACTAACACTTCCTGACGATGCTTAACATAAAACATTGCTAGCATGGTTACATAACCATGTACTAACACTTCCTGACGTTGCTTAACAAAAAACATGGCTAGCATGGTCACATATCCATGTACTAACACTTCCTGACGTTGCTTAACATAAAACATGGCTAGCATGGTCACATATCCAAGTACTAACACTTACTGACGTTGCTTAACATAGAACATGGCTAGCAAGGTCACATATCCATTTACTAACACTTTCTGACGTTGCATGAAACATTCCTAGCATGGTCACATATCCATGTACTAACACTTCCTGACGTTGCTTAACATAAAACATGGCTAGCATGGTCACATATCCAAATACTAACATTTCCTGACGTTGCTTACCATTAAACACAGCTAGCATGGTCACATATTCATGTACTAACACTTCCTGACGTTGCCTAACATAAAACATAGCTAGCATGGTCACATATCCAAGTACTAACCCTTCCTGACGTTGCTTTACATAAAACATTGCTAGCATGGTCACATATATAAAAAATCTAACACTTCCTGACGTTGCTTAACAATAAACACAGCTATCATGGTCACATATCCATGTACTAACACTTCCTGACGTTGCTTTACATGAAACATTGCTAGCATAATCACATATCCATGTACTAACACTTCCTGACGTTGCTTAACATAAAACATGGCTAGCATGGTCACATATCCAAGTACTAACACTTACTGACGTTGCTTAACATTAATCATGGCTAGCAATGGTCACATATCCATGTACTAACACTTCCTGACGTTGCTTTACATGAAACATTGCTAGCATGGTCACATATCCATGTACTAACACTTCCTGACTTTGCTTTAAATGAAACATGGCTAGCATGGTCACATATCCATGTACTAACACTTCCTGACGTTGCTTAACATAAAACATGGCTAGCATGGTCACATATCCATGTACTAACACTTTCTGACGTTGCTTAACAAAAAACATGGCTAGCATGGTCACATATCCATGTACTAACACTTTCTGACGTTGCTTAACATAAAACATTGCTAGCATAGTCACATATCCATGTACTAACACTTCCTGACGTTGCTTTACATGAAACATGGCTAGCAAGGTCACATATCCAAGTACTAACACTTCCTGACGTTGCTTTACATTAAACATTGCTAGCATGGTCACATATCCATGTACTGACTCTTCCTGATGTTGCTTAACATAAAACATTGCTAGCATGGTCACTTATCCATGTACAACACTTCCTGACGTTTCTTAACATAAAACATTGCTAGCATGATCACATATCCAAGTACTAACGCTTCCTATCGTTGCTTAACATCAAACATGGCTAGCATGGTCACATATCCATGTACTAACACTTTCTGACGTTGCTTTACATGAAACATTGCTAGCAAGGTCACATATCCATGTACTAACACTTCCTGGCGTTGCTTAACATAAAACATGGCTAGCATGGTCACGTATCCATGTACTAACACTTCCTGACGTTGCTTTACATGAAACATGGCTAGCATGGTCACATATCCATGTACTAACACTTCCTCACATTGCTTAACATAAAACATTGCTAGCATGGTCATATATCCAAGTACTAACCCTTCCTGACGTTGCTTTACATAAAACATTGCTAGCATGGTCACATATCCAAAATCTAACACTTCCTGACGTTGCTTAACATTAAACACAGCTAGCATGGTCACATATCCATGTACTAACACTTCCTGACGTTGCTTTACATGAAACATTGCTAGCATAATCACAAAACCCATGTACTAACACTTCCTGACTTTTCCTAACATAAAACATGGCAAGCAGGGTCATATATTCATGTACTAACACTTCTTGACGTTGCTTTACATGAAGCATTGCTAGCATGGTCACAAATCCATGTACTAACACTTCCTGACGTTGCTTTACGTGAAACATTGCTAGCATGGTCACATATGCATGAACTCACACTTCCTGACGTTGCTTTACATCAAACATTGCTAGCATGGTCACAAATCCATGTACTAACACTTCCTGACGTTGCTTAACATAAAACATTGCTAGCATGGTCACATATCCATGTAGTAACACTTCATGACGTTGCTTTACATAAAACATGGCTAACATGGTCACATATCCATGTTTTAACACTTCCTGACGTTGCTTTACATAAAACATTGCTAGCATGGTCACATATCCATGTACTGACACTTCCTGGCGTTGCTTAACATAAAACATTGCTAGCTAGCATGGTCACATATCATGTACTAACACTTCCTGACGTTGCTTTACATGAAACATGGCTAGCATGGTCACATATCCATGTACTAACACTTCCTGACGTTGCTTAACATAAAACATGGCTAGCATGGTCACATATCCATGTACTAACACTTCTGACGTTGCTTAACATGAAACATGGCTAGCATGGTCACATATCCATGTACTAACACTTCTGACGTTGCTTAACATAAAACATTGCTAGCATGGTCACATATCCAAGTACTAACCTTCCTGACGTTGCTTTAAATAAAACATGGCTAGCATGGTCACATATCCATGTACTAACACTTCCTGACGTTGCTTTACATAAAACATGCCTAGCATGGTCACATATCCATGTACTAACACTTCCTGACGTTGCTTAACATAAAACATTGCTAGCATGGTCACATATCCATGTACTAACACTTCCTGACGTTGCTTAACATGAAACATGGCAAGCATGGTCACATATCCATGTACCAACACTTCCCGACGTTGCTTAAAATAAAACATTGCTAGCAAAGTCACATATCCAAGTACTAACACTTCCTGACGTTGCTTAACATAAAACATGGCTAGCATGGTCACATATCCATGTACTAACACTTCCTGACGTTGCTTTACATGAAACATGGATAGCATGGTCACATATCCAAGTACTAACACTTACTGACGTTGCTTAACATTAATCATGGCTAGCATGGTCACATGTCCATGTACTAACACTTCCTGACGTCGCTTAACAAAAAACATGGCTAGCATGGTCACATATCCATGTCCTAACACTTCCTGACGTTGCTTAACATAAAACATGGCTAGCATGGTCACATATCCAAGTACTAACACTTACTGACGTTGCTTAACATAGAACATGGCTAGCAAGGTCACATATCCATGTACTAACACTTTCTGACGTTGCTTTACATGAAACATTGCTAGCAAGGTCACATATCCATGTACTAACACTTCCTGATGTTGCTTAACAATAAACATGGCTAGCATGGTCACATATCCATGTACTAACACTTCCTGACGTTGCTTAACATAAAACATTGCTAGCATAGTCACATATCCATGTACTAACACTTCCTGACGTTGCTTATCATAAAACATTCCTAGCATGGTCACATATCCAAGTACTAACACTTCCTATCGTTGCTTAACATCAAACATGGCTAGCATGGTCACATATCCAAGTACTAACACTTCCTGACGTTGCTTTACATGAAACATGGCTAGCATGGTCACATATCCATGTACTAACACTTTCTGACGTTGCTTTACAAGAAACATTGCTAGCAAGGTCACATATCCATGTACTAACACTTCCTGGCGTTGCTTAACATAAAACATGGCTAGCATGGTCACGTATCCATGTATTAACACTTCCTGACGTTGGCTTACATAAAACATGGCTAGCATGGTCACATATCCATGTTTTAAAACTTTCTGACGTTGCTTTACAAAAAACATTGCTAGCATGGTCACATATCCATGTACTGACACTTCCTGGCGTTGCTTAACATTAAACACAGCTATCATGGTCACATATCCATGTACTAACACTTCCTGACGTTGCTTTACATGAAACATTGCTAGCATAATCACATATCTATGTACTAACACTTCCTGACTTTTCCTAACATAAAACATGTCTAGCAGGGTCATATATTCATGTACTAACAGTTCCTGAAGTTGCTTTACATGAAACATTGCTAGCATGGTCAAATATCCATGTACTAACACTTCCTGACGTTGCTTTACATAAAACATTGCTAGCATGGTCACTTATCCATGTACTAACACTTTCTGACGTTGCTTAACATAAAACATTGCTAGCATGGTCACATATCCATGTACTAACACTTCATGACGTTGCTTTACATGAAACATGGCTAGCATGGTCACATATCCATGTTTAAAAACTTTCTGACGTTGCTTTACAAAAAACATTGCTAGCATGGTCACATATCCATATACTGACACTTCCTGGCGTTGCTTAACATAAAACATTGTTAGCATGGTCACATATCCATGTACTAACACTTCCTGACGTTGCTTTACATGAAACATTGCTAGCATGGTCACATATCCATGTGCTAACACTTCCTGACGTTGCTTAACATAAAACATTGCTAGCATAGTCAAATATCCAAGTACTAACACTTCCTGACGTTGTTAACATAAAACATGGCTAGCATGGTCACATATCCATGTACTAACACTTCCTGACGTTGCTTACCATTAAACACAGCTAGCATGGTCACATATTCATGTACTAACACTTCCTGACGTTGCCTAAAATAAAACATGGCTAGCATGGTCACATATCCATGTACTAACACTTCCTGACGTTGCTTTACATGAAACATTGCTAGCATGGTCACATATCCATGTACTAACACTTCCTGACGTTGCATTACATGAAACATTGCTAGCATGGTCACATATGCATGTACTAACACTTCCTGACGTTGCTTAACAAAAAACATGGCTGGCATGGTCATATATCCATGCACTAATACTTCCTGACGTCGCTTAACAAAAAACATGGCTAGCATGGTCACATATCCATGTCCTAACACTTCCTGACGTTGCTTAACATAAACCATGGCTAGCATGGTCACATATCCAAGTACTAACATTTACTGACGTTGCTTAACATTAATCATGGCTAGCATGGTCACATATCCATGTACTAACACTTCCTGACGTTGCTTTACATGAAACATGGCTAGCATGGTCACATATCCATGTACTAACACTTCCTGACGTTGCTTACCATAAAACATTGCTAGCATGGTCACATATCCATGTACTAACACTTCCTGACGTTGCTTAAAAAAAACATGGCTAGCATGGTCACATATCCATGTACTAACACTTCCTGACATTGCTTAACATAAAACATGGCTAGCATGGTCACATATCCAAGTACTAACACTTACTGACGTTGCTTAAAATAGAACATGGCTAGCAAGGTCACATATCCATGTACTAACACTTTCTGACGTTGCTTTACATGAAACATTGCTAGCAAGGTAACATATCCATGTACTAACACTTCCTGACGTTGCTTAACATAAAACATGGCTAGCATGGTCACATATCCATGTACTAACACTTCCTGACGTTGCTTTACATAAAACATTGCTAGCATAGTCACATATCCATGTACTAACACATCCTGACGTTGCTTTACATGAAACATGGCTAGCATGGTCACATATCCAAGTACTAACACTTCCTGACGTTGCTTTACAATAAACATTGCTAGCATGGTCACATTTCCATGTACTGACTCTTCCTGATGTTGCTTAACATAAAACATTGCTAGCATGGTCACCTTTCCATGTACTAACACTTCCTGACGTTGCTTACCATAAAACATTCCTAGCATGGTCACATATCCAAGTACTAACACTTCCTATCGTTGCTTAACATCAAACATGGCTAGCATGGTCACATATCCAAGTACTAACACTTCCTGACGTTGCTTTACATGAAACATGGCTAGCATGGTCACATATCCATGTACTAACACTTTCTGACGTTGCTTTACATGAAACATTGCTAGCAAGGTCACATATCCATGTACTAACACTTCCTGGCGTTGCTTAACATAAAATATGGCTAGCATGGTCACGTATCCATGTATTTACACTTCCTGACGATGCTTTACATAAAACATGGCTAGCATGGTCACATATCCATGTACTAACACTTCCTGATGGCTAGCATGGTCACATATCCATGTACTAACACTTCCTGACGTTGCTTAAGATAAAACATTGCTAGCGTAGTCAAATATCCAAGTACTAACACTTCCTGTTGCTTAACATAAATACTGCTAGCATGGTATCGTTGTACTAACACTTCCTGATGTTTATAACCATCTATGAGTCTATTTTCATGTACTACACGGTCTTCCGACATCTCTAATGGAGTACAGGAAGGATACATTACTAATATTCACCTACGTGTTAGAATATTGCTATATGTAATTTCCATGTACTCTCTCTCATGACGTTGCTATTACAGTAATTGGATCAGCATGGTACACATATAATGTACGTCTCATTTAGGAATATTAACAATTCTTTGGAGCTGGAGTCTGGCAGCTATTTAGTATTTCATTCTGGGTAAAATAAAAATGATAGCTTGGTTTTTTCATTGGGGTCGTTTAAGCATTAACATGATCATGTAGGGAAGTTTCTCAGGGAGGTTTATCCATAGTACGATTTCTGACGTAGCACTGAAGAGTACATTGGCTAGCATGGTAATTGACAGGTACTACACTTCCTGACTTTTGCTTTACGGAAACTTGCTGTCATATGCTAACATAATGATCTTGAGTTATAAATTTTGGAGCATGGGAATTGATACGAGTATTAATTTATGACGTGAATGGCTATATTTACATACTTATCTCCTACGTGTGCTTAACATAAAGGGAGAGTAACATATACAGTTACTATGAAGGGTAGGAGATAAATTGGACATGAGATATGAATGTAATGATGTGTAGTTATTGTATGAGCCATGGTATATCACATCAAGGTATGATTATAAAATGAGTGGGATTTTGAGGAGTTATAGAAGGTAGGAGGTTATGTTTATTGGATATGGATATGTATATGGTAGTAAGAGGGGGAGTATGGTTTATGAGTGTGGATGTAGATGGGTATTTATTGAAAGGGATATATGTAATTTATATATTATGAGTCTGGTATATGTGAATGGTAGAGAAGGTTGGTGAGGGTATGTTTAATTGGAGTTATTGTTATGTATGAGTAGTTTAAGTATGTAGTAGGGGAGTTATGTTTTATGGAGTATGGGGATATGTGAATGGTAGTTAGGGAGGTATTATTTATGGGGGAGATGTATATTGAATGTTAGTTATGGAAGTAGGAGGGTATGTTTATGGAGTATGGGATATGTGAATGGTAGTTATAGGAAGGTAGGGGAGGTTATGTTTATGGAGTATGGATATGTGAATGGTAGTTATAGGAAGGGAGGTTATGTTTATGAGTATGGGATATGTGAATTGTAGTTATAGGAAGGTAGGGAGGTATGTTTTATGGAGTATGGGATATGTGAATGTTTTAAGTAGGAGGTATGGGAGGTATGTTTTATGGGAGTATGGATATGTGAATGTAGTATAGGAAGGTAGGGAGGTTATGTTTTATGGAGTATGGATATGTGAATTTAGTTATAGGAAGTAGGGAGGTATGTTTTATGAGTATGGATATGTGAATGGTAGTTATAGGAAGTAGGGGTTATTTATGGAGTATGGGATATGTGGGAGTTATAGGAAGGGAGGGTATGTTTATGGGAGTATGGGATATGTGAATGGTAGTTATAGGAAGTAGGGGGTATGTTTTATGAGTATATGTGATGGTAGTTATAGAGGAGGTAGAGGTTATGTTTATGGAGTATGGGATATGTGAATGGTAGTTATAGGGTAGGGGAGGTATGTTTATGGAGTATGGATATGTGAATTGTAGTTATAGGAGGTAGGGAGGTTATGTTTTATGGGAGTATGGGGATATGTGAATGGTAGTTATAGGAAGTAGGGAGGTTATGTTTTATGGGAGTATGGATATGTGAATGGTAGTTATAGGAAGGTAGGAGGTTATTTTATGGAGTATGGGATATGTGAATGGTAGTTATAGGAAGTAGGAGGTTATGTTTTATGGAGTATGGATGGGTGGTATGTATGAGTATATTGTAGTGGTATGGGTATGAGTATATTGTAGTGGTATGGTATGGAATGATATTGTAGTGGTATGGTATGAGTATATTGTAGTGGTATGGTATGAGTATATTGTAGTGGTATGGAGTGATATTGTAGTGGTTTTGGTATGAGTGATGATTGTAGTTATGGTAGTATATTGTGTATTAGTGGAGTATATTGTAGTGGTATGGTATAGTATATTGTAGTGGTATATATGATTGTAGTGGTATGGAGTATATTGTAGTGTATAGTATATTGTAGTGGTATGGATATATTGTAGTGGTATGGTATAGTATTGTGTATGATTAGTATATTGTAGTGTATAGTATATTTATGTATTTGTATTGTATGGTATAGTGTATTGTGTATGGTATGGGGAGTATATGTAGTGGTATAGTATATTGTAGTGGTATAGTATATTGTAGTGGTATGAGTATATTGTAGTGGTATGTATAGTATATTGTAGTGGTATGGTATATGATATTGTAGTTTATGAGATATTGTAGTGGTATGTATATTGTAGTGTAGGGTATAGTATATTGTAGTGGTATGGTGAGTATATTGTAGTATGGGTATAGTATGATAGTGGTATGGTATGGGTATAGTGATATTGTAGTTTGGTATGTATAGTGTATTGTATGGTATGAGTATATTGTAGTATATGATATTGTAGTGGTATGGTATGAGTATATTGTATGGTATGAGTGTATTGTAGTGGTATGGGTATGAGTATATTGTAGTGGTATGGTATGGGTTATATTGTAGTGGTATGGGGTATGAGTATATTGTGGTATAGTGTTATTGTAGTGGTATGGGTATAGTATATTGTAGTGGTATATTATATTGTTTGTATGGGTAGTATATGTAGGTATGGGTATAGTATATTGTAGTGTATGAGTGATATGTAGTGGTATGGTATGGTGTATGGTAGTGGGATGGGTATGATTGTATGTATGTATATGATTGTATTGTATGGTATGGTATGTTATTGTATATTGGGTATGGTATGGTATATTGTAGTGTATGGTATAGTATTGTAGTGGTTATTGTAGTGGTATGTATAGTATTGTAGTGTATATTGATGTAGTGGTATGGTATAGTATATTGTAGGGGTATGATGATTGTAGTGGTATGGGTATATTGATGAATAGTGGTATGGTATAGTATATTGTAGTGGTATGGTTTAGTATATTGTAGGGGTATGGTATGATATATTGTAGTGGTATATGATATTGTAGTGTATGTATAGTATATTGTAGTGGTATGAGTATATTGTATTGGTATGGTATAGTATATTGTAGTGGTATGGTATAGTATATTGTAGTGGTATGGTATAGTATTATTGTAGTGGTATGGTATGATATATTGTAGTGGTATGAGTATATTGTATGGTATAGTATGATTGTAGTGGTATGGTATGAGTATATTGTAGTGGTATGATGATATTATGGTATGGGTATGAGTATATTGTAGTGTATGGTATGGTATATTTTATTGTATGGTATGAGTATATTGTATGGTATTGAGTGATGTAGTGTATGGTATGAGTATATGTATTTGTATAGTATATTGTAGTGTATGGGTATGAGTATATGTAGTGGTATGGTATGAGTATATTTTATGGGGATATAGATAGTGGTATGGGTATTGTATGTAGGGTTATAGTATATTGTAGTGTATGGTATAGTATTGTAGTGGTATGTATAGTATATTGTAGTGGTATAGTATATTAGTGGTATGGTATTATATATTGTAGTGGTATGGGTATATATATTTTGGGTATGAGTATATTTATGGTATAGTGATTGTAGTGTATAGTATATTTATGGTATGGATAGTTATTGTAGTGGTATAGTATATTGTAGTGATGGGTATTAGTATGATTGTATGGTATGTATTTATTATTGTAGTGGTATGGTATAGTATATTGTAGTATGGTATAGTATATTGTAGTGGTATAGTATATTGTAGTGGTATGGTATAGTATATTGTAGTGGTATGAGTATATTGTAGGGTATGTATAGTATATTGTATGGTATGGTATAGTATATTGATTGGTATGGTATAGTATATGTATGTATGGTGTATATTATTGAGTGGTAGGGGGTAAGTATATTGTAGTGGTTATGGGGTATAGTATATTGTATGGTATGTGGATATTGTAGTGGTATGCAGTATATTGTATGTATGGTATGAGTATATTGTAGTGGTATAGTGGTATTGTAGTGGTATATATATGTAGTGGTATTAATGATATTATATTACAGTGTATATGGTATGGTAGGTAAGTTATTTAGGTATATGATATATTATAGTAAGTATTTGTGGTATGGGGAGTATATTTAGACTATTACGATTGTAGTGGTTATGGGGGGTGGTATAAATATAGTATGTAGGGTATGGTAGAAGATTGTATGGTTATGTTATGGAGTGATGAATATATTGTATGGTTATAGAGCAGCAATATATTACAGGGTATAGATATATTGTAGTTATGGTATAGCAGCAATACTATTACAGGTTACAGGCTAGCAGCAATACTATTACAGGTTACAGGCTAGCAGCAATACTATTACAGGTTACATGAGCAATACTATTACAGGTAGCAGCAATACTATTACAGGTTACAGGCTAGCAGCAATACTATTACAGGTAGCAGCAATACTATTACAGGTAGCAGCAATACTATTACAGGCTAGCAGCAATACTATTACAGGTAGCAGCAATATATTAGGCTAGGCAATACTATTACAGGCTAGCAGCAATACTATTACAGGCTAGCAGCAATACATTACAGGTTACAGCTAGCAGCAATACTATTACAGGTTGCAGGCTAGCAGTATACTATTACAGGCTAGCAGCAATATATTACAGGCTAGCAGCAATACTTAGGTTACAGGCTAGCAGCAATACTATTACAGGTACAGCTAGCAGCAATACTATTACAGGCTAGCAGCAATACTATTACAGGCTAGCAGCAATACTATTACAGGTTACAGGCTAGCAGCTATACTATTACAGGCTAGCAGCAATACTATTACAGGTACAGCTAGCAGCAATACTATTACAGGTTACAGGCTAGCAGCAATACTTTTACAGGTTACTAGCAGCAATACTATTACAGGCTAGCAGCAATACTATTACAGGCTAGCTGCAATACTATTACAGGTTACAGCTAGCAGCAATACTATTACAGGCTATAGCAATACTATTACAGGCTAGCAGCAATACTATTACAGGTTACAGGCTAGCAGCAATACTATTACAGGTTACAGGCTAGCAGCAATACTATTACAGGTTACAGGCTAGCAGCAATACTATTACAGGCTAGCAGCAATATAATTACAGGTTACAGCTAGCAGCATACTATTACAGTACAGGCTAGCAGCAATACTATTACAGTTACAGGCTAGCAGCAATACTATTACAGGTTACAGGCTAGCAGCAATACTATTACACAAGTATTTCCTAGCAGCAATACTATTACATTAATATTAGCAATACTATTTTATATCAGCTAGCAGCAATACTAACAGGGTTATGCAATACTATTACAGTTACAGGCTAGCAGCAATACAATTACAGGCTAGCAGCAATACTATTACAGGTTACAGGCTAGCAGCAATACTATTACAGGTTACAGGCTAGCAGCAATACTATTACAGGGTAAAGGTATAGCAATACTATTACAGTTACAGGCTAGCAGCAATACTATTACAGGTTACAGCTAGCAGCAATACTATACATTACAGGCTATACAGCAATACTATTACAGGTTACAGGCTAGCAATACTATTACAGCTAGCAGCAATACTATATACAGCAATTTACAGGCTAGCAGCAATACTATTACAGGCTAGCAGCAATACTATTACAGGCTAGCAGCAATACTATTACAGGTTACAGGCTAGCAGCAATACTATTACAGGTTACAGGCTAGCAGCAATACTATTACAGGCTAGCAGCAATACTATTACAGGTTACAGCCTAGCAGCAATACTATTACAATTACAGGCTAGCAGCAATACTACTACAGGCTAGCAGCAATACTATTACAGGCTAGGAGCAATAATATTACAGGTTACAGGCTAGCAGCAATACTATTACAGGCTAACAGCATACTATTACAGGCTAGCAGCAATACTATTACAGGCTAGCAGCAATACAATTACAGGTTACAGCCTAGCAGCAATACTATTACAGGTTACAGGCTAGCAGCAATACTATTACAGGCTAGCAGCAATACTATTACAGGCTAGCAGCAATACTATTACAGGTTACAGGCTAGCAGCAATACTATTACAGGTTACAGGCTAGCAGCTATTACAGGTTACAGGCTAGCAGCAATACTATTACAGGTTACAGCTAGCAGCTAGCAGCAATATTACAGCTAGCAGCAATACTATTACAGTTACAGGCTAGCAGCAATACTATTACAGGCAAGCAGCAATACTATTACAGGCTAGCAGCAATACTATTACAGGTTACAGGCTAGCAGCAATACTATATACAGGTTACAGGCTAGCAGCAATACTATTACAGGTTACAGGCTAGCAGCAATACTATTACAGTTACAGGCTAGCAGCAATACTATTACAGTTACAGGCTAAAAGCAATGTACAGGCTAGCAGCAATACTATTACAGGCTAGCAGCAATACTATTACAGGTTACAGGCTAGCAGCAATACTATTACAGTTACAGGCTAGCAGCAATACTATTACAGGCTAGCAGCAATACTATTACAGGTTACAGCTAGCAGCAATACTATTACAGGTTACAGGCTAGCAGCAATACTATTACAGGTTACAGGCTAGCAGCAATACTATTACAGCTAGCAGCAATACTATTACAGGTTACAGGCTAGCAGCAATACTATTACAGGTTACAGGCTAGCAGCAATACTATTACAGGTTACAGGCTAGCAGCAATACTGTTACATGTTACAGGCTAGCAGCAATACTATTACAGGCTAGCAGCAATACTATTACAGGTTACAGGCTAGCAGCAATACTATTACAGGCTAGCAGCAATACTATTACAGGTTACAGGCTAGCAGCAATACTATTACAGGTTACAGGCTAGCAGCAATACTATTACAGGTTACAGCTAGCAGCAATACTATTACAGGTTACAGGCTAGCAACAATACTATTACAGGTTACAGGCTAGCAGCAATACTATTACAGGTTACAGGCTAGCAGCAATACTATTACAGGTTACAGGCTAGCAGCAATACTATTACAGGTTACAGGCTAGCAGCAATACTATTACAGGCTAGCAGCAATACTATTACAGGTTACAGGCTAGCAGCAATACTATTACAGGCTAGCAGCAATACTATTACAGGCTAGCAGCAATACTATTACAGGCTAGCAGCAATACTATTACAGGCTAGCAGCAATACTATTACAGTTACAGGCTAGCAGCAATACTATTACAGTTACAGGCTAGCAGCAATACTATTACAGGTTACAGGCTAGCAGCAATACTATTACAGGTTACAGGCTAGCAGCAATACTATTACAGGCTAGCAGCAATACTATTACAGGCTAGCAGCAATACTATTACAGGTTACAGGCTAGCAGCAATACTATTACAGGTTACAGGCTAGCAGCAATACTATTACAGGCTAGCAGCAATACTATTACAGGTTACAGGCTAGCAGCAATACTATTACAGGTTACAGGCTAGCAGCAATACTATTACAGGTTACAGGCTAGCAGCAATACTATTACAGGCTAGCAGCAATACTATTACAGGCTAGCAGCAATACTATTACAGGTTACAGGCTAGCAGCAATACTATTACAGGTTACAGGCTAGCAGCAATACTATTACAGGTTACAGGCTAGCAGCAATACTATTACAGGTTACAGGCTAGCAGCAATACTATTACAGGCTAGCAGCAATACTATTACAGGCTACAGCAGCAATACTATTACAGGTTACAGGCTAGCAGCAATACTATTACAGGTTACAGGCTAGCAGCAATACTATTACAGGTTACAGGCTAGCAGCAATACTATTACAGGCTAGCAGCAATACTATTACAGGTTACAGGCTAGCAGCAATACTATTACAGGTTACAGGCTAGCAGCAATACTATTACAGGTTACAGGCTAGCAGCAATACTATTACAGGTTACAGGCTAGCAGCAATACTATTACAGGCTAGCAGCAATACTATTACAGGTTACAGGCTAGCAGCAATACTATTACAGGTTACAGGCTAGCAGCAATACTATTACAGGTTACAGCTAGCAAGCAATACTATTACAGGCTAGCAGCAATACTATTACAGGTTACAGGCTAGCAGCAATACTATTACAGCTAGCAGCAATACTATTACAGGTTACAGGCTAGCAGCAATACTATTACAGGTTACAGGCTAGCAGCAATACTATTACAGGTTACAGGCTAGCAGCAATACTATTACAGGCTAGCAGCAATACTATTACAGGCTAGCAGCAATACTATTACAGGTTACAGGCTAGCAGCAATACTATTACAGGTTACAGGCTAGCAGCAATATTATTACAGGTTACAGGCTAGCAGCAATACTATTACAGGTTTCAGCTAGCAGCAATACTATTACAGGTTACAGGCTAGCAGCAATACTATTACAGGCTAGCAGCAATACTATTACAGGCTAGCAGCAATACTATTAGTACAGGCTAGCAGCAATACTATTACAGGTTACAGGCTAGCAGCAATACTATTACAGGCTAGAAGCAATATTACAGGTTACAGGCTAGCAGCAATACTATTACAGGTTACAGCATAGCAGCAATACTATTACAGGTTACAGCTAGCAGCAATACTATTACAGGTTTACAGGCTAGCAGCAATACTATTACAGGCTAGCAGCAATACTATTACAGGCTAGCAGCAATACTATACAGGCTAGCAGCAATACTATTACAGGTTACAGGCTAGCAGCAATACTATTACAGGTTACAGGCTAGCAGCAATACTATTACAGGTTACAGGCTAGCAGCAATACTATTACAGGTTACAGGCTAGCAGCAATACTATTACAGGTTACAGGCTAGCAGCAATACTATTACAGGTTACAGCTAGCAGCAATACTATTACAGGTTACAGGCTAGCAGCAATACTATTACAGGTTACAGGCTAGCAGCAATACTATTACAGGCTAGCAGCACTATCCAGTACAACACTTCCTGACGGCTTTTACAGCTAGCAGCAATAAACAGCTACACTCTACAGGCTTAGCAAAAAAAATTGCAGCTAGCAGCAATACTATTTACACTTACAGGCTTACATAAAACAGGCTAGCAGGTCACATATCCAAGGTTACAGGCTTCCACTATTACAGGTTAGCAGGTACACATCCATGTATTAACACTAGCAGCAAATAAAACAGGCTAGCAGCAATACTATTACATTACACTTCCTAGCTTTACATACAGCTAGCAGGTACAGCATATATACAACACTTCTACTAGTTACATAACAGGCTAGCAGCAATATATCCAGGTACTAACAGCAACTAGCAACATACAGCTAGCAGCAATACAATACTAATTCCTAGGCTACATAAAACATGCTACAGGTCACTATTCCATACAACACTTCCTGACAATACTATACATGAAACAGGCTAGCAGCACATATATTACAGGTTACGCTACATGAAACAAGCTAGCAGCACATTATTACTAACACTTCCTGACGTTGTTTAACATAAAACATTGCTAGCAGCACATACATACTAACACTTTACGGCTACAGAAACATGCTAGCAGGTCACATATATTACTAACACTTCTGAGGCTAACATCAAACAGGCTAGATGGTCACAAATCAATACTACACTCCTACGGCTACAGCAAGCTAGCAGCAAATATACATGTACTACAGCTAGCTTACATAAAACATTGCTAGCAGGTCACATATCCATTACTAACACTTCCTGACGTTGCTACATAAAACATTACAGGTCACATATCAAAGCTAACACAATATTACGTTGCTTAAGATCAACATGGCTAGCATGGTAACATATATGTACTAACACTTCCTGATACTTTACATGTACATGGCTAGAATGGTCACTAATTCATGTACTAACACTTCCTGACAGGTTAACATAAAACAGGCAAGCAGCAATACTATTACAGGTTCTGACGTTACATAACATAAAACAGGCTAGCAGGTCACAAATCCATGTACTAACACAATACGTTGTTTTACAGGAAACATTGCTAGCAGCACATATCCATGTACTAACACTTCCTGAATTTGCTTTACATACAGGCTAGCAGCATATCCAAATACTAACACTTCCTGACGTTGCTTAACATTAAACACAGCTAGCAGCAATATATTACTTACACTTCCTGACGTTGATTTACATTACATTGCTAGCAGCACATATCCAATACTAATACAGGCTAGCAGCAATACTATTACAGTTACAGGCTAGCAGCAATACTATTACAGGTTACAGGCTAGCAGCAATACTATTACAGGCTAGAAGTAATTTTATTGCAGGTTACAGGCTAGCAGCAATACTATTACAGTTTACAGCTAGCAACAGTACTATTACAGGCGAGCAGCATTACTATTACAGGTTACAGGCTAGCAGCAATACTATTACAGTTACAGGCTAGCAGCAATACTATTACATTACAGGCTAGCAGCAATACTATTACAGGTTACAGCTAGCAGCAATACTATTATATTACAGGCTAGCACCAATACTATTACAGGCTAGCAGCAATACTATTACAGGTTACAGGCTAGCGGCAATACTATTACAGGCTAGCAGCAATACTATTACAGGCTAGCAGCAATACTATTACAGGTTACAGGCTAGCAGCAATGCTATTACAGGTTACAGGCTAGCAGCAATACTATTACAATTTTTACAGGTTACAGGATAGCAGCAATACTATTACAGGCTAGCAGCAATACTATTACAATCTAGCTGCAATACTATTACAGGTTACAAGCTAGCAGCAATACTATAACAGGCTAGCAGCAATAGTATTACAGGCTAGCAGCAATACTATTACAGATTACAGGCTAGCCGCAATTTTATTACAGGTTACAGGCTAGCAGCAATACTATTACATGTTACAGGCTAGCAGCAATACTATTACAGGCTAGCAGCAATACTATTACAGGTTACAGGCTAGCAGCAATACTATTACAGGTTACAGGCTAGCAGCAATACTATTACAGGCTAGCAGCAATACTATTACAGGTTACAGGCTAGCAGCAATACTATTACAGGTTACAGGCTAGCAGCAATACTATTACAGATTACAGGCTAGCAGCAATACTATTACAGGCTAGCAGCAATACTATTGCAGGCTAGCAGCAATACTATTACAGGCTAGCAGCAATACTATTACAGGTTACAGGCTAGCAGCAATACTACTACAGGCTAGCAGCAAAACAATTACAGGTTACAGACTAGCAGCAATGCTATTACAGGTTACAGGTTAGCAGCAATACTATTACAGGTTACAGGCTAGCAGCAATACTATTACAGGCTAGCAGCAATACTATTACAGGCTAGCAGCAATAATATTAAAGGCTAGCAGCAATACTATTACAGGTTACAGGCTAGCAGCAATACTATTACAGGTTACAGGCTAGCAGCAATACTATTACAGGCTAGCAGCAATACTATTACAGGTTACATGCTAGCAGCAATACTATTACAGGTTCCAGGCTAGCAGCAATACTATTACAGGTTCCAGGCTAGCAGCAATACTATTATAGGTTTCAGGCTAACAGCAATACTATTACAGGTTACAGGCTAGCAGCAATATTATTACAGGCCTGAAGCAATACTATTACAGGCTAGCAGCAATACTTTTACAGGTTACAGGCTAGCAGCAATACTATTACAGGATAGAAGCAATTTTATTGCCTGTTACAGGCTAGCAGCAATACTATTACAGGTTACAAGCTAGCAACAATACTATTACAGGTTACAGGCTAGCAGCAATACTATTTCAGCCTAGCAGCAATACTATTGCAGGCTAGCAGCAATACTATTACAGGCTAGCAGCAATACTATTACAGGCTAGCAGCACTACTATTATAGGCTAGCAGCAATAATATTACAGGCTAGCATCAATACTATTACAGGCTAGCAGCAATACTATTACAGGTTACAGGCTAGCAGCAATACTATTACAGGCTAGCAGCAATACTATTACAGGGCTAGCAGCAATACTATTACAATTTACAGGCTAGCAGCAATACTATTACAGGTTACAGGCTAGCAGCAATACTATTACAGGTTACAGGCTAGCAGCAATACTATTACATGTTACAAGCTAGCAGCAATACTATTACAGGTTACAGGCTAGCAGCAATACTATTACAGGCTAGCAGCAATACTTTTACAGGCTAGCAGCAATACTATTACAGGTTACATGCTAGCAGCAATACTATTACAGGCTAGCAGCAATACTATTACAGGTTACAGGCTAGCAGCAATACTATTACAGGTTACAGGTAAGCAGCAATACTATTACAGGTTACAGGCTAGCAGCAATACTAATACAGGTTACAGGCTAGCAGCAATACAATTACAGGCTAGCAGCAATACTATTACAGGTTACAGGCTAGCAGCAATACTATTACTGGTTACAGGCTAGCAGCAATACTATTACAGGTTACAGGCAAGCAGCAATACTTTTACAGGTTACAGGCTAGCAGCATTACTATTACAGGTTACAGGCTAGCAGCAATACTATTACAGGTTACAGGCTAGAAGCAATACTATTACAGGTTACAGGCTAGCAGCAATACTATTAGAGGCTAGCAGCAATACTATTACAGGTTACAGGCTAGCAGCAATACTATTACAGGTTACAGGCTAGCAGCAATAATATTACAGGCTAGCAGCAATACTATTACAGGCTAGCAGCAATACTATTACAGGCTAGCAGCAATACTATTACAGGTTACAGGCTAGCAACAATACTATTACAGGCTAGCAGCAATACTATTACAGGTTACAGGTTAGCAGCATTACTATTACAGGTTACAGGCTAGCTGCAATACTATTACAGGTTACAGGCTAGCAGCAATACTGTTACATGTTACAGGCTAGCAGCAATACTATTACAGGCTAGCAGCAATACTATTACAGGTTACAGGCTAGCAGCAATAATATTACAGGCCAGCAGCAATTCTATTACAGGTTACAGGCTAGCAGCAATTTTATTACAGGTTACAGGCTAGCAGCAATACTATTACAGGTTACAGGCTAGCAGCAATACTATTACAGGTTACAAGCTAGCAGCAATACTATTACAGTTTAGCAGCAATACTATTACAGGTTACAGGCTAGCAGCAATACTATTACATGTTCCAGGCTAGCAGCATTACTATTACAGGTTACAGGCTAGCAGCAATTCTATTACGGGCTAGCAGCAATACTAATCGAGGCTAGCAGCAATACCATTACAGGTTACAGGCTAGCAGCAATGCTATTACAGGTTACAGGCTAGCAGCAATATTATTACAGGTTACAGGCTAGCAGCAATACTATTACAGGTTACAGGCTAGCAGCAATACTATTACAGGTTTCAGGCTAACAGCAATACTATTACAGGTTACAGGCTAGCAGCAATACTATTACAGGTTCCAGGCTAGCAGCAATACTATTACAGGTTACAGGCTAGCAGCAATACTATTACAGGCTAGCAGCAATACTAATCCAGGCTAGCAGCAATATTATTACAGGTTACAGGCTAGCAGCAATGCTATTACAGGTTACAGGCTAGCAGCAATATTATTACAGGTTACAGGCTAGCAGCAATACTATTACAGGTTACAGGCAAGCAGCAATACTATTATAGGTTTCAGGCTAACAGCAATACTATTACAGGTTACAGGCTAGCAGCAAACTATTACAGGCCTGAAGCAATACTATTACAGGCTAGCAGCAATACTATTACAGGTTACAGGCTAGCAGCAATACTTTTACAGGTTACAGGCTAGCAGCAATACTATTACAGGATAGAAGCAATTTTATTGCCGGTTACAGGCTAGCAGCAATACTATTAGAGGTTACAGGCTAGCAACAATACTATTACAGGTTACAGGCTAGCAGCAATACTATTTCAGCCTAGCAGCAATACTATTGCAGGCTAGCAGCAATACTATTACAGGCTAGCAGCAATACTATTACAGGCTAGCAGCAATACTATTACAGGCTACCAGCAATACTATTACAGGCTAGCAGCAATACTATTACAGGTTACAGGCTAGCAGCAATACTATTACAGGCTAGAAGCAATACTTTTACAGGTTACAGGCTAGCAGCAATAATATTACAGGCTAGCAGCAATACTATTACAGGTTACAGGCTAGCAGCAATACTATTACTGGGTACAGGGTAGCAGCAGTACTATTACAGGTTACAGGCAAGCAGCAATACTATTACAGGTTACAGGCTAGCAGCATTACTATTACAGGTTACAGGCTAGCAGCAATACTATTACAGGTTACAGGCTAGAAGCAATACTATTACACGTTACAGGCTAGCAGCAATAATATTACAGGCTAGCAGCAATACTATTACAGGTTACAGGCTAGCAGCATTACTATTACAGGTTACTGGCTAGCAGCAATACTATTACAGGTTACAGGCTAGCAGCAATATTGTTACATGTTACAGGCTAGCAGCAATACTATTACAGGCCAGCAGCAATACTATTACAGGTTACAGGCTAGCAGCAATACTATTACATGCTAACAGCAATTCTATTACAGGTTACAGGCTAGCAGCAATTTTATTACAGGTTACAGGCTAGCAGCATTACTATTACAGGTTACAGGCTAGCAGCAATACTATTACAGGTTACAGGCTAGCAGCAATACTAATACAGGTTACAGGCTAGCAACAATACTATTACGGGTTACAGGCTAGCAGCAATACTATTACAGGTTACAAGCTAGCAGCAATACTATTACAGGTTACAGGCTAGAAGCAATACAATTACAGGTTACAGGCTCGGTCCAATACTATTACTGGCTAGCAGCAATACTATTACAGTTTACAGGCTAGCAGCAATACTATTACAGGCTAGTAACAATACTATTACAGGCTAGCAGCAATACTATTACAGGCTAGCAGCAATACTATTACAGGCTAGAAGCAATACTATAACAGGCTAGCAGCAATACTATTACAGGCTAGCAGCAATACAATTACAGGTTACAGGCTAGCATTAATACTATTACAGGTTGCAGGCTAGCAGCTATACTATTACAGGCTAGCAGCAATACTATTACAGGCTAGCAGCAATACTATAACAGGTTACAGGCTAGCAGCAATACTATTACAGATTACAGGCTAGCAGCAATACTATTACAGGTTACAGGCTAGCAGCAATACTCTTACAGGTTACAGGCTAGCAGCAATACTATTACAGGTTACAGGCTAGCAGCAATACTATTACAGGCTAGCAGAAATACTATTACAGGCTAGCAGCAATATTATTACAGGTTACAGGCTAGCAGCAATACTATTACAGGCTAGCAGCAATACTATTACAGGTTACAGAATAGCAGCAATACTATTACAGGTTACAGGCTAGCAGCAATACTATTACAGGCTAGCAGCAATACTAATCCAGGCTAGCAGCAATACTATTACAGGTTACAGGCTAGAAGCACTGCTATTACAGGTTACAGGCTAGCAGCAATATTATTACAGGTTACAGGCTAGCAGCAATACTATTACAGGTTACAGGCTAGCAGCAATACTATTATAGGTTTCAGGCTAACAGCAAATACTATTGTCATGGCTAAACTGTGGGAGAGGCGGAAGGGGTACCATTTCTTACAGTCGGACAGTGCAATGGTCAAGCCAAGCTGCGAAAGTACAGGAAGGGCAGCGTTGTTTTGAACTAAACGGTACAATAACAAGATATTATTGTAGAGTGTAGGTCAAAGAATTGGCTAATAGATTATACAACTTAGCACGTGCTGAGGCCAAGGGCATGTTTGTGCCGAGTCTACCAACCAATCATTGGGCTCAAATTGGTTGCACAAATGCAGTACAGTGCTAGAACTAGGATTCGTTGTTGAACTTGGGCGGCAAGCGGATCGTTAGAGGAGAGCAAGGAACAGAAGCCAAGAGGAGACATTAGAACTGGTAACCGGATTGTGGTCAAAGTGAAGACACCCGGGAGGTTAATGAGTTATCGATAGCTAGGTAGCTGTCACTCATTTATGGAGCGTCATCGGGCGTGATCCATGTGATGTCGTCAAAGAGAAATCTCTTATCATAAGTCGGTTGGACTTCTTATTGTTATTATTATCATCATTGTTGGACGCGTCGTCAACGGGACGTGTTGGTGATACCCGACTAGTAGTAGTCGTCTCTACGGCGTTTGGCTGTAGTGGTCATTCCTCGGGTCATCCGTGGAAGTGGGGGTTACGAGGTGAGGGTGCAGTGCCTGCCAGAGAAGTCATCTGGGGTCGGCGGAGAGAAGCAGAGAAGGAAGAGAGGGGAGAAATCAACGGAATTGAGGGGCCGTCTGGAAAGTGGATCGTCAGTATTAGAAAGAGCAAAGACGTTCATCGGTAGTTATAGTAAGAAAGAATGGCACCACATTAGTTTTAGAAAGAAATTCGCAGTTTTGGACACAGGGACAAATAAAGACTTATCATCCAGTGACCTTAGTTAAGATTGTGCGAAAATTTTCTACAGGGACAACGCCTACATCCATATTGGATTGTTGAACTGTGGGTGCGCGAACTTTGAACTGTGTGGGTGTGAACTTTAATTAGGGAAAACAAAAGAGAAGTGCACAGCTGGACCTTATCATCAACGTGCACCTAGTGTGGATACGTATATATGTAACTGAACTGGGGCATCAGGGGGGATTTTGTATTGTTATTTAATTATCATTGTGTATATAATATTTTGTGTGTGTGTGTGTTTAAATTAGAAACGACCAGGTGAGAGAGTGATTTTATTTTGATTCATGATTATATAAATGCTGTGATTGTGTATGGTTTTGGATTGTTTAGGATTTAATTTTGTTTTTTTCCATTTTTCTTTGGTTTCATTCTTTTGTTTCTTAATTGGGTTTTAATTACATGTTTTATTAAATAAATGTTATATTTGTATTTTTACCACTTATTTCGCTAGTTGTGTTCTTAGTTTAGTTTAGTGGGAGAAAGGACGCTCGCACACGCATCACCCACCCCTATCTACCCTATCACTCCTTGCATGACGGACTAAGTCACCTACTTTAAACACCAGAGGGAGGAAGTAGGCCTGACAACTATTACAGGTTACAGGCTAGCAGCAATACTATTACAGGCCTGAAGCAATACTATTACAGGCTTGCAGCAATACTATTACAGGTTATAGGCTAGCAGCAAAACTTTTACAGGTTACAGGCTAGCAGCAATACTATTACAGGATAGAAGCAATTTTATTGCCGCTTACAGGCTAGCAGCAATACTATTACAGGTTTCAGGCTAGCAACAATACTATTACAGGTTACAGGCTAGCAGCAATACTATTTCAGCCTAGCAGCAATACTATTGCAGGCTAGCAGCAATACTATTACAGGCTAGCAGCAATACTATTACAGGCTACCAGCAATACTATTACAGGCTAGCAGCAATACTATTACAGGTTACAGGCTAGCAGCAATACTATTACAGGCTAGCAGCAATACTATTACAGGCTAGCAGCAATACTATTACAATTTACAGGCTAGCAGCAATACTATTACAGGTTACAGGCTAGCAGCAATACTATTACAGATTACAGGCTAGCAGCAATACTATTACAGGCTAGCAGCAATACTATTACAGGCTAGCAGCAATACTATTACAGGTTACAGGCTAGCAGCAATACTATTACAGGTTACAGGCTAGCAGCAATTCTATAACAGGTTACAGGCTAGCAGCAATACTATTACAAGTTACAGGCTAGCAGCAATACTATTACAGGTTACAGGCTAGCAGCAATACTATTACAGGCTAGCAGCAATACTTTTACAGGCTAGCAGCAATACTATTACAGGTTACATGCTAGCAGCAATACTATTACAGGCTAGCAGCAATACTATGACAGGTTACATGCTAGCAGCAATACTATTACACGCTAGCAGCAATACTATTACAGGCTAGCAGCAATACTATTACAGGCTAGCAGCAATACTATTACAGGTTACAGGCTGGCAGCAATACTATTACAGGTTTCAGGCTAGCAGCAATACTATTACAGGTTACAGGCTAGCAGCAATACTATTACAGGTTACAGGCTAGCAGCAATACTATTACATGTTACAGGCTAGCAGCAATACTATTACAGGCTAGCAGCAATACTATTACAGGTTACAGGCTAGAAGCAATACTATTACAGGTTACAAGCTAGCAGCAATACTATTACAGGTTACAGGCTTGCAGCAATACTATTACAGCTTAAAGGCTAGCAGCAATACTATTACAGGCTACAGGCTAGCAGCAATACTATTACATGCTAGCAGCAATACTATTACAGGTTACAGGCTAGCAGCAATACTATTACAGGTTAAGGGCTAGCAGCAATACTATTACAGGTTACAGGCTAGCAGCAATAATATTACAGGCTAGCAGCAATACTATTACGGGCTAGCAGCAATACTATTAAAGGCTACAGGCTAGCAGCAATACTAGTACAGGTTACAGGCTAGCAGCAATATTATTACAGGTTTACAGGCTAGCAGCAATACTATTACAAGTTACAGGCTAGCAGCAATATTATTACAGGTTTCAGGCAAGCAGCAATACTATTACAGGTTACAGGCTAGCAGCAATACTATTATAGGCTAGCAGCAATACTATTACAGGCTAGCAGCAATACTATTACACGTTACAGGCTAGCAGCAATACTATTACAGGTTACAGGCTAGCAGCAATACTTTTAAAGGCTAGAAGTAATTTTATTGCAGGTTACAGTCTAGCAGCAATACTATTACGGGATACAGGGTAGCAACAATACTATTACAGGCTAGCAGCATTACTATTACAGGTTACAGGCTAGCAGCACTACAATTACTGGCTAGCAGCAATACTATAACAGGCTAGCAGCAATACTATTACAGGCTAGCAGCAATACTATTACAGGCTAGCAGCAATACTATTACAGGTTACATGCTAGCAGCAATACTATTACAGGCTAGCAGCAATACTATTACAGGCTAGCAGCAATACTATTACAGGCTAGCAGCAATACTATTACAGGTTACAGGCTAGCAGCAATACTATTACAGGTTACAGGCTAGCAGCAATACTATTACAGGCTAGCAGCAATACTATTACAGGTTACAGGCTAGCAGCAATACTATTACAGGCTAGCAGCAATACTATTACAGGCTAGCAGCAATACTATTACAGGCTAGCAGCAATACTATTACAGGCTAGCAGCAATACTATTACAGGCTAGCAGCAATACTAATAAAGGATACAGGCTAGCAGCAATACTAGTACAGGTTACAGGCCAGCAGCAAAATTATTACAGGTTTACAGGCTAGCAGCAATATTATTACAAGGTACAGGCTAGCAGCAATATTATTACAGGTTTCAGGCTAGCAGCAATACTATTACAGGTTACAAGCTAGCAGCAATACTATTATAGGCTAGCATCAATACTTTTACAGGCTAGCAGCAATACTATTACACGTTACAGGCTAGCAGCAATACTATTACAGGTTACAGGCTAGCAGCAATTCTATTACAGGTTACAGGCTAGCAGCAATACTATTACAGGTTACAGGCTAGCAGCAATACTATTACAGGTTACAGGCTAGCAACTACTATCCCTTCTATCTCTCTCTCTCTCTGATTTTCTCTCTCAAGTGTCAGTGTCAAATGTCACACATAGATTTCTCTCTCTCTCTCTCTCTCTCTCTCTCTCTCTCTCTCTCTGATCTCTCTCTCTCTCTCTCTCTGTCTGATTTTCTCTCTCAAGTGTCAGTGTCAAATGTCACACATTGAATTCTCTCTCTCTCTCTTCCTCTCTCTCTCTCTCTCTCTTAACAGATTTGAGCGCGTGTTCACACACTCAAGTTCTTTTTTTTTCGTGATACAAGACACACGCGGAAGTGTTACACGCGGTAGTGCTACCCGCGGTAGTGTTACACACGCGATAGTGTTACACACGCGGAAGTGTTACACGCGGTACTGTTACTCGCGGTTGTATTACACTTGCGATAGTGTTACACGCGGTAGTGTTACACGCGGTAGTGACGCTCGCGGTAGTGACCAGCACCCGTTTGTAACGATCCAAACTACATATTGTAAAAAAGTAGTTGTAAAGCAGCGAACTACTAATTTGTCAGTAGCGAAAATGTGTTTTTCGCTACGCTACTTTCCTTGCCGTGTGACTTGCACTTTCAGTCAAGCCGAAGCGAGTGCTGTCTCCGCGCGAGATTGATCACTCGCTCAGCAAACGGAAGCATGATTGTGATAGGCTAAAAGCAAAAGCCAGTTACGTAACTTTCAAAAGCGCGCGTCAGTCATCTCAGTCTTTGTTCGGGCAAATTAAGCACAGAACGCACACATTTTAGACCGCAGAAGATGGAGAAACTTCCGACATTGTTTAAACCATATGTAGTTTTTTTTTCATTTCAAAGAAGAAACGGACAATGCATTTATATTTAAATTCAAGTAAGGATGCAATGAGTATTCAGCGCACAAGATGACAGCATCCAATCTAAGGCTTCATCTCAAGTCTGCCTGTACAACCTTATGGCTGTATTTATGTTTTGTATCAGACATAACAGAGTACATTATAACTTTCTTTTCTTTTATTTTTGACTTTTATTATTAATTTATTATTAATTTATTATTAATAATATTTTTTTGTATTTTGCAAATGGTATATTTATGCCATACATAATGTATTAAGTGTGCTCCTATATAATGATCTTGACTTGCAATGTTATCAATAACAAATTTTGTAGTCTAAGGAAATATTTCGTATCTTTTTTTTCTGATGAAGAGCATATATCA
>CM072526.1:56872269-56899769 GCA_036898135.1 Oncomelania hupensis
ACAGTGCACGTTAACTTACAACAAAAAACAACCATAACTCTCTCTCTCACTTTTCCCTCTCTCTCTTTCTCTCATTCTCTCTCTCACACATACACACACACACATACGTTCAAAGCCTCCCAACTGGGTTTCTTTCCAAAATGATGTCAACTGGGTTCCACATGATGTAAACTAGTGAGGACTTCAAACTCAGCATACAGCCTAATTTGACTGTACATGATTCCAATATCAGTAAAAAATTAAAATATATAAACAAACTTTGATGTGGTTGACTTTGGAAAAGTGGGTTCCTTTTTGTACAAGTGGGTTCCTTCAGGCACACACGAACGACCAAACTAGTATTTTGGGTTCCATACATGATTCTGCTTTTTGGAGTCTAAATTTGGACAATCAAACTTGGTAAGATGGTGTGCTCATAAATGATCAGTAAATGAATGACTTCACTTCAAGGTCAAGGTCACATGGTCAACAAATGTTAGTTACAAAAATGACAATTTTAAACAAAATTTCACTTTTTTCGAAGTTATTAATATTGAACTTATGATTCTTTGAAGCATGATAGATATCAATGACACACATATTATATGCAAATTTGGTCAACCTCACTCCAAGGTCAAGGTCAATGTCACTGGAGCTGTCTAACATCGGTTAGTATAGGTATTTTGAAGTGACCTTGGCCCTAAACAATGAGAGATATAAAGTCCAATCTTGTTTTCTTTAGAGATTTAGAGATGGTAGATTGATCTTTCGTATATGTTCCAGTTTTGAGTTGATCTTGAAGGTCAAGGTCATTTTAGGCCTTGCAAAAATATGTTTTAAAAAAAGGTAATCGTACAGTAGAATGGCATTAACCCATAGTATGCAACAACATTGAGTTATTTGATCTTTCATGAGCATGAGATTCCTTGTGAAGGTCAAGGTTATCCCAAGGTTAAGGTCACTGAAGGTCAAGGTCATCCAAAGGTCAGTCTTTTGGAATAATACAACTTTTGCTGTAAATATTTGATCGTCAATAAGTGTTTTTGGAACAGGAGGTCAAGGTCATCTCAAGGTCAAGAGCATAGAAAGATCAAAGTCGATATTCATTTACATTTTAATACCACAGTTTCATTTATTTCTTTATGGGCATTCATTTTCATGTTAAATATTCTTATCCTGTCCTATCCCATAACTCGAAGGTCGTTGGGGCAACACAGAAGATCGTTTCACCAACATACGCCATCTTTCTCCGTCCTCCTCAACCCTCATGGCTTCGCTCAGTGTCAAGCTAGTCCACCCTCGACTGTGTTGTCCTCAAACCTCTTTACCTGTCTCCCTCTTCTTCTGCCTCCTTCCGCTGTGCCTTGCAGGATGGTCTTTGAAAGGACTGATGATCTTGTGACGTGGCCATACCATAGGAGTTTCCGTTTGTTCACCACTGTGAGCATGTCATTGTGTAATGGTCTGTCAGACTTCGTCTGGGAATAGGAAATACCCAGAAGTCTTCTGTAGCACCTCATCTCCATGCTTTGTATTCTTCGTAGTACACCTGCTGTGAGGGTCCATGTTTCGCAAGCGTATAGGAAGATGGATATGACAAGGGAACGCAGCAGTCTTACATTGGAATATGGACTGATGGTCATGCCTTTCCAATTGGGCTTCAACCTTGTCAGGGCAGCAGTTGTTTGTGCGATCCTGGAGAGGACTTCATGACTGGACCCATTGTATGATACAATTCCTCCTAAATATTTGAAGCTATGCACTGTGTTGAGGGATTGGCCTTGGACTTTGATGTCCATGTTGATGCCATTGGTGTTGTTGGTCATCATTGTGGTCCTCTCTGCTCTCATTTCCATTCCATAGGCTCTGGTGTGTCAAGCCTCTGTACCAGCTGTTCATGTTGTTGTTCCTCTCCAGCCAATCCATTAATGTCATCCGCAAAACGGAGGTTGGAGATTGCTCTACCCCCTAAGCTGAGTATGCCTTCGTGATCTGCAAGGGCATCTAACATGATGCGCTCTAGGAAGATGTTGATGATTTCAATAATTTTAGGGCTGATGTTGTACACTCTCATGGTTGTCCACAGAGCTGCATGCCAGACTCGGTCAAAGGCTTTCTTGAAGTCTGCAAACACATTATAGATGTTGTTCGTGCTGTACGTATTTCTCGCAAATTAATCCGAGGTTGAAAATCTGTTCAGTGGTACTTCGCCCTGCCCTGAATCCTGCTTGTTCTTCAGCTATGATATGTTCAGCTTGGGGTTTCAATCTGTTGACTATTATTTTCAGGAGGACCTTGTTGGGATGGCTGATGAGGCTGATGGTGCGGTAATTTTCACACTCCTGAAGGTTAACGTTTTTGGGAAGAGTGATGACAAGTGACTGGATCCATGTGTAGGCCACTTCTCACTCTGCCAGATCTTGTTACAGATAATGGTGAGGGGCGTTAAACATCGCTTCTCCTCCTGCTTGAAGCAATTCCACGGGTATGTTGTCCACTCCCGCTGACTTCCCTTTCTTTAGCGATTGCACTGCTGCCTCAAATTCCTATCTGAGAATTGGAAGGATTTCTTCTTCTTCTCCGTTCTGGGGACATGCTAGAACTGATGGGTTTCCGTTTGGTGTGTGGTTGTAAAGGTCAGAGCAGTACTCTATCCATCTATCCAAGACTTCTTGTTCTTCTGTAAGGCATATTCCAGACTTGCTTTGGATCGTGGATACCTTGGGGTGTTTAACAATTGGCAGCCGCTTTAAACAGATCAAGTCTCCACGATCCAAAGCAAATATTGCAAGTTCCATAAGAAGCATGTGAGTCATATGGGATGTGTCCTTTTAGTTCAATTTAATATTAATGAAGTATGTGCATATTCCATTTTTACTGTCCATTTTAGCAGTATGATTGCTCTGGTGGTTCAGTGTTGATTTAGGACCCTACCCCTCTTTCCCTGAGTTGGTTATCCTCGTCTGCCATATGACCAATAGTGGGTATAGACATTAAACCTTCATGTTCATTCATGTGCACACAGAACGCAAGCGTTTATGGCTGAGCTGACAGAGCTGAAATTTCGTTTTGTGGCTTAAATTCATGTTCTTAGTTCGTAGTTATCACGTCAGGTAGTCATTTTTTTCTATACAACGTCCCTGAAGTATTTGCACCCATACTCCTGAAAAGCTGATAATGGTTTTGGGACAAGATTTGTAGATGACATTCACGGAATTAGATGCTCGTGTTCCTGTAAATGTGGGGGTCTTATAGCCATTACTATTCAAATGCGGCACTGCTTCATTATGTTCCAATGTTTTGTATCATTAACCTGAAATCCAGACACTGACATTTCATTGCCCCGAGATAGTTTATCGGCCACAATCTGGTTTGCCAAGGGGTTATTCGTATCCTGAGGGTCAACACTTTTATAATTTAAAAAAAATGAATTATTGGGCAGGTCAATATGTTGGCCGATAAAGAATCTAACTCAAGCGGCTCAAGGCGCTCACTTGCAACCTTTGGGCGCATAGTCTGACTGTGACGACACGAGTTTTCAGATGGTAGGGAGAGATACACTTTTTACGAAGTTGCACTTCTCCGTATATCTGCTGTACATAGAATAGCGTGACCGATTTACTTTTGCGTATGAAAGTGCAGTTTCGTAGAGTCCGTGCGATTCGTAGAAGACAGGGGGTCGGCCAATTTCGAATAGGGGTACGCGTAATAAAGAACGTGCATACTGACGAGAGCTCGACTATTTTGCTTGTGGCCGGCGCAGATTTTGAAGGGCAGAGTGGTTTGAGATGCTATTGCGTGAGGAAGGAATTCTAACGAGGCAGCAACCCTGTGACAGAGGTCATCGTAGTGTAGGGTACTGTTGGAAGGGTGTGTGTATTGTTTTATAGCCACCCAAGGTCTTATGCCCTCGTCGGGATAAGGATGTTTAGAATTCGAAGGAAGATGGTAACTGCCATTCGCCTGTGAGTGTAGAGTTCCATACTTAAGGTGCGTGTGGTTCTCGATTGAACACCCACCAAGACTTAGTGTCTGTAGCAGAGCTAAGGTGTCCTCATCCTCAGAATAAATGTTATTTGGACAGTGAAATAACGTGCAAGAGCAAGAGAAAGAGACTCTCAAAAGACTAATCCATTGTGTTGTGCCAATGTTGTGACAGTGTTGTGACAGTGTTGTGGTGTTGGGGTAAAGGGCGTCACGAGCCGAGGCCTGTAAGGTAAGCAAACCCTGTTGTTCAATTCTCTAGTGGCGCGCTCCGAGAACTGCGTACGTGTGTGAGTGGTAACGAGTGTGGGGAAGGGGATGTATTTTAGGATGTGTAATGAATTTTGTTGATTTTATATGATTTTCTTATGATTTTCTTATGGTATATGTGACGGGGAAATGTCATTGCTGTTGTTGTTATGGAAGTGGGTCAAAGGCGACGATGGGGAATATAGAGAGGGAGAGAGAGAGAGTGAGGGTGTATGTATGGATAGAGCGATGAAATGTAGTATACTAAAGAAAGCTGAAGTGATGATTATGAAGGAAGCATGTTTACAGTATGGATGAAGGGAGGTAATCGTGGTGTGCTATAATTGTTGGGGGTGACGGTGGTGATGAAGGGGGGCGGAATGAATCAGGACTGTGAGATGGTAGTGTGGTTGCTATAATTATGTATATTTATACAAACATTGGTATATAAAGCAGATGTGAATTATTAAGCATCAGGGTTGGTTTATATTATTGAAATGTGTGTATAGTATCTTGTATTATTATTATGATATTCATAACTATACAGGTCAAGATGGCGGACGGAGGACGGCATGTTATATTATATTATATAGTGTTTATTGTTTGGTGGGCATATTGTTAAGACTATGTATATGTCAACAGGTGTGGGCTGATGATGATTATACATCTACGTGTTTATTTCTACGCATTATTTTCCACGCTGTTGCCTTTGATGTGCCTGTTGTGCTGTACTGATGTTGATGTTGTTGCCGCTGACTGGGTCCTAGCAGCCTGGGATGTACCTTTGCTTCTACCACAGAGTAGTGTTGTGGTGATTTCTTACACTGCTGCAGGTTTTGCCTATGTGTCGAGGCAACACATTTCCAGGAGGTTTTCATACCTAATTCATGCACACACAGACTCACATTACACGCACCTAAAAACATATCCATTTAGTTAGAAGAATCATCCACTCTGTGAAAGAGACTGTTAGCTCTCTGAGCTACTTAACAAGAACATTGAGACATTACTTCTGTGCCACAGCTTTGCCTAGCTAGTAGTTTACGTTTCAACGCCAGTGCTTATTATTTGAAGACTTGCATTTTGAATTGATTTGTTGATTTTGATTTTCCTGTATACACTTTGTAAAGAAACTGTTGTTGTTTAGTTCTATTTGGGGTTTGTTGCAAGGGGAGGTAATTGTTAGTTAGTATTGGGACGGGGGTCTGTTTAGGGGTTGAGGGGAGGTTAGTTCCCAGTTGTCCTGTGTTTGCTTGTTGATTGTTGAATAAAAGAGTGTGTGTTTGTACTCTGGCATTTTGTGTTAGTTTATTTTGTTTGAGTTTTATTCTTTCACTCGCTTTATGAGCTGACGTCACTGAACCCGCTCGGGGGACGTGACATTTTTGGTGTCAGAAGTGGGATAAACTCATTTTTTTTTGTTAGGGTATTGCCAGAGGTGTATGTTGTGTGTTTGAGTTGTTGTGTGAAAGGGTACGCAGCGGGCGGTTGGCGGGAGTGTGGGTGTATTGCACTAGGGAACACACTCGGAGTGCAGCATTAACGGGGAATTGAGTTGCAGGGTTCACTTGCTCGCCTGCAGGGGTGCGACGGTGAACGATTCCTCGGCTCCTGTGACTGTTGTGTTGCGTATTCATTCTGTTAGGTGTTTGTATCAGTTAGGTGTTATTTGTTTTGTGTGTACTAACATCTGTTCTTCCCTTCTTTTCTGACATGGCTACGCGGGAGGCTCGAGCCGCGATGCGCCGCGACGCTAGGACTCCTAAGGAGGAGGCCGAGCAGGAGGAGCAGGACTTCGGTGATGACGGCTCAGTGACAGGGTTGTTGGAGGAACCTTACGCAGTGAGTACTCAGACCACTGTGCCTAAGATGTATGCCAGGTCGCCCGGTGCACAGAGCAAAGTCGAGGTCGCGCTCGGTGATAGCGAGAGATTTAGACAGATTGGGGAAGGTCTAGGTCTCAGAGATGGGGCGCTGGCGCAGTATATCATGGGTGAGACGAGAAGAGAGGAAGAACGCAGAGAGAGGGAAGAGGAGAAGAGAGAAGAGAGGTTAGCAAGGGAGGAAGAACGGAGGGAGGAGAGGGAAGCAAGGGCAGATGAGAGGAGGCTTTTAGAGCTTAGACTAGAGACGGAACGGGTAGCTAGAGAGGCGGACAGAAGAGTGCTAGAAATGAAGCTAGAGGAGGAGCGAAGAACCAGAGATGACGACAGAGCAGCTCAGAGAGAGAGGGAGAATAGGGCTAGAGATAGAGGGGCAGCATACTCAGTCAAACTGAAACCCTTGGAGGAGAGGGAAGATGTGGAGGCCTACCTCCAGATGTTCGAACGGGTGGCAGAGATTCAGGGTTGGAGGAGGGAGGTATGGGCGGTTAGGCTAGCGCCTTTGTTACAAGGGGAAGCCCGGGACACCTACCTTCGTCTGACGCCTGAGCAAGCCCAGGATTTCGACATTGTGAGGAATGCGCTGTTGAAACGCTTCAGGAAGGACGCCGACTACTATCGTAGGCAGTTTCGAGAGGCCAAGAAGGAAGCTGCAGAGACGTTTCCTCAGCTAGTAGTAAGGCTAGGGTCGTTAGTGAAGAAGTGGTTTTCGCTCGCCGGCAAAGACATCACCGACGTAGGGCAGGTACTAGACACTTTCATTGGAGAGCAGCTTTTCTCCATCATGACTACCGAGCTAGAGATCTACGTGAGGGAGAATTTACCTGAGACTAGCCATGCCGCAGCAGAGTTGGCGCAGCGTGTGGTAGATGCCAAGCGGGCAGCATCAGCACCGGCACCCGTCCTACCCAGTCAGAGACGCAGCTTTCCTAGACGACCGGAGACTCCTCAGCAACCTAGCAACCGGGGAAGTCAAGGTCAGAAGGTAGGGAGGACGGAAGGGGGTAGTGGGGTACGTCGTTGCTACCGATGTGGGTCGGAGAAGCATGTGGTCAGGGACTGCAAGGTCAAACCTCAGACGGTAGGCCAGGTTACAGTGGGAAGGACTATTTCCACGGAGACCGCACCTCGGGCTAGCGTGTGTGCAATCAAACCTTATGATCCATGGGGCCAAGGTAGGGCGAACGGGCAGGACGTTCGGGTATTGAGAGATACGGGGGCGGAGATAGGGGCAGTCGCGAGCAGGTTAGTCAAACCAGCTGATTTGACGGGTCGGACTGTCGAGATTTGCTTGGCGAATCGATCGAACGTGGGTCTGCTACCTACAGCTTGGGTGGAGTTGGATTGTGCGCTGGTCAGGGGGAGAGTAGAGCTGGTGGTTTTCCAGGACGGGCCCGATATCATCCTGGGTAACTGGGTAATGTTTGATAGCGGGGAAAAGAGCCCTGTTTCCTTGTTCGGAGGTGAGTGCGCGATGGCTGCAGCAGTGCAGACTCGGGCGCAGGTGAAGGCCGAGAAGAAGAGGGAGGTACCCTTAGCAGTGGTCGAACCATCCCAGATCTCTGTTAGCACCCCAGAGTTGATCAGGATGCAAGAGACCGACGAGACGCTCGCGAAGGCGAGAACGTTGGCACAGAGTGGTGGGGCGATAGCGTCAGGTAGGGCGTCAGCTGAGTTTCGCAAGAAGAAGGGGGTGTTGTACCGGGTACACACGAAGAGAGGTAGCCAGGTCACGCAACTGGTAGTCCCGAAACAGTTGAGAGGGGGGATCCTCCAGTTGGCTCATGATCCACCCATGGCTGGGCATTTGGGAGGGAAACGTACCAGGGAGCGGATCTGGGGGACATTCTATTGGCCGGGAATGTGTGCCGAAGTACGGAGGTATTGCGCCAGTTGTCCAGAATGTCAGAAGGTAGTACCGAGGGGACGGGTGAGAAAGGTACCACTACAGCAACTTCCGCTGGTGGACGAGCCATTTCAGAGGGTGGCGGTAGACATCGTGGGACCCATCAAACCCAAGTCAGATCGGGGTAACATGTACATCCTAGTGGTAGTAGACTATGCCACACGCTATCCCGAGGCCGTACCGCTCAAGGGCATAGAGGCAGAGAGGGTGGCAGAAGCGCTGTGGGAGATTTGGTCGAGGGTGGGCGTTCCTAGGGAAATTTTGACAGATCAAGGGACGCAATTCATGTCTGAAGTCATGCGGGAGATGAACAGACTACTGTCGATCCATGGGAAAGCCACCACGCCGTATCATCCACAGTGCAACGGACTGGTTGAGCGTTTCAACGGGACGCTAGTGTCCATGCTCAAGAAGTTAGCCACAGAGCAACCTACAGCGTGGGACCGCTACATTCCAGCGCTACTATTTGCATACCGAGAAGTGGCGCAGGAGTCTACAGGGTTCTCTCCCTTCGAGCTCCTATATGGAAAGACCGTGCGGGGACCGATGGCTGTATTGCGAGACCTCTGGACCAAGGAGATACAAGAGGAGGAGGTGAAATTGAGTAGCCAGTACGTGGTGGATTTGCGTAACCGCATCGAGGAAACATGTAAGTTGGCACAAGGAAACCTCAGAACCGCGTCAGCCAAGCAGAAGCGGCACTTCGATAAGAAGGCGAAACGGCGTTTGTTCAACGCGGGGGATCAAGTGTTGCTGCTGTTACCAGAGAAACACAACAAGCTGCAGCTAGCATGGCGGGGACCGTACGAGGTGATCGAACGTGTGGGAGGGTGCGACTACCGGATCAGGATGCGTGGGAAAAGTAAACTATACCACGCCAATCTCCTGAAGAAATTCCATACCAGAGCGACGGTGGCCACGATCGTTATAGACGACGAGGGGGTAGAGGAGGAGGAAACTATGCCGGTGTTTGGGGATATTCCCGTAATCACCTTGACAGCATCAGAGACGCCCCGCGACGTGAAGATGGACGACAACTGTCCGGAAATACGGGAAGAATTGCAGGAGCTGGTGTGGCAGTTTGAGGATGTCTTAACCGACTTGCCGTTACGCACTACACTGGACGTGTGCGAAATACGTGTGGACAGCGACATTCCAGTGAGGACGCGGCAGTACCCACTTCCCCATTCGCATCACGAGACCATCAAGAAGGAAGTGGAAGCGATGCTAGCGATGGGCGTCATTGAGAGGGCCAGTTCGCCATACAGCTCGCCCATCGTATTAGTAAAGAAGAAGGAAGGCACGATGCGTTTCTGCGTTGATTTCCGGAAGCTAAACAAGCACGTCGTATTCGACGCGGAGCCATTGCCGAACATCGACTACTTGTTTTCCAAACTGTCAGGGGCCAAGTATCTCACCAAGATCGACTTGACCAAAGGTTACTGGCAAGTGCCTATGAACAAGGGAGATAAAGCGAAGACGGCATTTACAACGCCAGAGGGACAATTTCAGTGGACCGTAATGCCGTTTGGGCTGAAGACGGCGGGAGCAGTCTTTTCTCGCATGATGCGGAAGTTATTAGCACCCCTGGGAACGTCGGAGATCGACAATTTCGTCGACGACTTGTTGGTAGCCACCATTACCAAGCAGAGACACCTGGAATGCTTGGCACGTCTTTTCCTTAGGTTGCGTGAGGTGCAGCTATCCGCCAAACCATCAAAGTGTTACCTGGGTTTCCGAAGAGTAGAGTATCTTGGGCACGTGGTTGGACAGGGAGAAATTCGTCCTGAGGTGTCAAAGATGGAGAGAATCCGAGATGCACCACGACCAACGACCAAGCGGCAAGTGCGCTCATTTTTGGGTTTAGCCGGATACTACAGGCGGTTCGTACCCAACTTTTCAGCAATTGCTTCACCACTACACGATCTGACCAAGGGAGGGAAGCCGGGGGCGGTACAATGGACCGAAGCATGCGAAGCTGCATTTTGCACACTGAAGGAGAAGCTGTGTTCTGACCCTGTGTGCTGTCTGCCGGACTTCACCCTACCGTTTGTGCTACAGACAGATGCGTCGGAGGACGGAGTAGGGGCCATTTTGAGCCAGGACAGGGGACAAGGATTACAGCCTATTGCATGTGCAAGCAAGAAACTGTCGAAACCCGAGAGGAACTATTCGACCATTGAGAGGGAGTGTCTAGCGTTGGTGTGGGGTGTGCAGAAGTTCAGTCAATACCTGTACGGACGTACTTTCGTAGTGCAGACTGACCATATGCCACTGCAGTACCTACAGCAAGTGAAGAACACCAACAGCCGACTGATGAGATGGGCACTTCAGCTGCAACCTGTCTCAATGTCTGTGGAGCACATTTCTGGGAAGGACAACGTTCCAGCAGATTTCCTCAGCAGAAACGCGCAGTAGGTAGCATAGGGGATAGTGAGAAATTCGCGTCGTAGTTAAGGTTCTTCAAGGTGTTAAGAACTGGGGGGGGGTTGTGTGACGACACGAGTTTTCAGATGGTAGGGAGAGATACACTTTTTACGAAGTTGCACTTCTCCGTATATCTGCTGTACATAGAATAGCGTGACCGATTTACTTTTGCGTATGAAAGTGCAGTTTCGTAGAGTCCGTGCGATTCGTAGAAGACAGGGGGTCGGCCAATTTCGAATAGGGGTACGCGTAATAAAGAACGTGCATACTGACGAGAGCTCGACTATTTTGCTTGTGGCCGGCGCAGATTTTGAAGGGCAGAGTGGTTTGAGATGCTATTGCGTGAGGAAGGAATTCTAACGAGGCAGCAACCCTGTGACAGAGGTCATCGTAGTGTAGGGTACTGTTGGAAGGGTGTGTGTATTGTTTTATAGCCACCCAAGGTCTTATGCCCTCGTCGGGATAAGGATGTTTAGAATTCGAAGGAAGATGGTAACTGCCATTCGCCTGTGAGTGTAGAGTTCCATACTTAAGGTGCGTGTGGTTCTCGATTGAACACCCACCAAGACTTAGTGTCTGTAGCAGAGCTAAGGTGTCCTCATCCTCAGAATAAATGTTATTTGGACAGTGAAATAACGTGCAAGAGCAAGAGAAAGAGACTCTCAAAAGACTAATCCATTGTGTTGTGCCAATGTTGTGACAGTGTTGTGACAGTGTTGTGGTGTTGGGGTAAAGGGCGTCACGAGCCGAGGCCTGTAAGGTAAGCAAACCCTGTTGTTCAATTCTCTAGTGGCGCGCTCCGAGAACTGCGTACGTGTGTGAGTGGTAACGAGTGTGGGGAAGGGGATGTATTTTAGGATGTGTAATGAATTTTGTTGATTTTATATGATTTTCTTATGATTTTCTTATGGTATATGTGACGGGGAAATGTCATTGCTGTTGTTGTTATGGAAGTGGGTCAAAGGCGACGATGGGGAATATAGAGAGGGAGAGAGAGAGAGTGAGAGTGTATGTATGGATAGAGCGATGAAATGTAGTATACTAAAGAAAGCTGAAGTGATGATTATGAAGGAAGCATGTTTACAGTATGGATGAAGGGAGGTAATCGTGGTGTGCTATAATTGTTGGGGGTGACGGTGGTGATGAAGGGGGGCGGAATGAATCAGGACTGTGAGATGGTAGTGTGGTTGCTATAATTATGTATATTTATACAAACATTGGTATATAAAGCAGATGTGAATTATTAAGCATCAGGGTTGGTTTATATTATTGAAATGTGTGTATAGTATCTTGTATTATTATTATGATATTCATAACTATACAGGTCAAGATGGCGGACGGAGGACGGCATGTTATATTATATTATATAGTGTTTATTGTTTGGTGGGCATATTGTTAAGACTATGTATATGTCAACAGGTGTGGGCTGATGATGATTATTACATCTACGTGTTTATTTCTACGCATTATTTTCCACGCTGTTGCCTTTGATGTGCCTGTTGTGCTGTACTGATGTTGATGTTGTTGCCGCTGACTGGGTCCTAGCAGCCTGGGATGTACCTTTGCTTCTACCACAGAGTAGTGTTGTGGTGATTTCTTACACTGCTGCAGGTTTTGCCTATGTGTCGAGGCAACACATTTCCAGGAGGTTTTCATACCTAATTCATGCACACACAGACTCACATTACACGCACCTAAAAACATATCCATTTAGTTAGAAGAATCATCCACTCTGTGAAAGAGACTGTTAGCTCTCTGAGCTACTTAACAAGAACATTGAGACATTACTTCTGTGCCACAGCTTTGCCTAGCTAGTAGTTTACGTTTCAACGCCAGTGCTTATTATTTGAAGACTTGCATTTTGAATTGATTTGTTGATTTTGATTTTCCTGTATACACTTTGTAAAGAAACTGTTGTTGTTTAGTTCTATTTGGGGTTTGTTGCAAGGGGAGGTAATTGTTAGTTAGTATTGGGACGGGGGTCTGTTTAGAGGTTGAGGGGAGGTTAGTTCCCAGTTGTCCTGTGTTTGCTTGTTGATTGTTGAATAAAAGAGTGTGTGTTTGTACTCTGGCATTTTGTGTTAGTTTATTTTGTTTGAGTTTTATTCTTTCACTCGCTTTATGAGCTGACGTCACTGAACCCGCTCGGGGGACGTGACACTGACGCCAATTCGACTAAGCAATCCTGATGAAAATTTTTTAAAGTATTTGCAAGGCCTACAATGAACTTGACTTTGAATATCATCGAAAAAACTGAAAATATATGAAATATCAAACTATATTATCTCTAAAATCAATTTTGGACATTATACCATTCATAGTTCAGAGCCAAGGTCACTTCAAAGTACTCATACGAACAAACCTTAGAAATATGTTGACCAATTTAACAATCTCATTTATATGTATCATAAAACAAAGAATCGTAAATTCAATATTAATAACTTAGAAACTTTAGAAATGTTGTCAAATATTTATTAATTATGTACCCTATAAATTTGCCTTTAATTCACGTATCATTTTCGAGGTCTCGTGGGTATACTCCATATTACGTATTTAGGTTGTGTTAGTTAAAACAGTACTTGACCACTTCAATGTCTTGCTCAGTCGATGGCGAGAGACCGGACAAATTATTATTTGTCAAATGTCATTTTTGGTCTATTTAGGACTCATTTTGCGTCGAGTTTTGAGCGAATACATAGTCAAAAAAAGTCGTATGCATTTGCAGTATTTGACATTCGACACAAAATTTATTCAACCATAGGCCAATCATTCTACATTGTTTTAGCATTATTTGTGAAGTAATACTCTAACTCATACACCTAGATGAGGTCCTCTCATTCGGCTCATCGTATTCCGCTGGACCCTATAAGCAATGAGTAATCAACTTTAGACCTGGAGGCAAACACTCAAAACGTATCAAACACTCAAGACAAATATATCAAATTTAGTCTGAAACAATTTTATTTCAATGAATAACAGACAAGTACTTTTTGTAAACAAAATACAGAATGAATAACAACAACAAAATTAAAAGAAAGGAACGTACACCATTGGCATGTCATAATGCATAGTTTAATTTCAACTATTTTAAAGTGACAATGCTGTTAGGACCAATCTTCCCCGAGGGGGTTGGTGGTGGAGTGAGAAGTGAAATTGGTCCATCGAGTAAAACTGTTAACAAAAACTGACGACATCTCTTTAGGTAAGAAAAAAAACAACGGATAGAAATAAATTCAAATATTGCAAAAAACATAATATTCAATTGAATAAGAAACAATTTATACAATCTGAGCAACCTCTAGCTCTTCTTTGTGAATTCGTTGAAGATGGGTTGACATTTTTTCATTAAATGTTCTTGGCAAAAAATACAACATTGCTTTTTGACAATGCATCTTTGACTTGAGCAAAAAACTGAACACTTGAATGGGCACTTGAATGGTCACTTTCTAGGACTTGACCATTTGCTTTGGCTTGCGAAGAGATGATCGGCATCCTGGATCTGCAGTATATAACATACCACAAGGGTTATTGCTAGAGTTTGAGACAAAATACATCTTACTCACAAAAGATCGAGCAAGAAGAATTATATTTTAATGTAGTCTATGCAAGCAAAGTGGTTTTTATTTGGGTGAACATAGAACTGGTGAAATAGAGAGAGTGAGAGAGAGAGAGAGAGAGAGAGAGAGAGAGAGAGAGAGAGAGAGAGAGAGGGTTGGCATGGCGGGGGTAGAGGGGATATTAAGTATGCTGCCAAGATGATTAACAAACAAAGAGAGAGAGAGAGAGAGAGAGAGAGAGAGAGAGAGAGAGAGAGAGAGAGAGAGAGAGAGGGTTGGCATGGCGGGGGTAGAGGGGATATTAAGTATGCTGCCAAGATGATTAACAAACAAACCATTTTAAAAACACTTAGTAATCTGACAATCTACCCTGGACCTTAACACCCCAAAACTAACGATTTCTTTTTTTATTTTTTAGGTGATACGCCACTATGGGCAATAGCACTTATATAATTTTGGGGGGTGAGCATAGCCTAGAGGCCAAGCATAGACATGGGGGAATAGAAACATGGGAATTTAAACATCAGGGAATAAAGACCTGGAGAACATAGACCTGAGTTAACATAGGCCTGGAGGATGACAGGCCCGAGGGAATATAGACCTGTGGAAAATAAACCTTGGTGGACACCGACCTGAGGAACAGACCTGGGAGAACACAGACCTGGGGAAACATAGACCTGGGTAATCATGGATCTAATTCAGGACAGTACAACAGTCAATGAAGATAAGGCTAACCTAGAATGTGGTGATAAGTATGAACAATGGGACGAAGACTTGAACGGCCCATTTTGTCGCCTCCTCTTTCGTCCTCGTATATCATGGCTCTCTGTTGACGCTTTTGATATTCTGGTTTCTTGGGTCTCTCTCTTGCACGATGTGACACCCTGTTGAAAAACAAAAGATTCAAGTAGTGGAGAGCCAGAACTTTCAATATTAATATTGGGGAAAATATTCAGCTGACAAGAATGCAAACGGACTAGATCTAACATCATGGTAAGTGAGGTTAAAGTATGAAACAGCCTAATTCCTGGTAGAAGAAGTGCGTGGCATGAGGCGAGCTGTTACCTACGCAAGCTCGGCCATCTAGCGTTATCTCGCCCGATCTGAGTCGGGCATCGAGCTGGGCCAACAGTTCACTAATAGCACTGAGGTCAGGATAACCACATGGGCCCACTTCTTTAGGGGCGGCGGACCCACCACCGCCTCCACCGCCCCTGTCGGAACTGGCAACCGCCGCCGGGACCTCCCGAGGGGAATGGCCTTGTGCACGGCCACCAGAGAGGGAGCTCTGTGACCCAGATCGCGCTCGGCGTACAGGACGTCGGCGCCAACCTGTTTTTGGGTAGGAGCAACCGGTGCCCCGGCCGTCCGGCCACGGACCATCTCGACAAGGTCCACAACGGACTGGATCAGTCTTTCGACAAGGCGTTCGAGCCTGTGAATAGCCACCCAAGGGTCGTTTTTGGCACCAGGTGCCAACCTCACAGGCTCTGTGTAGGATCCCGAACCCACCCCGGTGACCGGCTGGGCTGTAACTGTATCCCCTTTCTCGCTCCCCGCCGCCAAGCGTCAGAGAGAACCACTCCAAGCACTAGGGGGGGGTACGGGGTGGAGCAAACACCCCCGCAAGAGCTGCAACGCCGCCCGACACGCCCGAGGCCACGTCCCCAATCGCCGACTCAGACATAATTTTTTGTTTGGCCAGGCATAAGGCCTGCGCTCGTGGCATGAATGTCGCCGCTCGCAATTCATTCGCCAACAGGCGCTCACTGAGAGTAGGGTAGTTATGATTAGCGTCCGAGTGGTCACCACGACAGTTGGCACAAGTTCGCCCTACGGCTCTACAAGCGGCCCCCGAGTGACCGGCAGCCCTGCAGGAAGAACAAATCTGCGCAGAATTAAAATTTTTTTCGAATGTGCCTGAATCTTTGGCACCGGTAGCACCTAAGTGCCGTTGCCACGTAAGGAGTCACCAGGAACTCCCTACAATTGAGAAGGAGAGCTGCCGCAGCGTCATCGCCTCGACTGTCACCCTAACCGCGGTGGACGGCTGTCCATCTGACCGGAGGATGCGTTGGAATTTCCTAACCTTGCAGGTGCGGACGGTACCATCCGGGTCCACCGATTCATTGCACCTTCCGAGTATCTCCTCCACCGGCACGATGGGGGAGAGGGGTGGGGGTGGGTAGGGGGATGCCAGAGACAACCCCCTCCACCACCGGCACTGGGTTAGTACATGCTATCATAATCTGGCCCACCTGCGAAAGTTCAATCAGTTTCTGTTACTGCGCCAAGGTTTTACAACCAATGAGGAAACCTTCATCTTTATGTAGGGGTCTTACCCTGTCCACCGCGCCCACAGAACCGCGCAAGAGGTCTGCCAGCTTCCAACCAAATGATTTGAATGAAACCAAAGTGGTATCACCTTTTTGTCTAATAACTACCGCAAATTGACAAAGACCGTAATTTGGTGTGCGAGTCGGCCCCAGGGGTCGTCTCATTTTGTTCTTTCTTCTACTGGTAACAGTAGACCACGCTTGACCCAACGAGGGGGAGGGGTCGGGGGGGGTCACTCGAAGCAGCGACTGGAGGGGTCACCAGGTGTACCACCTCCTCGAGCGTGGGACCAGAATCAAGGGACTCCACTCCCGAGCAAGGATCTGAGGAAGAGGGAGCAGCCCTCTCTTCCATAAAGTTATCCTCAATCTCCTCCGGAATGGACGAGAGAGATGGATCATGGGCCCCCATCCACCTAGAGGAAAAGAGCCAGGGGCCAGCACTAACGGCCGCTCCCGAACAAACGTCCAAGGGGGTGGGAGCAACCCCATCCTCCATAGAATTATCATCAGTCTCCTCCGGGATGGACGAGAGAAAGAGGAATCAGAAAGTGTTTCCTGGGCACTCTTCCACCAAGGAGAAGAGGGCCCGGGGTCAGCACTAACGGCCAAATTATTCAGTCAGAGAGCAACGCCCACACCGTCCTGCGAGTTCCGTTTACCAATGTCATCGTCTCTCAGTTCAGTTTTGTTTTGAGTAACCGGGTGATCCTTTCCACCCCTTTTCTTCGCGGCGATGCGCCTCAAAGTCCAAAAATTCAACCAGGATCTGTCAAAACCGAGGTTTAAAGATTTAATTCAAAACCTATCAAAAACATATCAAAATCGATCTCCAATGAGGACCCAAACATCTCAAATTCCTAGCTAAAAAAAGGTTACGAAAGCTTAAAAACTTTTTCAAATCTATAAAATATTCACCAAAGGAGCAGGTAGCGCCAAAGCCATTAGGACATCCAATCTCAAAAAGGTAAGGCAACGGCGCAGCAGTCGCAAGCAGTAAAGCGGTGAGGCATCTCAGGACAGCAGAGTGCAAGTACGTGCAAGCCCGTTTAAGTCTCGCCAGCAGAAGATGCAATTCAGCAAAGCGTAAGTGGCAACCAGGTGTGATACGTGACACGTCCTCCTCCGATAATGTTCCGCCTGAGAATCATTCCATTCCCTCAGTGGTGTATTGCTGTCTGCTGACCCTTGGGGTACCCTGGTTTTATAGGTATCTGTGGCACCTTGTGAAACCCTGTTGGAAAACAAAAGAATCGAGTTGTGGAAAAATAAAACTATCAATATTAATGCTGAGATTACAAAAAATCTGCCAGCTCTAATCACGCCTTCAAAACCACTTTCTCTGGTGACTTTCATGGTTTTGGTGATGATGACTCCAAACCTGTTTTCCAAAGGTTGTGGTGATTCCCCTGGCGCCGACGGCACTCCGTTAAATACTAGGTTGTGACGTCTTGAATCATTTTCTGCCATGTCCTGCCGTGTGCCTTTCTTGTTCAGGCGCTCACTCATCATTTCCACTTTCTGTAGTTTCGTTTCAAGACTATCCACTTTTTTCCCTTAGCTCTTGGTTTTCTCTTCGATCATTTCCAGCTTGGCACTCATCTCACAATATCTCCACAAATTCTCTCTGTGTCGCTTTCCAAAGCCTGAAGTCTCTCATCTAGATTCTTCTGCGCCTGGTTCAGTTTGATGGTCACAGCTTGGGCAATATTCACTTGCTATTTATCGATGCGATTGACGGCTTGAAATACTTTTTCGATCGCTACCAACACTCTGCTGTCACCGCCGTTGCTGTCGGTGTGGACGCCTTCGTCGGCGTTGTTACATAATTTTCATTCGGTCACGGATTCATCTCCACCTCGCCACTTTGAATAATGGGACCCACAGTCAGAAACAGCACCACCAAATCGGAGGGTGTGACGCTGGGTTGTTTCGAGTTTCTATGGTCTGAAGCGTAGTGCAGCTTTCTTCACCCTTTTTGCTATAAATGCTATGAAGAAGCGGTGAAAGACGCCAACAACCAGCCTATGTTTTACAGCTGTAGTGGGCATAGTTTTACAGTTATGTAGATTCACCGTTGCAGTTAGGTAGATAGCCTACACCTTTGCAGTTAGGTAGACAGACTACACCTTGCAGTTAGGTAGGTAGCCTACACCGTTGCAGTTAGGTAGATAGCCTACACCGTTGGAGTACAATACTATATAGTAAACTAGAAACCGCAACACATTTTTCTGTCAATAAACATCACTAATTAATATCTGAACTCACTGCTACAGCAAAATGCGTCCGCACGCTACCATGACTATGTTTCAACTCAGAGAGAAAGAGAGAGAGAGAGAGAGAGAGAGAGAGAGAGAGAGAGAGAGAGAGAGAGAGAGAGAGAGGGAGAGAGAGAGAGAGAGAGAGAGAGAGAATTTTAGTTACCAATGGTAAAAAAAATAAGCGCTGGCTTCCTTTTTTGTCAACATCCTGCCCTTGTAACAATAATAATGAATTACTAAATTAACCTTATAAAAATAAACATCTATGATCTTCATGCAACACACACAAGCTAGAGAGAGAGAGAAAGGGAGAGAGAGAGAGAGAGAGAGAGAGAGAAAGAGAGAGAGAGTGGGAGAGAGAGTGGGAAAAGAGAGAGAGAACCAATCCATAGTGCACAATTTTTACTAGTGATCCTTAATCTCACCTTTGAATTATCCCTTGTCCTTTAGGAAAAGCAAACACCTGGCTTGTTGAAGAAAACATCTGCAAATGAAATGTAAAAACAATGACAGCAACGAAACACACATTTATTGTGTTTCTTTTCTCGCCCTCCATTCTCTTCTTTAACTTCACTTTCAGTTCATATTTGAACAACATTATATTCCTTACTCAAAGCAAAACATGGTAAAAGGTGTTTTCTATTCCTTTTAATAGCATCCTGCGTCACTTTAGCTCAGAATTTAAAAAAAAAATTTAGATCTAATTTCCCTTCGTAACCTACACACAGTCGATTTAGATCAAAATTTATTTCGTCTTGGATAGAGTATCAGTAATTTGGTTCATTTGCTGATAATGATTAGAAATTGTTTGAAAATGAATGCGGATTGTACTCCTTTTTAGTTTGTGTATTGGGGCGCTGTGAATGTCATTTGCCAAACTTCCTTGGTCAATTTAATTTATATAACAATATATAATAGAGTGTAGGCTACACAATATTTTAGTTATGCATTACCGCAATCCAAATATCAGCATAAAACTATGATAATTTTTTTTAAATCGACACATAAAAACTTCATTGAAAATAAAAATTATCAGAGGTGAAGAGTAACATTCTAAGCCAAAAGCAATTATAGGCCTATAGGACAGAATTCGTACACAAACAACAGCACATGCACGCTTAGATGCACTCTTTTAATCTGTTTCAAACACACTTAATGGCAACATATATATATTATATTACTATAAATCTGTCCTCATCTTTTACAAATCGGAAAACATCTAGTCCTCTGCTTCAACTTATATTGGGGGCATTATCACAGCCCCCAGCACGACAAAAGACACATGCTTTCCCAACTTCCTACGTTTTATACCAAATAAAATGTTTAGCCATATTACCTATCCTTATAATATACCTTCTGCTCTGGATGGAAAAAGAAATGAATCTAGATGTAACGACGGCTTTTTTTTATTTCGTAAAAAACAGATCTACTTATCTCGCCTAGATCTAGCTTAACTTCGGCGTTCGGTTCCCGACCATTCGATCGATCACAGTCTCATTCCAATACAATTATAACCTACGAATAAAATATCATCAACAAACAAGTAAAATCAACAATGACAAAAGCATACAGTTTATGTTCCATAACACATATCAAACAATCGTACAATTAAAATTCTTGCTCACCTTGGGGCCACAAAGCATCGCCATCTTGAAACTGCAACTCGTCATTGAAAGTTATCTTCCCTTGCCATGTGTGCTTTGGCAAGTGGAAACTTTTTTCACACACTTTGATGTGTGAAATAATTCACACACGAATTTGACGAAAGTGCACAAGGAGGTTCCAGCCTTGAAAACTTCTAAAAATCCCGATTTAGCACTTCTCTTCAAGAAACAGTATTAAAAAAAGTGGGTTCCATTTTTTGAAACCCACTTGTTTTTGGAACCCAGTTGGACGCTTGTGTGTTAATCTAAGGAACCGAGTTGGATAGTTGTGAACGCACACACACACACACATACATACTCTTAATATTTTTTTCTCTCGTTCTTTCTTTCTTTCTTTCTTTCTTCTCTCTCTCTCTCTCTCTCTCTCTCTCTCTCTCTCTCTCTGTCTCTCTCTCTCTCACACACACACTCACTCTTTATCTCCCTCTCCATTTCTCTCTCTCTTTCTCTCTCTCATACACAAACACACACTACACACACACACATACGTGTATATGGTGCCAAACGGGGACCTTGACAAGGCACCTACATTTTGGGGACACAGGGAAGGAACTACGCTAGAAACACAAAACCAGCAGGAATCACACAGCAGCTTTAGACGAGTTATTTCCCATCTGGATTAATCAATTGGACGTCATGAAAAAAAGGTACATAATGAGGACATGACGTAAGTCCTCATTTCGAACTTTCATACACACCAAGTCCTCATTTCAAACTTTCATACACACCGTCCTCATTTCAAACTTTTATACACACCGTCCTCATTTGGAACTTTCATACACACCAAGTCCCCATTTCAAACTTTTATACACACCATCTTCATTTCAAACTTTTATACACACCGTCCTCATTTGGAACTTTCATACACACCCAGTCCTCATTTCCAACTGTTATACACACCAAGTCCTCATTACAAACTTTTATACACAGTTTGTGTATAAAAGGTGGAAATGATGATTTTTACGCAATAAGCAATTATAGCCTAGCTCTGTTGGTTGGGGAGAGGTGACTGTTTGATTAAGATTGAGATAGTTATGGGAACACGTTGGGGATTGATTGATTGATTGATCGATTGTTGCTTTAGGTCCAGCGGACTCTTCCGAGCCAAATCAGGACCGGACAACCCCCGATCCGCATAAAAGATCTGCTGAAACAACCCTAGTGGGAAAACTGAATGCCCTCCACCGGCCAGTCACTTTACAATAAAGACATCCCACGCAGGGGATGGCTGAGGCTTTACCCCTACTACTCGAACCCCCGGTTACAAAAACAAAATAAAATACAAACATCATTATAAATCATCAACAAAACATATACATATAAAATGCCTATATTGCTAAATAATAACATCATAGGAAGCCCTAGTGACCACCCCGCAGAAAGCGTCCAATACTGTCCCAAGCTGATCCAACAGACCTCATACACAAACAATGAGTCTTGTCCAGGAAGAGTTTTCAAGAAAAAAGGTAGGTCATTGATCTAGCGAAGAAGAAGATAGTATAGCAGAGTGATAGGACAGATCAGGAATGGGAAAGAGCAAATGAGGAAGACAGCGACAGTGGGAATTTAAAGCACTAAATTGCCAGAAAGTGGGGATACTATTTATACTGAAACCCCCGGCATTCCAAAGGGGGGTACTGTTGCCGCAGTGAATCGGTCTTGCCTATAAAGGAAAGACAGGTTTCCAACTGGGGCTTTCACTTTTCCCTTTATAGGTTAGAACAATCTACAGTGGCAAGATTGCTCATGACCCCAAGGGGTACACGTTGGGAAGAGGTGACTGTTTGAATGAGATGACCATAGAGTATTATTATTATTATTATTATTATTATTATTATTATTATTATTATTATTATTATTATTATTATTATTATTATTGTTATTTTTATTGAGGATTTTTATAGCGCACTTATCTCGCCATACTTGACCAGACTTTAGGTGCTGGCAAATACATGATCTAACTGAATCCGACCGAGACGCGCACTTGCAGGCTTTGGGCGCATGGTCTGACGCCCGGACAACTGAGCACTATCCACGTTGCTGAAATGGACTTTACAATAAATAAAAATTCAATTTTTTTTCCTCTTCCAATAGCGATCTCCCTGACCTGTTTGAGAGATGGATGTGTATTTGGTGTGTGTGAGGGTGGATGACACAGGTAAGCGTGCCTACGTCACAGCCAGAAGCCTAGCTAAGCTATCGCTCTTTAATTGGAAAAGTATGCTTGTTACTACCACCTGCTCTCATGCGGGCAGGATAGGACATTGATGGCTAGCTTATTACCCCCCATGCCCTGTGGGTTCGGGCATTAAATAGAATAGACCCAACGTTTCCCGGCGTGTCGTAAGAGGCTACTAACAGGGGTGATGTTAGCACGGCATCACTGGGCGAAAGTCTTCTACACAGAAGTCACCGGCCATGGGCGGAGGAACCTCACGTTACTACAGGTTCAACGACCATGTGCTCAGGGCCAAGGCGAGCCATATTGTATTCGTGGATTTCGGCTGTGGCCAACAGCCTGGAGAGGATTGGCCACCGCCAGGTCTTTTTTGCCTAAGACACACTACATGATGAAGCTATCCAATAATTCCATACCGGATCAGTCGTCGCCCGGCTCAAGGACCGCGCATTCCGTTGGCCACCAGGACGGAGGTGTTAAGTATTCTACTGATTGACAACTTAGCAAGATCCGCATGAGAAACAACATCGTCATAGGAACCTGGAATGTCAGGAGCCTAACTGCGGAAGGAAAATTAGAAGAACTGGCCCACGAGTTGGACCACTATCGATGGACCGTTCTAGGCATCAGCGAACTGTGCTGGAAAAGCCTAGGTGAAACAACGACTGACAAAGGCCACAAGCCCTATTTCAGCGGTAGAGATGACAGGCACGAACACGGCGTTGGATTCTTGGTCCACAAGAACATTCTAGCCACTGTCATGAGTTGCCGCCCAGTCTCCAGTAGACTCATACCCATCCGCCTGAGAGCAGCCCCTTTCAACATCACCATCATCCAGGCCTATGCCCCAACATCAGACTATGACAACAGCGAAGTGGAGGATTTTTATGAAAATCTACAGCCGGTCCTTGACCAAGTGCCGAAGAAGGACATAGTCATAGTGCAAGGCGACTGGAATGCCAAGGTTGGCCAAGATGCGCACCACAGCTGGGGAGACACATGTGGACCCCACTGCAACAACGAGAAAAATGACAGGGGTCTGAGACTCTTGGAGTTTGCCAGATACAACAATCTGGTACTGGCAAACACGCTTGGTCTCCACAAAAACTCCAGACGATGGACATGGCACAGTCCCGGCGGGGAGCATCACAACCAAATAGACTACATCATGGTCAAGAAACGCTTCAGATCAAGCATCAACATTGGCAGGACACGCACTGTTCCAGGAGCAGACATCGGAAGTGACCACGACCTCGTGATGATGTCTTTCCGGCTCCACTTGAAGAGAGTAAATACAGCAAATTGCACTAGACTGAAGTTCGACCTGGACAAACTGCAAGACCCGAAGCTGGCAGAACTATTTCAGGCCACAATTGGAGGGAAATTTGCACCACTGCTCATTTTGAGGGCTGGTGAAGTAGATGTCAACACCATGACCACCACCTTCAACTCAGCTGTGACAGATGCCGCCACTGAGATCCTTGGCAAGCACCGACCAAAGAAGAAGCTGTGGATCACACCTGAACTTTTGGACCTGTGTGATAAACGAAGAGAGATAAAACAAAGAAAAAGAACACCTCACAGGGAGCTGATGTCTACCGAAAAATCAACAATGACATCCGAAAAGGCATGCGCACAGCAAAGGAGAACTGGATAGAAGCTCAATGCCAGGAAATAGAGAACAGTCTGAGCAAGAACAACAGCAAGAAGGCCTACCAGACTGTGAAGCGGCTGACAAGTGTCAAACAGCCCAACGTCTCCACGATCCAAAGCAAGTCTGGCATATGGCTTACAGAAGAACAAGAAATCTTGGACAGATGGACAGAGTACTGCTCTGACCTTTACAACCATACACCAAATGGAGACCCATCAGTTCTAGCATGTCCCGAGAACAGAGAAGAAGAAGAAATCCTCCCAATTCTCCGGGAAGAAGTTGAGGCAGCAGTGCAATCGCTAAAGAAAAGGAAGTCAGCGGGAGTGGACTACGTACCCGCGGAACTGCTACAAGCAGGAGGAGAAGCGATGATTGTTGCCCTCACCATTATCTGTAACAAGATCTGGCAGATTGGGGAGTGGCCTATACCATGGACCCAGTCGCTTGTCATCACTCTTCCCAAAAAAGGTAACCTTCAGGAGTGTGAAAATTACCTCACCATCAGCCTCATCAGCCATCCCAGCACGGTCCTCCTGAAAATAATACTCAACAGGTTGAAACCCCAAGCTGAACAAATCATAGCTGAAGAACAAGCAGGATTCAGGGCAGAGCGAAGTACCACTGAACAGATTTTCAACCTCAGAATAATCTGTGAGAAATACCTACAGCACCAACAACATCTATAGCATGTGTTCATAGACTTCAAGAAGGCGTTTGACCGAGTCTGGCATGCAGCACTATGGGCAACAATGAAAGTGTACAACATCAGCCCTAAAATTATTGAAGTCATCAAAAGCTTGTATGATAAGACTACTAGTGCAGTCCTCCACAACAGCGCCATCAGGAACTGGTTCAGAACAACAATCGGTGTGCGTCAAGGATGCCTACTCTCTCCAACACCCTTCAACATCTTCCTAGAGCGCATCATGTCAGATGCTCTTGCAGATCATGAAGGCACAGTCAGCATAGGGGGTAGAGCAATCTCCAACCTTCGTTTTGCGGATGACATTGATGGATTGGCTGGAGAGGAACAAGAACTTGAACAGCTGGTACAGAGGCTTGACACCACCTCCAGAGCTTATGGAATGGAAATAAGTGCAGAGAAGACCAAAATGATGACCACCAACACCAATGGCATCAACACGGACATCAAAGTCCAAGGCTCATCCCTCAATACAGTGTATAGCTTCAAATATTTAGGAGCCATTGTATCAGACAATGGGTCCCGACAGGAAGTCCTCTCCAGGATCGCACAAACAACTGCTGCCCTGACAAGGTTGAAGCCCATTTGGAAAGGCAGGACCATCAGTCTACATTCCAAAGTAAGACTGCTGCGCTCCCTTGTCATCTCCATCTGCCTATATGCTTGCGAAGCATGGACCCTCACAGCAGATCTTCAACGAAGAATACAAAGCATGGAGATGAGGTGCTACAGAAGACTTCTGGGCATTTCTTATACCCAACACATCACCAACGACGAAGTCCGACAGACCATCACACAAGCCATTGGACAACACGATGACCTGCTCACAGTGGTGAAGAAACGGAAACTCCGATGGTATGGCCTCGTCACCAGATCATCAGGCCTTGCAAAGACTATTCTGCAAGGCACAGTGCAAGGAGGTAGAAGAAGAGAGAGACCGAAAAAGAGGTGGGAGGACAACATTCGAGAATGGACTGGTTTGACACTGAGCGAAGCCATCAGGGCTGCTGAGGACAGAGAAAGATGAAGTATGCTGGTTAAACGATCATCTGTGGTGCCCCTACAACCTCCGGGTTACGGGACAGGATAGGATAGGATAGGATAATTACCCCCACCCCTCCCCCTCCGCGGCTTTCTCCGCTTATATTTACTGTAGGAGTTCAGTGATTAGATTAACGTCCCCGGACACAGTGCGTATAATAGGGGACAATAGTAGTAGTAGTAGTAGTATTGAGGATTTGTATAGCGCACTTATCTCGCCGTACTTGACCAGATCTAACTCAAACCTCCCAAGACGCGCACCTGCAGCCTTTGGGCGCATGTTCTGACAATCATTGAATGAACACTGAACCACCAGAGCTATTTTACTGCTAACATGGACCGTATATAGCACAGATAAGAGGTGGTCTCCATGAGACCATTCCTTTGATATATCACAACACCTATTTTGACCCCTATTTATGCCTTTTACAACTTTGCTGTGCCACAGCGCTATAACCACTGTGCCACTGTGTGGCCTACGTTGCTCAAATGGACAGCAAAAGCGTAGAACCACTATTATACCAGTTTATAAGGAAAGAAGGGTGTGTATTTTGCTACAGATCACACAAGTACACACACACTGGCAAGAGATTGCAAAGATCAAAGGGAATGTGACGTAAGCAGCCCCGAAACTTTGCAAAGTTAGGAGTTTTGAAACAGAGGCCGCACCGGCTGAGATTAGTTGGGCAAACCAAAACCTGCTTTATTATTTTGAAATATCTGTTTGCTTCACCTACGGGGATGGTATTTGGGGTGTATTATACAATATTATGCCAAAACAGATGGTGGTTACAAAAAACATCACATCTGGGGGTGGGGGGCCCCAACGATGCCCAAACAGATGGTGTTTAAAAAACACATCACATCTGGGGGTGGGGGGTGGGGGGAGGTGAGGGGCCCCCCAACGACCCTATATATATATAGTATAGCATCTGGCAAGACAGATGGTGCTTAAAAATTCCATCACCTTTGTTGGGGGGGGGTGGGGTGGGGTAGGGGGCCCCCAACGACCCTATATGTATAGTATAGCATATGCCAAGACAGATGGTGGTTAAAAACACATCACCTCGGTGGGGGGGAAGGGGGGGTCCCCCATGGGGTGGGTGATAGGATAAGACCCCCCGAATTATGGTATGGGTGATGGGATAGCTTTCCCTAATGCTGCTGCCGCGTACCCCCAAAAAACAAGAAAACAGCCCCAACGATCTGCGAGTTATGGGATTGGTGATAGAAAAACTTTAAGAAATAGATATACCAATGTTTGCACTTACCTCGAAATTTAACCAGCCAGTTGCAAAGGAAATGGATGTCGTCATTACAGTAAGAGAGCGCTGATGCAACTGTTGCATCATCATAATTATTAGCCAGCGCTCTCTCTTCTGTATTTGTGGTGAACACACAAATCTTTTCAAAGACACACACTTTGTGTGTGGAGAAACAGAAGTTTGGTACATAATGAGAATATGCGGTATTTATTCGAATTTATTCTATTTATAGCGAAAGGACTCGATAAAACCATTTTCGAAATGAGGACGCACTTTTGGGTCCCCAGTTCGATTTAGGTCCCCATTTGAAAGGTGTGCTTACACATGAAGGTCCTCAATTTGTACCATTTGTAGACGCACACTAACTCACACATTCACTCATTCCTCTCTCCCGCTCTCACTCTTTTTCTCC
>CM072526.1:56904769-56928122 GCA_036898135.1 Oncomelania hupensis
TAGTATTGCTGCTAGCCTGTAGCCTGTAATAGTATTGCTGCTAGCCTGTAATAGTATTGCTGCTAGCCTGTAACCTGTAATAGTATTGCTGCTAGCCTGTAACCTGTAATAGAATTGCTGCTAGCCTGTAACCTGTAATGGTATTGCTGCTAGCCTGTAACCTGTAATAGTATTGCTGCTAGCCTGTAACCTGTAATAGTATTGCTGCTAGCCTGTAACCTGTAATAATATTGCTGCTAGCCTGTAACCTGTAATAGTATTGCTGCTAGCCTGTATCCTGTAATAGTATTGCTGCTAACCTGTAATAGTATTGCTGCTAGCCTGTAATAGTAGTGCTGCTAACCTGTAACCTGTAATAGTATTGCTGCTAGCCTGTAACCTGTAATAGTATTGCTGCTAGCCTGTAATAATATTGCTGCTAGCCTGTAACCTGTAATAGTATTGCTGCTAGCCTGTAATAGTATTGCTGCTAGCCTGTAACCTGTAATAGTATTGCTGCTAGCCTGTAATAGTATTGCTGCTAGCCTGTAACCTGTAAGAGTATTGCTGCTAGCCTGTAATAGTATTGCTGCTAGCCTGTAACCTGTAATAGTATTGCTGCTAGCCTGTAATAGTAATGCTGCTAGCCTGTAACCTGTAATAGTATTGCTGCTAGCCTGTATCCTGTAATAGTATTGCTGCTAGAGATAGCAATAATGGGCCTTGAACGCCAAAGCTCAAAGAGTTTCTAAAGGAGACCTTTTTTGCAAAATAATGGCTGTTTTATGAGCTTTTTAAAAAGCGCTCCAAAACACTCTGGGAATCCGCAATTTCCTAAATATAATATATATTCGTATTCTTGCGTCTTTGGTTAAAACAAAGAAATTACAACCCTTCTTTTTTTTTTTTTTAAATACACTACATTATGGTTGTATAACATTACACATTAATATCTGCTGGAATGATCTTTTGTTTAACAAGTTTGTCCCGAGTAAATAACGATAATGAAAAGATTCCAACCAGTTTAGCAGCATCTGAAAGATCCATTTTCCCCAATTCAATAGGTTTCATTTTTAAAAGAGATTTTGCAATCATAGCGTAAGCTGTATTTAAGCCCACTAAGACAACACTATGTTATCCAAGATTAACAATTGTTTGTTCATATGGTACACTCATTTTTATATATAATAAAAAAAATATTACTGCATTGAAAACAAATCTAATGATGGCTTCAATGATGGAGATGATTCAATTTCTTTTTCTACAAGTGGTTTTGGGGGTTTCTGTTTATTTTTTCCTTGGCGGTATTTATATATTATGTACCCACTTGCACCCACTACACCGGCTGTACATAAATAATATATGTTATTTGAAGATTGTACTGGTTGTACTAGTTGTATTGGTTCTTCTTTGTTTGTTGTTAATGCTTGTTGCGTTATTGTTTCTTCTTTTGGTGATTCCTTTTTTCTTAATATGTTTGCTTTTGTTTGTTTGTTCCATCTATGTAACTTGTTAAATTCTGCTAACTTCTTTCCAGCTGCAATTCTTCCAAGGCTCTTTTGTTTAGTGACTGTCACTGGGTTCTGTTGGGTCTCCGAATTCTTCACCTCCGTCTCTGTCTCCATCTCCATCTCCGGATTGGAAGAGTCCATTTTTAATAGCAGAGAAATTTATGTGTTGAAAAGTAATTAGCCCGGCTGAAAATGGGGGCCAACAAGCTTCCAAACTTATAATACAAATTTCTTGATACCTCACTAATCCCATTAACAATAACTGGATCTTGAATCAAATCATCAAATAAATCATTCTCACAATCTAAAGTAACAAAGGTCGACACAGCTTTGGTATATAACTTCACAATCGAATGCCCTAAACTTTTAACCATTAAAGCGCCGAGGACTTTATCATATTTATTATGTAATATAATGATCTCTTCGGGCCTCAGTCTTTGTACTTGTTCAGGTGTTAAGTCAACACCGAGGTAATACTTTGACTTTCCGGAAGCTACTAATGCAACCAGCCTGTCTCTTTTCTCATTGTCAACACCTGTAACTGTAACATTAATAGCTTCTTGCATTTACAAGTCATCACAATTCATTTTAAATACAAATAAAATAAAAAACTAAATTAAAAAATGGCTGGTGCTGCAATGGTGCTCGGTTCTGCTGCTGTCAACGCCTTAGCCTTTTCAGGATCAAATTATTTGTTTTCAAAACTGGACAGTAAAGAAGAATCAAAACGGCATAACTTAGCAATGGAAAAATTACAACAAGATCAGGCTGAATACGAGAAAAACAGACTAACGCAGCTTGATTTTGTTAATAAAAGATTGAAAGAAGAAGGTCATGCTGATAAAACATTCGAAGATGTTGATGAAGCTTTGCACCAATATTATTTATTCACTGGCACGACACTACCTTCATTAAAGCAGCCAGTGTTATCTGATTACTACACACCTAACATTGCACCTACAATGTCAGAGACCGGAGAATTAATTTTAATTGTGTTTGGAATAACAGTAGTTTATTACCTTGTTAAACAAAAATATAAATCTAAATAAAATATGACTTCACGTTTGTCTAGATTATATTATTCTCAATCTGGATATTGGAAAGGGATGATGGCAGTTAATAAACTAGTAGAAAAGACTGGCTTGTCAGCAAATGTAGTTAAACAATGGTTATCGAAGCAAGCTGTATGGCAAATCTATCTTCCACCCCCGAAGAAAATAATAAGACCAAAATTTGAAAACTCCAGACCAAATGACACACACCAAATAGATTTGTTATATCTTCCCCATGACAAAATACACAGAAAGAAATACAGGTATGCCCTTACTGTTATTGATATAGCTACCAGGTTTAAAGACGCGCATGCTCTTAAGACTAAAAATTCTGCTGAGGTCGCTCAAGCCTTAAATGCGATTTATTCAAGAGGGCCTCTAAGGTTCCCTAGACTTATTCAATGCGATGAAGGGTCTGAATTCAAAAGAGCTGTTAACCAGCTTTTGTTAAAACATAATGTAACTGTTAGAAGAGGAGTTGTTGGATTGCACAGATCACAGGGTATTGTAGAAAACTTTAATCGGCAACTGGCAGAAAGATTATTCACTTATCAGTATTCAAAGGAGTTGTTTACTGAAACCCCTAATACAGAATGGGTTGTTAGGCTGCCTCGAGTTTTAAGGGAAATGAATTCAGAACCAACCAGAGTTACAGGATTAAAACCAGTTGAGGCTATTAAAAAGAAACATATTGTTGTTGCCGCTTCAAAGCCTGGTCAGCCGGATCTAACTTTGATGAACAAAACTGTTAGATACCTTTATCAGCCTGGAGAAGTTGCTAATGACACTAGAAGATGAGCTACAGACCCAATTTGGTCAGTAAGCGTTTATGAAGTTGACAGAGCATTATCTACTGATCCGCCCGTATATTATTTAAGACCGAGAAGCGATCGTAGAACACCACAAAGAAATTTTTTAAAAGAAGAACTTCAGATTGTTCCACCAGACACAGAGCCATTAAGATTTTCTAATTAAGGAAATAAAAATGTCTAAAAATGACGGACACAGTAAGGAGCTTGCCAAGTATATTAGAAGACCTTTCACCAATATTTGCAATATTGAATGATGAATATTGGACCACCTTTTTCACGGTCTTACCTACAAAATACATCTTTATGTATAATAACTATACTAAACAACACCAAATTAATAAAGAATTCAAATTTGCATGCAAAATAGAATTTGAAAAACATTTTAATAGAATTGTTGAGCGTGGAAATTATAATAAAACCCTTTTACTACCATATACATTTTACTTCGAAAGATTGTGGGGAAATTTTATTTGTAAGATCCGCAAGGTTCAACTTTAAGTGAATTATAAAAGAACTTTAACTGAATTATAATCATCACCACTATTACTTCCCTTCAACCTTTTTTTGACTTACCATTACATGTACATGGAAACTAGTGACTTACATCTAACTTAATTAAGTCGACTTTTAAAAGAACTTATAACTTACAATAATTAAATTATAAAAGAACTTACTTACTTACATAAGTATTTTATAGCCAGTTGGTTGATCAGTTTTTAATAATAGTTTAAAATGTCTGCCTTTCTTTAGTTGCTCTTTTAATTTAATTCTTTCCTCTTTTGATTCAATTACGTCATTTTCTTTTAAACAGTTATCAAAGCTGTCACGGTCTTTACAATAAAACAGGCAAACAAATTTCACTTGTTCTCTAAAATCCTTTAAAATCGAGTTATACTTCTGCGTGATTAGCCACACATTTATTCCCACATGACGCCCACTGAAAGCTAGCTTGCTCAATACATTCCGTTTTAATACAATATCTTTTTCTGCACTGCAATCATCGATTAAAAATAATATATTACCCTCATTTTCAAACAGGTTATAAAAATAGGTTAAATACTCAGTGAGCTTGCCATTGGGATTAACAACAAAGATATTTTCATCTGTCCAGATAAATGACCTTTCTAAGTACGTTTTATTATATTGAACAGTGGGACAAAAGATAACTATATAATCAAAGTGGCCTGCGTAATATTTTTCTAACAAATCCAGAACAAAGACGGTCTTTCCGCATGACGTCATGCCAACAATCATTCCGCAATGTGGATCACCAGGTAACAAGGACGTCATTTTTAATATACTAAATCTGGTAATCTTCCATTTTCAATGTTTAGCTGAGCATCCATAATAATATACATGTATACTGTAACTGATTCTGACCTAGCATTTGCTTCCCTATGCAATTCAATTGTTATACCATCTGTTCCGTTTTCAATTCTTCTTCCAGATCCATGAAGTTCGTTGGTGGGTATGGTTCGAAAGTCTAACCACAACGCAAACTTATTCACAAGATAATCTTGCAGTCGTGTGTCATGCAAATGAAGATCTTTAGAAATCAAATCCACAGTGTCAGTCCATAATCTACCTCCACCCAAGATTTTCCTAATCTCATCAAACTGTTGAAACCCCATCATTCCATTAGCGAATAATTGATTAGGCTTACCTTCAATCACAACAGACACTTTTGAAATATTAGGATTGATAAAATTCTCGCTGTCACGATTATAATTAGATTCTTTCACAAACAACAACAGTACACCTTTAAAACTTCGAGCAGGTGAATTTATGTTGATGGTCCAGAGTGCATCTAATAAATCTTTATTAAATTGTCTGTAGCGAACGATCCTATCATAATAAATTGCTAGTTTGTCATATTGGCCCCTGATCATCCTACTGAGTTCAGTGTGAGTGACCACTTCATATTCAAGCGCGATGTCTGTAATTGTATAGCTAGCATCATTGTCAGAGCTAATTACTACTTGAGAATAATCATTGAAAATAATTTCGTAAGACAGCCTGTCGTTAAATGAACCTTGATGAAATGGCAGATGACTGTGTAGCAGTTCAAAATCGAGGGGAAAATAAAACCTGTTTTTGTATACAGCAGCTAATGCATTGTCACCTTTGTTAGAAGTGGCAGCATCGCCAGCTTTGATTCGAAGTTTCGCCACATTGGCGGCTTGAATCCCCTGACCAACCAAATCTTCCCTTTCATATTTACTCAGCCACAGATCTGTGTAACAAAACAAAACACCGGCGTCATCGATACTTTGGATTTCTCGCCCATCAAGTTTAATAACCATTCTTTTAATTATAGCTCTACCTAGATTGTTGACTATGGTTCTGTTAGGATCTTCATCAGAATCCAGACTAATTTTAAATCCCAATTTAGGACTGCCTGGAACTATTACATCATCAGGACCTAAATTTGGAAATCTTATGGTTAGTAGCTGATTAGGCTCTATGCTGCTTGGATTGTTTGTAATAATTATTGTGCTTTTCTCACCTTTGATGCCTAAAGGCGTCCTCAATCGACGGGTAGGGTCTAACAAGTTTCCGTAGCTTTGCATTTTTAATGTGATAAAAAAATTATATTTAAAATGGCAGAAGGCGGTGAAGCTCCGGATGAAGTGTTTAAACCTGATTTACCTAATGAAGACCACGACGTTACACTGCTTTCAATGGTAGGAGATGACATGAGCCAAACAAGACCAAGTATAGGAGAAGAATTACGTCAAGTAACTGAAACCCAAAAAGCCAGAAAAATCAATAAATTTTACAATTACATAGGGCGCGAGTTACCGGACTATGTTAGTCCCAGCGACTTCGAACTAGACAAAAATAATCACTTGTTTATAAACACTATTGTATCCGGTAAAAAAGTTAGAGTACAGTTAACTATGTCAAAGAATCCTGATAAATTTTATGCGTGGTCTACTTTGAAAACTAAACTCCCAGTGACTGTAATACGATCATTGGGGCTTTCCGATAACAGAACATCGCAATATCGCCAAGCAGTAGCTTCACTTCAAGGAATAGATGCATCGTTACCAAATTCAGAAATAGAACTACAAGACTTAGCTGACTTAACTGACTTAACTAGTTCTGCATTACAACTAAATACAGAGTTAACAACCTTAAAAACCTTACAAACAAATTAGGACACCAATATTGATCAGGTTATGGAAACTATCAATGACACGCCATTATTGCCACTGCGTGAACTTCAAGGCTTAGATAAAGCTTTACAATCTGTGAGAGGGGAGACAATGATGAATTTAGCCAAGCTCGGTGAGCTCGACAAACATATAGAAAAACAAAAAAATAAACTAGCAGAAGCTGATGACGCGAACTTAAGCATTGAGGTAAAACAGATGATCCAAAAGAGGCTCGCAGACCTTTACACAGAACGTGCGGCGAGGCTCGAAGCCTTATCCATAAACAGAGAAAAATTAATAACTAATTTCGCCAGAATAAAAGAAACGGTGCATAAAATTTTACACGAAGACACTACACTTGCAGAAAGAATTCAAACACTGTTCAGAGAGCAAGGTGTTGCAATATTTAGCATTCTTACAGCTGTTGGGATGACAATAAGCACACTAGTCTTAGCACTGACTAGAACCGTAGGCATTGGTGGCGGACCTGGCGGTGGACCTGGCGGATCCGGTGGTAGTCCGGTTAAAGAATGGATTAAGAGAACATTACAAAGCATAGCTAACTTATTGAAACGCCTAGGTGACAAACTTGTAGATGCACTTCCAGGAATATTAGGTTCTGTATTTTCATGGATATTTAATACTGCTTCTAAAGTTGTGGTTTGGGCGTCTGAGCATCTGTGGTCTTTGTTTATAATAATATTACTCTGGCTACTTAAAATAGTAAATCCCAATTAACCCGGCAAACAATAAACCACCTGTAAGCGCTAGACGCGAAACCCCATGATCAATTACCGGCAGGCCTGGCAGGCCTTGCAGTTCCGGCAAGCTTGGTAGGCTTGGCAAGCTTGGCAAACTCGGAAGTGGTGACGAACTTAAAGGTTCATTATTAGGCCTAGCAATAAATACCGTATTCGCTGTATTCGCTGTATTCACTGTATTCACCGTATTCAATGTATTCAATGTATTCAATGTATTCAATGTATTTATTGTAGGATTGTAGCCTATATGAAATTGAGGGTCGGCAATAACTATATTGTTGTTGTAGTTTGATATAGTTCCTATCCTAAGCTGAAGGCAACATATACAGTCCTAAACCTATTACGTAATCTACTTTCGATCTAGCATACTTTAAAGTGTCCTGATATCTTTTAATACTCGCGGGCAAATCTACTGCCGAATTAATAGAATCTTCTATGTTGGCTAGAAACTGCTTTTGTGCATCGAAGCTAGTTCCTTCCCCAATGATATTACTTCGTGTTTCCGCTTGAGACCCCAGAATGCACCACGCATACGTACGAATAGATTCATTCAGCCTTTCCACCCCACTTTGGGTAAATCCGTTTGATGTGTCCAATATAAAAGTGCTGTATGCTGCACTTTGTTTTTGTCTGATATAAAGTAAAGGAACCTGGCTGTTGTGGTTAAATGATGTAAATCCAGGTACGTAAGGCCCCGTGTATAAATTACCTACAGCGTATCTAAATAAAGTTCCCATTCCGTGATTGAGGTCTAGTTTTTGTCTGAAGTCTGTTTTAGTATCAATTCCGAATTCATTGCACAACCTTTGATACGCTTTCTTGTCAAAGCCATTGTTAAAGGGATTAAAGTTTTTGTCGGTGGGTAAGGGAACTTGAAGTTCTGACAACACCCGCCTCACTTGATAATACAAATGGAACAGATAAATAGACTTCAACATAGGATCTGGGTGATTAAGGTGATGAACGTAAGAAACTCCGCAACCAGTTGTAGCGCATGACATGGCAAAATTAATTTGATTCTGAAAGAACTGCATACCCCCGTTGTTTAGCCATTGGTTAGCTAAAAAGTCGCTCGTAATGTCTGGGTTGAGGTAATGATTAAAAATATTATGGGGGATAGTATCAAAATGGACGTTGGCTGCCACAGCTATTGTCAGCTTGGTTAGGTCGACTGCTTTTTCGTAATAATAAGGCCCTGTAGTATACTTTGCAGCTTTGTTATATTTATAAGGCGCATACATTTTTATTATATTAAAAAATATGTTTGTAACTTTCGAATCTGTAAAATCAGGCATACCTATTGAACTTCGCCATCCTATTGACAACACAAACAGGGACCTTAACGTAATCCTTCACGAAATATTCTACACGGTTAAATGGTTAAATATTAGTCATGATCTAAACAACAACTGGATAATGATTAATAAAGAAAGGCACTTTATTCATGCTGGCTATTATGACTTCTGCAGACTTACTGAAGAATTGTTTAAACCTCATTCGATTGAAGCAAAAATGAACCCTGCAAACTTGATAGTAACTTTAATTTTCAATAAAACCCAGCATAAAGACATTACCAGCGTTACACTTGCGCCAAAGCTGGCAGAAATATTAGGTTTCCGTAGCCACGAATTATCTTTATCTGGCAGCACTAGCTCCCGCAGTACTTTGAAATTTTTTGGATCAAAACCTATGAATTTGTTAATTAATAATAGATTGTTTGTGTACCTTCATCAACTGAAGACATCGGAAAACTTAGTAAACGGAACTCCTAGTACATTGCTAAGGATAATTTCAACTCAGAGAGAATCTTACTGCGATCCAGTTTCATTAAAATTTCTGCCTCAAAAACGCCACTTAAGTCAGGACTATCATACTAGTTTCTGCTTCAAAATATCTAACCAAAACAATGAAATTGTAGACTTTGAAGATCTTACAATTATTCTTGAGATAAAATAACGTTTAATTTTAATATATTTTAAAATACAATGTCAATCGGCCCCCAAATTCCAGTAACCTGTCCTACCATTGAACTGAAAGACTTAGCAGACACAATCGACTTTGATGCTAGTGCTAATGTTGGGTCTATTTACGGTTTCGAATTTACACAAAATGGATATTATAAACGAGCGCTAGTACCGTCCGTGCCGGCAGTACCTGAAGCAGTGCCGCCGTCAGTACCGCCAGAAAAACCGTCTATCGATCAGCTAAAGGACTTTAATGCCGGTAAAGTAGATCCCGATTTTAAGTATGCTATTACTAAACGAGAAAATATCTGGGCTTTAACACCTATAGACACAGAATTAGATTGGCTTATTAAATTCAAGTGTCAAAGCCCTTACACTTTTATGGGACCAGACAATAAATTTAAGAAAATTATTAACGCCGGGCCTATGTTAGTTAGTCTAGTGCCGGATGAAACTAATCGAGAAAACGTAGAAATCAAAGCCTACAAAAAAAGCAACTATGTTTTACATAAGCGTGATGCAGCCGGGAAAAATGTTAGAGTTGTTCTGCAGCCTCCTTTACAGCTAGGTAGCGCAGCTATGATAGTACTGGACATAATTGCTCACAGGCCTACGCAGAGAAATGTTAATGTAATTCCGCAAGTGTCTCTAAGTTGGGCTGATTTAGATGAGGATCCCAGACGAATTACAGTATTTATGAAAAAAAGAGAAAATGAAAATCAGTATTCCGTATTTACTTCATCACCCAAGATAACTTTTGTTCCTGTTCCAAATCCTATTGACAGAATAGTGCAAATTAACCTAGACAACGTAGATCTGTTAGCATTTTATTTCAGCAATCAGATATTTTCTGATAGTCAAATAGAATATTTTGCTAATAAACTAAAATCAAGTTAATTAATAAAATGCCTTTTTTTCACACTAAAAATATGACGACAAAATTGTATCCTGCTATAGTGGAAGAAGTATGCCTAGTGGATGAACAACCAATACAGCCCAGTGCTTAGACTTAAGTGCCGTTCAAACGTTCAGGCTGGAAGAAATAAGAAAAGTTAGGACTCAAATTGAATCAGATATCCAAAAGTACTCTAGATGCAGACGAAGGTATTCCGGCGCTTATAGCGGAATAAATTACGTGTCTACTGGTCTAAATGTTATTAATGCAGCGGAAGCTGCTATCAGCGTGGGATTATTGGTGACTGGAATTGGTATACCAATTAGTATTGGATTAGGGGTTGCTGCCGGATTATCTTCAGTGATGTCAGTTCTACTAGGTGTAATTAATACTAAAGTATCTAAGAAATTAGAAAAACACCACCTCATTTCTAGCCTGGCGATAGCTAAACTTACTAGCATGAACTTAATAATTTCTAAAGCTCTAGAAGACACTCAGATTACAGACCAAGAGTTTGTAATTATCCAGCGAGATTTTGAAGAATATAAAAAGTTAAAGCATGACATACAATCTAAATCTAGGTCTGCACCTGTTAATGTTGAAGAAATTAAAAAAATTTAATAGAGGAAGGGAGACTACTGGGGCGGAAGGAGCAACTAGATGCTTTGAAGAAAAAGCTCGGTGCTTCAGAATAAATACAGTTAACATTTACTCAAGCCTTCCAGGTCTTCCTCCTTACTCATAGTCGTAGTCATATTCATAGTAGTAGTTTCTACCTGTAATTTATAGTGGCCTAGAGCGTATGCGAACTCCTTAGTTACTCTTATTCTCTTTGTGTCATTGGCGCATAATGTTTTTTTGGTCGTCACAGCAGTGGATAGAACATGGTTTTTAGACTTTATAGTTGTGTTAGGGTATGGTTTAACTTCTTTCCCATCTAAGGCTTCCAAGTAGTTTTCGTGTCTGATATCTCTGTTTTTTATTGCAGCTTTTTGGGTGCCTTTTGCTTTTGAAGATTCTCCCGATTCGTGTTTAATACTGTACTGCTTAGATCGCAGTCCTGCGTATTCTTCTATTAGTTTCCCGTTTATTTCATCTTTCATCAAACCTATTTTCTTTTGGTTTGCTTTGCTGTACAAAGGGTGAGTTTCAGGATAGTCACTAGTATCGTAATGTTGTAGTTCCGATTCTAAGTCTTTATAAATGTCTTCAGTAGGGATGTCTGTGTATAAAACTCTGGCCTCCGGGTATTTAGGTTTAAAGTAATCGTAGTAAAATTCGAACATTAGTAATTTAGAAAGGTCGAGAATAGTCATCCCCATAAACACTGGTTTGTCTAGATTAACTTGCGTAGTTTTCATGGTAACGGCATACAGGGAGTTATGAAACTCTTTGTAACCAAGGTATTGAGGTTTAGATGTTAATTTCATTGCTTGATTGGGTGATGTAATTAGCCTGACGTCTTTTCGCTTGTATGGGTTCTCCATAGTTTTACCAAAACAGCTGTTATTCAGCAGCTTAAAGAAATCTTTTTCAAACGTAGATTGCGCTTGTTTTCTGAGCTCTGTGTTTTTATTGATGTACCCGGCCAAGACGCTCGTTTGTTTAAAGTATAAAAGCTTATGAATTGCTGTGCACTTCATGCCGTGTCTGATGTAGAACTGCAAGTTTCTGTAGTGACAGACGTAATTAGATTTATTATAGAGGTTCAATGTTTCATACCGATCAGCAATTGTATGTCATAATTTCTCTGTTGAGATAATAAAGTATTCTTGACCTTGAACATGAACTTGAACCTGTAATAGTATTGCTGCTAGACTGTAACCTGTAATAGTATTGCTGCTAGCCTGTAATAGTATTGCTGCTAGCCTGTAACCTGTAATAGTATTGCTGCTAGCCTGTAATAGTATTGCTGCTAGCCTGTAATAGTATTGCTGCTAGCCTGTAACCTGTAATAGTATTGCTGCTAGACTGCAACCTGTAATAGTATTGCTGCTAGCCTGTAACCTCTAATAGTATTGCTGCTAGCCTGTAACCTGTAATAATATTGCTGCTAGCCTGTAACCTGTAATAGTATTACTGCTAGCCTGTAACCTGTAATAGTATTGCTGCTAGCCTGTAATAGTATTGCTGCTAGCCTGTAATAGTATTGCTGCTAGCCTGTAACTTGTAATAGTATTGCTGCTAGCCTGTAACCTGTAATAGAATTGCTTCTAGCCTGTAACCTGTAAAAGTATTGCTGCTAGCCTGTAATAGTATTGCTGCTAGCCTGTAACCTGTAATAGTATTGCTGCCAGCCTGTATAAGTATTGCTGCTAGCCTGTAACCTGTAATAGTATTGCTGCTAGCCTGTAACCTGTAAAAGTATTCCTGCTAGCCTGAAAATAGTATTGCTGCTAGCCTGCAACCTGTAATAGTATTGCTGCTAGACTGCAATAGTATTGCTGCTAGCCTGTAACCTGTAATAGTATTGCTGCTAGCCTGTAACCGGTAATAGTATTGCTGCTAGCCTGTAACCTGTAATAGTATTGCTGCTAGCCTGTAACCTGTAGCAGCAATACTATTACAGGCTAGCATCAATACTATTACAGGCTAGCAGCAATACTATTACAGGCTAGCAGCAATACTATTACAGGCTAGCAGCAATACTATTACAGGCTAGCAGCAAAACTATTACAGGTTACAGGCTAGCAGCAATACTATTACAGGTGACAGGCTAGCAGAAATATTATTACAGGTTACAGGCTAGCAGCAATACTATTACAGGTTACAGGCTAGCAGCAATACTGTTAAGGCCTAGTAGCAATACTATTAAAGGTTACAGGCTACAGGTTACAACCTGTAACCTGTAATAGTATTGCTGCTAGCCTGTAACCTGTAATATTATTGCTGCTAGCCTGTAAAAGTATTGCTGCTAGCCTGTAATAGTATTGCTGCTAGCCTGTAACCTGTAATAGGATTGCTGCTAGACTGTAATAGTATTGCTGCTAGCCTGTAATAACTATTACAGGTTACACGCTAGCTGCAATACTATTACAGGCTAGCAGCAATACTATTACAGGTTACAGGCTAGCAACAATACTATTACAGGTTACAGGCTAGCAGCAATACTATTACAAGTTACAGGATAGCAGCAATACTATTACACGTTACAGGCTAGCAGCAATTCTATTACAGGTTACAGGTTAGCAGCAATAATATTACAGGTTACAGGCTAGCAGCAATACTATTACAGGTTAAGGCTAGCAGTAATGCTATTACAGGTTACATGCTAGCAGCAATACTATTACATGCTAGCAGCAATACTATTACAGGTTACAGTCTAGCAGCAATACTATTACAGGTTACAGGCTAGCAGAAATACTATTACAGTTTACAGGCTAGCAGCAATACTATTACAGGTTACAGGCTAGCAGCAATACTATTACAGGTTACAGGCTAGCAGCAATACTATTACAGACTAGCAGCAATATTATTACAAGTTACAGGCTAGCATCAATACTATTACAGGCTAGCATCAATACTATTACAGGCTAGCAGCAATACTATTACAGGCTAGCAGCAATACTATTACAGGCTAGCAGCAATACTATTACAGGCTAGCAGCAATACTATTACAGGTTACAGGCTAGCAGCAATACTATTACAGGTTACAGGCTAGCAGCAATACTATTACAGGTTACAGGCTAGCAGCAATACTGTTACAGGCTAGCAGCAATACTATTACAGGTTACGGGCTACAGGTTACAGCCTGTAACCTGTAATAGTATTGCTGCTAGCCTGTAACCTGTACAATTATTGCTGCTAGCCTGTAATAGTATTGCTGCTAGCCTGTAATAGTATTGCTGCTAGCCTGTAACTTGTAATAGGATTGCTGCTAGCTTGTAACCTGTAATAGCTTTGCTGCTAGCCTGTAATAGTATTGCTGCTAGCCTGTAATAGTATTGCTGCGAGCCTGTAACCTGTAATGGTTATGCTGCTAGCCTGTAATAGTATTGATGCTAGCCTGTAACCTGTAATAGCATTGCTGCTAGCCTGTAATAGTATTGCTGCTAGCCTGTAACCTGTATTAGTATTGCTGCTAGCCTGTAATAGTATTGCTGCTAGCCTGTAACCTGTAACAGTATTGCTGCTAGCCTGTAATAGTATTGCTGCTAGCCTGTAACTTCTAACTTGTAATGGTATTGCTGCTAGCCTGTAATAGTATTGCTGCTAGCCTGTAACCTGTAATAATATTGCTGCTAGCCTGTAACCTGTAATAGTATTGCTGCTAGCCTGTAACCTGTAATAGTATTGCTGCTAGCCTGTAACCTGTAATAGTATTGCTGCAAGCCTGTAACCTGTAATAGTATTGCTGCTAGCCTGTAACCTGTAATAGTACTGCTGCTAGCTTGTAACCTGTAATAGCATTGCTGCTAGGCTGTAATAGTATTGCTCCTTGTAGTATTATAGTAGTGTAATAGTATTGCTGCTAGCCTGTAACCTGTAATAGTATTGCTGCTAGCCTGTAATGGTATTGCTGCTAGCCTGTAACTTGTAACTTGTAATGGTATTGCTGCTAGCCTGTAAAAGCATTGCTGCTAGCCTGTAACCTGCAATAGTATTGCTGCTAGCCTGTAACTTGTAATAGTATTGCTGCTAGCCTGTAACCTGTAATAGTATTGCTGCTAGCCTGTAACCTGTAATAGTATTGCTGCTAGCCTGTAACCTGTAATAGTAATTCTGCAAGCCTGTAACCTGTAATAGTATTGCTGCTAGCCTGTAACCTGTAATAGTATTGTTGCTAGCCTGTAATAGTATTGCTGCTAGCCTGTAACCTGTAATAGTATTGCTGCTAGCCTGTAATAGTATTGCTGCTAGCCTGTAATAGTATTGCTGCTATCCTGTAACCTGTAAAAGTATTGCTGCTAGCCTGTAACCTGTAATAGTATTGCTGCTAGCCTGTAACCTGTAATAGTATTGCTGCTAGCCTGTAACCTGTAATAGTATTGCTGCTAGCCTGTAATAGTTTTGCTGCTAGCCTGTAATAGTATTGCTGCTAGCTTGTAACCTGTAATAGTATTGCTGCTAGCCTGTAATAGTATTGCTGCTAGCCTGTAATAATATTGATGCTAGCCTGTAATAGTATTGCTGCTAGCCTGTAATAGTATTGCTGCTAGCCTGTAATAGGTTTGCTGCTAGCCTGAAAAAGAATTGCTGATAGCCTGTAATAGTATTGCTGCTAGCCTGTAATAGAATTGCTGCTAGCCTGTAATAGTATTGCTGCTAGGGTGTATTAGTATTGCTGCTAGCCTGTATCCTGTATAAGTATTGCTGCTAGCCTGTAACCTGTAATAGCATTGCTGCTAGCCTGAATCCTGTAATAGTATTGCTGCTAGCCTGTAACCTGTAATAGTATTGCTGCTAGCCTGTAATAGTGAGTATTGCTGCTAGCCTGTAACCTGTAAAAGTATTGCTGCTAGCCTGTAACATGTAATAGTATTGCTGCTAGCCTGTAACCTGTAATAGTATTGCTGCTAGGCTGTAACCTGTAATAGTATTGCTGCTAGCCTGTAATAGTTTTGCTGCTAGCCTGTAATAGTATTGCTGCTAGCTTGTAACCTGTTATAGTATTGCTGCTAGCCTGTAATAGTATTGCTGCTAGCCTGTAATAATATTGATGCTAGCCTGTAATAGTGTTGCTGCTAGCCTGTAATAGTATTGCTGCTAGCCTGTAATAGAATTGCTGCTAGCCTGAAAAAGAATTGCTAATAGCCTGTAATAGTATTGCTGCTAGCCTGTAATAGAATTGCTGCTAGCCTGTAATAGTATTGCTGCTAGGGTGTATTAGTATTGCTGCTAGCCTGTATCCTGTATAAGTATTGCTGCTAGCCTGTAACCTGTAATAGCATTGCTGCTAGCCTGAATCCTGTAATAGTATTGCTGCTAGCCTGTAACCTGTAATAGTATTGCTGCTAGCCTGTAATAGTATTGCTGCTAGCCTGTAACCTGTAATAATATTGCTGCTAGCCTGTAATAGTATTGCTGCTATCCTGTAATAGTAATGCTGCTAGCCTGTAACCTGTAATAGTATTGCTGCTAGCCTGTAACCTGTAATAGTATTGCTGCTAGACTGTAACCTGTAATAGTATTGCTGCTAGCCTGTAATAGTATTGCTGCTAGCCTGTAACCTGTTATAGTAATGCTGCTAGCCTGTAATAGTATTACTGCTAGCCTGTAACCTGTAATAGTATTGCTGCTAGCCTGTAACCTGTAAAAGTATTGCTGCTAGCATGTAATAGTATTGCAGCTAGCCTGTAACCTGTAATAGTATTGCTGCTAGCCTGTAATAGTTATGCTGCTAGCCTGTAACCTGTAATAGTATTGCTGCTAGCCTGTAACCTGTAATAGTATTGCTGCTAGCCTGTAACCTGTAATAGTAATGCTGCTAGCCTGTAACCTGTAATAGTATTGCTGCTAGCCTGTAACCTGTAATAGTATTGCTGCTAGCCTGTAACCTGTAAAAGTATTGCTGCTAGCCTGTATTAGTATTGCTGCTAGCCTGTAACCTGTAATAGTATTGCTGCTAGCCTGCAACTTGTAATAGTATTGCTGATAGCCTGTAACCTGGAATAGTATTGCTGCTAGCCTGTAACTTGTAATAGTATTGGTGCTAGCCTGTAACCTTTAACAATATTGCTGCTAGCCTGTAACCTGTAATATTATTGCTTCTAGCCTGTAACAATATTGCAGCTAGTCTGTAACCTGTAATAGTATTGCTGCTAGCCTGTAACCTGTAATAGTTTTGCTGCTAGCCTGTAACCTGTAATAGTATTGCTCCTAGCCTGTAACCTGTAATAGTAATGCTGCTAGCCTGTAACATGTAATAGTATTGCTGCTAGCCTGTAACCTGTAATAGTATTGCTGCTAGCCTGTAATAATATTGCTGCTAGCCTGTAATAGAATTGCTGCTAGCCTGTAATAGTATTGCTGCTAGCCCATAATAGTATTGCTGCTAGCCTGTAATAACTATTACAGGTTACAGGCTAGCAGCAATACTATAACAGGCTAGCAGCAATACTATTACAGGTTACAGGCTAGCAACAATACTATTACAGGTTACAGGCTAGCAGCAATACTATTACAGTTTACAGGCTAGCAGCAATACTAATACAGGTTACAGGCTAGCAGCAAACCTATTACAGGCTAGCAGCAATACTATTACAGGTTACAGGCTAGCAGCAATACTATTACAGGTTACAGGCTAGCAGCAATACTATTACAGGCTAGCAGCAATACTATTACAGGTTACAGGCTAGCAGCAATACTATTACAGGTTACAGGCTAGCAGCAATACTATTACAGGTTACAGGCTAGCAGCAATACTATTTTAGGTTACAGGCTTGCAGCAATACTATTACAGGTTACAGGCTAGCAGCAATACTATTACAGGTTACAGGCTAGCAGCAATACTAATCCAGGCTAGCAGCAATACTATTACAGGTTACAGGCTAGCAGCAATACTATTACAGGCTAGCAGCAATACTATTACAGGTTACAGGCTAGCTGCAATACTATTACAGGTTACAGGCTAGCAGCAATACTATTACAGGTAACAGGCTAGCAGCAATACTATTACAGGCTAGCAGCATTACTATTACAGGCTAGCAGCAATACTATTACAGGATAGCAGGAATACTATTACAGGTTACAGGCTAGCAGCAATACTATTACAGGTTACAAGCTAGCAGCAATACTATTACAGGCTACAGGCTAGCAACAATACTATTACAGGTTACAGGCTAGCAGCAATACTAATACAGCCTATTTAGCAATACTATTACAGGCTAGCAGCAATACTATTACAGGCTAGCAGCAATACTATTACAGGCTAGCAGCAATACTATTACAGGCAAGCAGCAATACTATTACAGGGTAGCAGCAATACTATTAAAGGCTAGCAGCAATACTATTACAGGCTAGCAGCAATACTATTACAGGCTAGCAGTAATACTTTTACAGGTTACAGGCTAGCAGCAAAACTATTACAGGCTAGCAGCAATAATATTACAGGCTAGCAGCAATACTATTACAGGTTGCAAGCTAGCAGCAATACTATTACAAGATACATCCTAGCAGCAATACTATTACAGGTTACAGGCTAGCAGCAATACTATTACAGGATACAGGCTAGCAGCAATACTATTACAGGCTAGCAGCAATAATATTACAGGCTAGCAGCAATACTATTACAGGTTACAGGCTAGCAGCACTACAATTACAGGCTAGCAGCAATACTATTACAGGTTACAGGCTAACAGCAATACTATTACAGGTTACAGGCTAGCAGAATTACTATTACAGGTTACAGGCTAGCAGCAATAATATTACAGGTTACAGGCTAGCAGTAATACTATTATAGGTTACAAGCTAACAGCAATACCATTATAGGTTAGAGGCTAGCAGCAATACTATTACAGGTTACAGGCTAGCAGCAATTTTATTACAGGTTACATGCAGGCAGCAATACTATTACAGGCTAGCAGCAATACCATTACAAGTTACAGGCTAGCAGCAATACTATTACGGCTAGCAGCAATACAATTACAGGTTACAGGCTAGCAGCAAAACTATTACAGGCTAGCAGCAATATTATTACAGGTTACAGGCTAGCTGCAATACTATTACAGGCTAGCAGCAATGCAATTTCAGGTTACAGGCTAGCATCAATACTATTACAGGCTAGCAGCAATACTATTACAGGTTACAGACTAGCAGCAATACTATTACAGGTTACAGGCTAGCAGCAATAATAATACAGCCTAGCAGCAGTACTTTTACAGGCTAGCAGCAATACTATTACAGGCTAGCAGCAATACTATTACAGGCTATCAGCAATACTATTACAGGCTAGCAGCAATACTATTACAGGCAAGCAGCATTACTATTACAGGGTAGCAGCAATACTATTACAGGCTAGCAGCAATACCATTACAGGCTAGCAGCAATACCATTACAGGCTAGCAGCAATACTATTAGAGGTTACAGGCTATCAGCAATACTATTACAGGCTAGCAGCAATACTATTACAGGCTAGCAGCAATACTATTACAAGTTACAGGCTAGCAGCAATACTATTACAGGTTACAGGCTAGCAGCAATACTATTACAGGTTACAGGCTAGCAGCAATATTATTACAGGTTAAAGGCTAGCAGCAATACTATTACAGGCTAGCAGCAATACATTTACAGGCTAGCAGCAATACTATTACAGGTTACAGGCTAGCAGCAATACTATTACAGGTTACAGGCTAGCAGCATTACTATTACAGGTTACAGGCTAGCAGCAATACTATTACAGGTTACAGGCTAGCAGCAAAACTATTACAGGTTACAGGCTAGCAGCAATACTATTACAGGTTACAGGCTAGCAGCAATATTGCTACAGGCTAGTAGCAATACTATTACAGGTTACAGGCTAGCAGCAATACTATTACAGGTTACAGGCTAGCAGCAATACTATTACAGGTTACAGGCTAGCAGCAATACTATTACAGGTTACAGGATAGCAGCAATACTTTTACAGGCTAGCAGCAATACTATTACAAGCTAGCAGCAATACTATTACAGGCTAGCAGCAATACTATTACAGGTTTCAGGCTAGCAGCAATACTATTACAGGTTACAGGCTAGCAGCAATACAATTACAGGTTACAGGCTAGCCGCAATACTATTACATGCTAGCAGTAATACACTTACAGGCTAGCTGCAATACCATTACAGGTTACAGGCTAGCAGCAATACTATTACAGGCTAGCAGCAATACTATTACAGGTTACAGGCTAGCAGCAATACTATTACAGGTTACAGGTTAGCAGCAATACTATTACAGGTTACAGGCTAGCAGCAATACTATTACAGATTACAGGCTAGCAGCAATACTATTACAGGTTACAGGCTAGCAGCAATACTATTATCGGTTACAGGCTAGCAGCAATACTATTACAGGAAAGCAGCAATACTATTACAGGTTACAGGCTAGCAGCAATACTTTTACAGGCTAGAAGCAATTCTATTACAGGTTACAGGCTAGCAGCAATTTTATTACAGGTTACAGGCTAGCAGCAATACTATTACAGGTTACAGGCTAGCAGCAATACAATTACAGCTTACAGGCTAGCATCAATACTATTACAGGTTACAGGCTAGCAGCAATACTATTACAAGTTACAGGCTAGCAGCAGTACTATTTCAGGTTACAGGCTAGCAGCAATACTATTACAGGTTACAGGCTAGCAGCAATACTGTTACAGACTAGCAGCAATATTATTACAGGTTACAGGCTAGCAGCAATACTTTTACAGGCTAGCATCAATACTATTACAGGCTAGCAGCAATACTATTACGTACTAGCAGCAATGCTATTACAGGCTAGCAGCAATACTATTACAGGCTAGCAGCAATACTATTACAGGCTAGCAGCTATACTATTACAGGTTACAGGGTAGCAGCAATACAATTACAGGCTAGCAGCAATACTATTACAGGCTAGCAGCAATACTATTACAGGTTACAGGCTAGCAGCAATACTATTACAGGTTACAGGCTAGCAGCAATACTATTACAGGTTACAGGCTAGCAGCAATACTATTACAGGCTAGCATCAATACTATTACAGGTTAGCAGCATTACTTTTACAGGTTACAGGCTAGCAGCAATACTATTACAGGTTAGCAGCAATACTATTACAGGTTACAGGCTAGCAGCAATACTATTACAGGTTACAGGCTAGAAGAATTACTATTACAGGTTACAGGCTAGCAGCAATACTATTACAGGTTACAGGCTAGCAGCAATACTATTACAGGTTACAGGCTAGCAGCAATACTATTACAGGTTACAGGCTAGCAGCAATATTATTACAGGTTACAGGCTAGCAGCAATACTATTACAGGCTAGCAGCAATACTATTACAGGTTACAGGGTAGCAGCAATACAATTACAGGCTAGCAGCAATACTATTACAGGTTACAGGCTAGCAGCAATACTATTACAGGCTAGCAACAATACTATTACAGGTTACAGGCTAGCAGCAATACTATTACAGGTTACAGGCTAGCAGCAATACTATTACAGGTTACAGGCTAGCAGCAATACTATTACAGGTTACAGGCTAACAGCAATACTATTACAGGTTACAGGCTAGCAGCAATACTATTACAGGTTACAGACTAGTAGCAATATTATTACAGGCTAGCAGCAATACTATTACAGGTTACAGGCTAGCAGCAATACTATTACAGGTTACAGGCTAGCAGCAATACTATTACAGGTTACAGGCTAGCAGCAATACTATTACAGGTTACAGGCTAGCAGCAATACTATTACAGGTTACAGGCTAGCAGCAATACTTTTACAGGTTACAGGCTAACAGCAATACTATTACAGGCTAGCAGCAATACTATTACAGGTTACAGGCTAGCAGCAATACTATTACAGGTTACAGGCTAGCAGCAATATTATTACAGGCTAGCAGCAATACTAATACAGGCTAGCACAAATATTATTACAGGTTACAGGCTTAGCAGCAATACTATTACAGGTTACAGGCTAGCAGCAACACTATTACAGGCTAGCAGCAATACTATTACAGGTTACAGGCTAGCAGCAATACTATCACAGGTTACAGGCTAGCAGCAATAATATTACAGGTTATAGGCTAGCAGCAATACTATTACAGGTTACAGGCTAGCAGCAATACTAATCCAGTTTAGCAGCAATACTGTTACAGGTTACAGGCTAGCAGCAATAATATTACAGGTTACAGGCTAGCAGCAATACTATTACAGGTTACAGGCTAGCAGCAATACTATTACAGTCTAGCAGCAATACTATTACAGGTTACAGGCTAGCAGCAATACTATTACAGGCTAGCAGCAATACTATTACAGGTTACAAACTAGCAGCAATACTATTACAGGCTAGCAGCAATACCATTACAGGCTAGCAGCAATACTATTACAGGTTACAGGCTAGCAGCAATACTATTACAGGTTACAAGCTAGCAGCAATACTTTTACAGGTTACAGGCTAGCAGCAATACTATTACAGGTTACAGGCTAGCAGCAATACTTTTACAGGTTACAGGCTAGCAGCAATACTATTACAGGCTAGCAGCAATACTATTACAGGTTACAGGCTAGCAGCAATACTATTACAGGTTACAGGCTAGCAGCAATATTATTACACAGCAAACAGCAATACTAATACAGGCTAGCAGCAATACTATTACAGGTTACAGGCTTAGCAGCAATACTATTACAAGTTACAGGCTAGCAGCAATACTATTACAGGCTAGCAGCAATATTATTACAGGTTAAAGGCTAGCAGCAATACTATTACAGGTTACAGGCTAGCAGCAATACTGTTACAGGTTACAGGCTAGCAGCAATACTATTACAGGTTACTGGCTAGCAGCAATACTTTTACAGGCTAGCAGCAATACTATTACAGGTTACAGGCTTGCAGCAATACTATTACAGGTTACAGGCTAGCAGCAATACTTTTACAGGCTAGCAGCAATACTATTACAGGTTACAGGCTAGCAGAAATACTATTACAGGTTACAGGCTAGCAGCAATACTATTACAGGTTACAGGCTAGCAGCAATACTATTAAAGGCTAGCAGCAATACTATTACAGGTTACAGGCTTGCAGCAATACTATTACAGGTTACAGTCTAGCAGCAATACTAATACAGGTTACAGGCTAGCAGCAATACTATTACAAGTTACAGGCTAGCAGCAATACTATTACAGGTTACAGGCTGGCAGCAATACTATTACAGGTTACAGGCTAGCAGCAATACTATTACAGGTTACAGGCTAGCAGCAATACTATTACAGGTTACACGCTAGCAGAAATACTATTACAGGTTACAGGCTAGCAGCAATACTATTACAGGCTAGCAGCAATACTATTACAGGTTACAGGCTAGCAGCAATACTATTACAGGCTAGCAGCAATACTATTACAGGTTACAGGCTAGCAGCAAAACTGTTACAGGCTAGCGGCAATACTATTACAGGTTACAGGCTAGCAGCAATACTATTACAGGTTACAGGCTAGCAGCAATACTATTACAGGTTACAGGCTAGCAGCAATATTATTACAGGTTACAGGCTAGCAGCAATACTATTACAGGCTAGCAGCAATACTATTACAGGTTACAGGTAGCAGCAA
>CM072527.1:0-25000 GCA_036898135.1 Oncomelania hupensis
TGAAACGGGCTACATTCTGCGATACAAGACGAAGGCTTGAATATTTCAGGTTTTCAGTTGTTTAGAGGGGACAGACAGAAAGAATCTGGTAAGAAAAAAGGGGAGGGGTGTGTGTTTATGTAAACTCTCAATGGTGTAACCCCAACAACTGCTTTGCAAAGTTTTCACTGTGTACCCCTGACGTAGAATTGTTGACTGTCAGTGCACGCCCATACTACCTTCCAAGGGAATTCTCCAATGTGTTTGTGACGTCAGTTTACGTGCCCCATCAGCCGATAGCAAGCGTGCATGCGAACAGATAGCGCACCACGTGCATGACCTGGAAAACAAGGCCCCAGATGCGCTAAAAATAGTGACTGGTGACTTTAATCATTGCGATGTCAGGAAGACGCTGACGGGGTTCCACCAGCAGGTCACGTGTACGACGCGATGCAATAGTATACTCGACCTATTTTATTGCAATGTCAAAGACTCGTATGTCTGCAGGGCGCTCTCTCCATTAGGTAAATCCGATCACAACCTTGTCTCCTTGATGCCCAAGTATAGGCCGCGTGTGCAGAGGGAACCCCCAGTCACGAAAACCGTGATGTCATGGACAACTGAGACTTGGGAAACCCTGCGTGCGTCATTGGACTGTACTGATTGGTCGGTTTTTATAGATGCTGCCAATGACGTGGGTGACCTGGCAGAGACTGTATGTGGCTACATAAACTTTTGTGTTGAAAGTATTGTGCCTACAAAAATTATTAAAATTTACTCCAATAATAAACCATGGGTGACGAAAGATATTAAGGAGGTTTTAAATAAAAAGAAACTTGCTTTTAAAAATAAAGATAAAGAAGAACTGCGTAGGGTGCAAAAGGAATTGAAGATTGTTATCAGAAAGGGAAAGGAAATGTATAAGAGGAGGATTGAGAAACTTTTTGAAACGAACAATATGAAGCGTGTGTGGGAAGGTATGAATCTGATGAGTGGGTGTACAAAAAAGAAGGGTAATCATATATTTACAGACACTGTTGATTACGCTAATGATTTAAATAAGTTTTATGCTAGGTTTGACTGTCATGATTTTCAGAGTGAGAGGAATGAGAAGAAAAGAGTGTTGGAGGAAACAAGAGATATGAATGAAAGGATTGTAGTGGAGGAGGGGGAAGTACTTAGGACATTGAGAAAAACAAACCCAAACAAGGCGCCTGGACCAGATGGTATTAGACCAAGTGTTTTAAAGTATTGTGCTGAACAACTGTATCAGATTCTGTGTATTATATTTAATCTGTCTCTTGTTGAGTGTCAAGTTCCTCAGTCGTGGAAAACGTCTTGCATTGTTCCTGTGCCAAAAAAAACCGTCCGTCCAGACCATGAATGACCTCCGTCCTGTCGCATTGACATCCTGTATTATGAAAGTGTTTGAAAAATGTGTTTTGCTTCATTTTAATGATCTTGTTTCTGATTTTATGGATCCGTTGCAGTTTGCCTATAGGAAAAACAGAGGGGTTGATGATGCTATTTTGCATGTTTTAAATAGTGTTTATTCTCACCTGGATAAGACTGGTACCAGTATACGTATTATGTTTTATGATTTTTCCAGTGCTTTTAATACTATACAACCTCATATACTTGTTGATAAACTGACGTCCATGAAGGTTTTCCCGTCCACCATCCTCTGGATTCTGGACTATCTCACATGTCGTCCACAGTTTGTAAGATTAACCTCGGGTCTTACCTCAAACTCGATTTTAACAAATACTGGAGCTCCTCAGGGCACTGTTTTGTCACCGTTTCTCTTTTCTGTGTACACCTCTGACTGTAGATCTACGCATGACGACTGTATCGTGGACAAGTATGCTGACGACATTGCACAGACTGGGCAGATTACAGGTGACGATGACGCAAACTACAGACAGGAAATCAACGACCTGGTCGACTGGTGCGACATTAACTTTTTGGAATTAAATGTGGACAAAACTAGAGAGTTGATAACTGATTTTAGGAAAAGTATTTGTGAACCTGATTCTGTTATTATTAAGGGAAAAGTAGTAGAACGTGTGGAATATTTTAAGTATTTAGGCGTAGTCTTAGATAATTCTCTCTCTTAGAGACAAAACACTGAAAGTATTGTTAAGAAAATCAACACACGCCTGTATTGTTTGAGAAAATTGAAATCTTTCAATGTCAGCCAGCAACTCTTACAGATGTTTTATTCCTCTATGATCTGCAGTGTCTTGACCTTCGGCATCAGCTGTTGGGGAGGAAGTATTATGAAACAAGACAGGGACAGGTTGGATAAAACGATTAAGAAGGCTGGTGGGGTGGTGGGTGCAGAACAGGATGATGTGGACACACTCTGCAACCGATGCACGGCAAATAAACTGAAGGCCATCCTTGATGACGCGACACATCCGCTTAGGCAGGAATATGACAGTAGGCAAATAGAGCGCAGTGGTAGATATAGGGTGCCGAGGGCTAGGACATGCAGATACGCAAACTCTTTTTTACCCAGATCTGTTTTAATGGCTAACCAGAATAAGAGAAGATGAGAATGATAGTGAGAATGTATGTTGAAAATGGATTTGGCAATGCGTATTATTTATGTTTTTATGTGTAGTGTTTTTAAGCTGTTTTTGCTAATGTGTATTAATAATTATAGGTGGACATGTCGAATCAATTTCCTTTTTTGGATTAATAAAGATTTATTGTATTGTATTGTATTGTATTGTATATGCATATATCGCACCTTTCCAAGCAAGAAAAATAAATTAACTGATGCAATTTTCCACCAAGAATTTCCAGTCCTGCTTGATTATTGCAACACACTGTCAGGAACATACATAGTTCTAGGAGACATTAACTTTCACTTTGACCAACCCCAGCAACCTTCCACCGCAAAAATGATTGAACTTTTAGATCAGTTTAGTCTTTCTCAGTCAGTCACAGAACCCACCCACAGCCGTGGTCACATCATAGATTGGGTCATGCATAGGCCTCAGGAAAATGTTGTTAGATCAACTTTAGTCACCCAGGAATTAACATCTGACCATTTCTGTGTCATGTGCGAACTAAGCGTCGCAGCACCCCTCTCCTCCCCCCATGTTCAGGAAGCCTCGCAGCCTACGTACCATGGATAGGGACGCTTTCAAGCAAGAGCTTACCACTAAAGTGACCCCAGAACTGTGCCCCACTGTGGATCAGCTGAATAGTACACTTCAGGCGGTGCTTGATCGGCATGCTCCCGTGGCCCAGAAAAAGGTCAAGGCAACTCGCTCAGCACCCTGGTACGAGTCTATTACGGACGAGCTCTCCGAGGCGAAAAAACACCGACGCAAAGCTGAGAAAAAGTGGCTCAAATCGGGTTTAGAAGTCAGCAAGCAGATTTTCACTGCTGCAAAAAAACGGGTCACTAAAATAGTCCAGACTGCCAAAACCCGGTACTTTAGCGACAGAATTAGCAGCAGCGAAACTTGTAAACAGTTGTTTGACATTTGCAATCAGCTAAGGGGTAAGAGCAATGCAACATCACTTCCATCCACACATCCAGCATGTCAGCTCCCAGATGTATTTTGTAATTATTTCACACAGAAAGTGGCTGACATAAGGGCCGCTCTTGATAGCCATGAGATCCCACTCATTAACCCATTCTCACCTTCCCTCACCACCGCAAAGATGGAAGTTTTTCAACCAATAACAGAGCAAGAAGTCAAGAAAGTCATCTTAAGCTCAAAACCAACATCTTGCTCTCTCGACCCCATTCCTACCCCCATGTTGATAGAGAATCTTGACCCTCTACTCCCGACCATTACCCACATTATCAACGAGAGTCTGTCCTCTGGTGTTGTTCCGTCTGTGCTCAAAGCGGCTGTCATCAAACCCCTCCTTAAAAAGCCAAGTTTAGACAAAAATAATCTAAAGAACTATAGACCTGTTTCAAACCTCTCCTTCCTGTCCAAAGTCATAGAAAAAATTGTTCTCAAACAACTGTTTGCCTACCTATATGATAACGCTTTACTTTGCCCCAACCAGTCTGCCTACCGACCCTTCCACAGCACTGAGACAGCCCTCCTAAAGGTAACCAATGATCTGTTGCTTGCCTTAGATAATGGTAACGTCTCCGTTCTCACCTTATTAGACCTCTCAGCCGCCTTTGACACAGTCGACCATCACATTCTCTTTAACACTCTTCAACACTACTTTGGAATCTCTGGCTCGGTCCTGGCTTGGTTCCACTCATATCTTTCTGACAGATCACAAGCAGTCACTGTCGATGGCTGTTTCTCCAGCACAGCAGACTTGGTGTGCGGCGTGCCTCAGGGTTCCGTTTTAGGGCCGGTGTTATTCACTCTGTACACCAAGCCACTGCTTCTCCTGCTTAGAAAGCATGCTGTTGAGAGTCAGTCATTTGCAGACGACACACAACTGTATAAATCCACCGCCCCCTCTCTCATTAATTCCACTGTTCAGACTTTGGAGAACTGCATCACAGACATTAAATCATGGATGACACTCAACAAGCTTAAGCTTAATGATGATAAAACCGAAGCCCTCCTCATTCACAAACACAACACCTCCTCCTCACTCTCGCCTCTCCCAACATCGCTTACAGTAGGGACAACAAACATTCAGTTCTCATCCTCAGCAAGAAATCTCGGCTACATTCTCTCCGACGACCTGTCCCTCAACAACCTGTCTGTCGCTCTGCATACACGGCCATACGCCAAATCAGCTCCTTTCGCCACTATCTTACAGTCCCTGCCACCAAAACCCTAGTCTGCGCTCTCGTCCTTTCTCGTCTGGACTATTGCAACTCTCTCCTTGCTGGCTCCCCGAAGCACATCATTGACAAACTACAAAAGGTTCAGAACTCAGCAGCTAGACTAGTATTCCGAGCAAAGAAACGCGATCACATCACACCTCTACTACATTCCCTTCACTGGCTTCCTGTGCAAGCACGCATAGAGTACAAACTCTCTGTTCTCTGTCACAACTTCTTCACAGATTCTTGTCCTTCCTACCTTGCTGATCTACTGTCTGTCTACTCCCCTTCACGCACTTTAAGATCTTCTGCTGACACTCGCACACTCAAGGTTCCCGTCACCCGCACTAAGACATACGGCCAACGTGCATTCGCTTACTCCGCACCTAAGCAGTGGAATTCCCTTCCCTCCCATATCCGCATACAATCAACACAAGCATTCAAAAAGGCCCTCAAAACCCACCTCTTCAAACTGCATTATTCAGATTGATTTGTATCCCGCTGCCATTCTCTCATCTTTTGCCTATGTCTGATCCGTAAGTGTATACACGGCTGTAAATAAATATTTATACTGTTTTTCTTCCTGGGCCTAACCGGGCATATAAATAGCTGTGAATAGGTTTTTGCTATTCTACCTTCTGTCTTTTTGTCATTTGTGTACATAGTTGTAAATAGTCTATTTTTGTCTTTTTTGTAATTTATGTACATAGTTGTAAATAGTCTGTACCTTTACTGTCCCGTCTTTTGGTGTATTGTAGCAAAAGTGATGTTTCATCGAGTGCATGTATTTATATGTAATGACTATGTAAAGCATGGTGAGTCTGGTCACAGGCTGGAGTACCCGCTATATAAAAATCCGTTATTATTATTATTATTATTCCACAAGGGTCAATTATATCGCCCCTACTCTTTAACATTTTGCTTCACGATTTACCAAAACAAGTTTCAAAAAATACAAGTTTAGTACAATATGCAGACGACATTGCTATGTGGGTTAATGTAACCTTAAAGAAAATGACGTCAATGTTTGAAATAAAGCATATTCAAAAAATGTATCAAGCAGAATTGGATAAAATTATCTATATATGCAGATAAATGGTCTAGAATTCAGTGAAGAAAAAACGAATATGATCTTATTCAACAGTGGGAAGAGACCAAGACAATTACCAAACTTTTTTATTGGTCAAAAACAATTGCAGTATGTGACAGATGTGAAATTTTTAGGTGTGTTTTTAAATGTCAAACTGAACTGGAATAAACACATACAGTATTTAATACAAAATGCATCCAAAAGTTTGAACCTTCTTAAAATAATATCAACACAAAAATGGGGTCAAGATATTAAAACGTTTTTGTCTATTGCTATTGCACTTGTAAGATCTAAACTTACTTATGGCCAGGAGGTATATTTTTCGGCATCAAAAACGCTACTAAAACAGTTACAAAGCATTGATAGCAAGGCTATTAAAACTGCACTTGGAATACAAATTCATACGAAAACAAAAGCTACATACAAAGCTGTAGGATTAATGTCCTTAGATGATTGGCGTAAAATGTCATGTGCAAAATACATCGTCAGAGCTTCTAGTGTACAAAATTTTACAATTGAATTAAACATTTAATCGCACAGAGACTTTTCTCAACGATCTCGAAATGTCAAATACTTCCAAACTATTGCTACTTACACTTCTGATATTTTTGAGAAAGCAGATATATCTCCACAAAATGTTTTCAAAACATTAGCAAGCCCACCGTTGCCTCCATGGGAATTCTGTAAAGCTAAATTTGATACTGAATACACTACACTGAAAAAAGATGATAATATTAACTTAATTGCATCAGCTGCTCGTATACACATAGAAGAAAATTATCATAATTATTTAGAAATATATACGGATGGTTCCGTTTTAGATTCAGGGGAATCTGGCTCAGGATATGTTATACCATCACTCAAAATAATTGAAGGTTATAGCTTAGGGAAAAAACATTCAATATTTACAGCTGAACTTATCGCGATTTTAATGTCATTAAATAAAATAATAAGTTTACAAAGAACATTCATTGATTTGTTGATATGTGTAGACTCTAAGCCAGTTTTGTATGCATTGCAATCTGACAATAATGATGCTAATTCAATAATATATGAAATGCAACACCTTGTTAACATATTAATAAGGTCAGGAACTGGTGTCACATTTTGTTGGGTTCCTTCACATAGCGGTTTATTGTATAATGATTGGGCAGATCGACAAGCCAAACAAGGAGCAACAAATGAACATGTTATTCCATACAAATACCATTATCACAAAAAGAAATGTATACAATTATCAATCAACAATTTAAATCAGAATCAAACTTGAACATTATAACAAATCAAGCAATCCATTATTCTCGTCATATTGTTACTTTGGCCAATAGACTAATTCTTAATTCTTGGAAAACAAAATACTGCAAAGATGTAGTATGCCAATGTCAAGCAAATATAACAATAGATCACATATTACATGATTGTAGTGCAATACAACAACTCTTACCTGCAAATATTTGCAATGCTCAAATTATAACATATGATTGTTGGCTGCAAATTGCGGAGGCGTTGATTTTTAGCCCTATAGGTTTTTTTTGTAATATTTGATATTATTTGTTAGTATTTATGATCCGGGATGTGCTATACTTTTCCTTATGGATGATGAATGGAATAAGAAATATTGGATAATATGTAAATAGGGACTGCATTCAAGATGGTAAGAGGGGTGGGAGAGGCAGTTATCCGTGGGAGAATGGAGAGAAATCTAACTATACCTCTTCACGGAGGATTGTTTTATCTCGCCTTTTTTGCCTTTTTTGTGTGTAGTCTCTATGCTTTGAATATTATGAATAGTATAAGTGATTGTTTCCTATCTCCTTTATTTATGTTTTAGTTGTATTTTAATTTACTGTTGTTAACGTTGCCTAAAATCACTTTTAAGTGAAAAGACGTAAAAATAAACAAACAAACAAACTACTACTACTATTACTACTACTACTACTACTACTACTACTACTACTACTACTACTACTACTACTAGCGAAGTTGTGGTCTTGATTTTATGGTCCTGATTCGGCTCTTTGCAGTCCGCTGGACTCTGTAAGCAATGAATAACTAATTAGCTATTAATTTAAATCTGATCTCGAATTGTCTTGATTTTGTGGTCCTGATTCGGTTCTTTGCAGTCCGCTGGACCCTGTAAGCAATGAATAACTAAAAATTATTAATTTAACTCTGATCTCGAGTTATTAAAAACATCGCTTAGCCTACTCGTCCTTCTCCGGAAATTTAAAGATTCGAATATTATAAAGTTTAGGCCTAAATATTATTAATTAGAATAGATATAGTATATACATTTTATTTACGTATAAAACAAACAATACAGGTCTACTAATTATATTCAGCTAGTGAGCTTCTTCGCTGCGAGGAGACTGACTTATATAATGTAGATTAAGCCTATGTATACTGTATAACAGTGCCTACTTGGTTCTAGGCAGGAAATGGGGAATGCCATTATTAGCCTACTGCTGAAAACTAAAAAAAATGCAAATCAAGGAACGCAACTATTAAATATGGTCGATAATAATTGTGCTCATATTAATAAAGTATACCGTTGCGAAATGCTAATCTGTGTAAATCGAACAGATTTAGAAGCAACAGCGATCATTTTTAATGTCAACTAGTCGTGGTCATGCAAGCATCATTTCGTAACACATCGGAGAGCTTCGTTCGACTTCGGTGATTGCCTTTTTGGGTGAATGACTGGAACTAGGTTGGAAAAAACAAGTTTGCACCCGGGACGGAGAGAAAGGACCTAGTGCGTGCTGTGAGTATTTGTGTAACCAGCACTCCCCCGTCTAGGGCATGAGCGTCAGGATCTTTAAAGTCAATGCGGTGGAATGCGTGCGTGCACAGACTAGACCTTGCTTTGTTCTCCCATCCGAAGGTACTAAAATAACTCTGTACTGTACACCCTTGGCTCTGTGGGTTTAAAAAAAAAAGAATCAAACTGTACTCTATTAATAGGCACATTAACAAATAAGTTTATAGATTTATATCATCAAAGTCTGTTCTCGGGACATTCTAGAATTGATGGGTCTCCATTTGGTGTATGGTTGTAAAGGTCAGAGCAGTACTCTGTCCATATGTCCAAGACTTCTTGTTCTTCTGTAAGGCATATGCCAGACTTGCTGTGGATCGTGGAGACTTTGTGCTGTTTAACACTTGTCAGCCGCTTCACAGTCTGGTAGGCCTTCTTGCTGTTGTTCTTGTTCAGACTGTTCTCTATTTCCTGGCATTGATCTTCTGTCCAGTTCTCCTTTGCTGTGCGCATGCCTTTTCGGATGTCATTGTTGATTTTTCGGTAGACATCAGCTCCCGGTGAGGTGTTCTCTTTCTTTTTTTATCTCTCTTCGTTTATCACACAGATCCAAGGATTCAGGTGTGATCTACGGCTTCTTATTTGGTCGGTGCTTGCCAAGGATCTCAGTGGCGGCATCTGTCACAGCTGAGTTGAAGGTGGTGGTCATGGTGTTGACATCTACTTCACCAGCCCCCAAAATGAGCAGTGGTGAAAAATTCCCTCCAATTGTGGCCTGAAATAGTTCTGCCACCTCCGGGTCTTGCAGTTTGTCCAGATCGAACTTCAGTCTAGTGCACTTTGCTTTATTTACTCTCTTCAAGTGGAGCCGGAAAGACATCATCACGAGATCGTGGTCACTTCCGATTTCTGCTCCTGGAAAAGTGCGTGTTCTGCCAATGTTGATGCTTGATCTGAAGCGTTTCTTGACCATGATGTAGTCGATCTGGTTGTGATGCTCCCCGCCGGGACTGTGCCATGTCCATCGTCTGGAGTTTTTGTGGAGACCAAGAGTGTTTGCCAGTACCAGATTGTTGTATCTGGCAAACTCCAAGAGTCTCAGACCCCTGTCATTTGTCTCGTTGTTGCAGTGGGGTCCACATGTGTCTCCCCAGTTGTGGTGCGCATCTTGGCCAACCTTGGCATTCCAGTCGCCTTGCACTATGACTAGGTCCTTCTTCGGCACTTGGTCAAGGACCGCCTGTAGATTTTCATAAAAATCCTCCACACTTCGCTGTCGTCATAGTCTGATGTTGGGGCATAGGCCTGGATGATGGTGATATTGAATGGGGCTGCTCTCAGACGGATGGTAATGAGTCTACTGGAGACTGGGCGGCAACCCATGACCGTGGCTACAATGTTCTTGTGGACCAAGAATCCAACGCCGTGTTCGTGCCTGTCATCTCTACTGCTGAAATAGAGCTTGTGGCCTTTGTTTCCCAATTCTCCGGGAAGAAGTTGAGGCAGCAGTGCAATCGCTGAAGAAAGGGAAGTCAACGGGAGTGGACAACATACCCGCGGAACTGCTACAAGCAGGAGGAGAAGCGATGATAGATGCCTCACCATTATCTGTAACAAGATCTGGCAGAGTGGGAGTGGCCTACACCATGGACCCCGTCGCTTGTCATCACTCTTCCCAAAAAAGGTAACCTTCAAGAGTGTGAAAATTACCGCACCATCAGCCTCATCAGCCATCCCAGCAAGTAAGAAGAAGAAAATCCTCCCAATTCTCCGGGAAGAAGTTGAGGCAGCAGTGCAATCGCTAAAGAAAGGGAAGTCAGCGAGAGTGGACAACATACCCGTGGAACTGCTACAAGCAGGAGGAGAAACGATGATTGATGCCCTCACCATTATCTGTAACAAGATCTGGCAGAGTGGGGAGTGGCCTATACCATGGACCCAGTCGCTTGTCATCACTCTTCCCAAAAAAGGTAACCTTCAGGAGTGTGAACATTACCACATCATAAGCCTCATCAGCCATCCCAGCAAGGTCCTCCTGAAAATAATACACAACAGGTTGAAACCCCAAGCTGAACAAATCATAGCTGAAGAACAAGCAGGATTCAGGGCAGGGCGAAGTACCACTGAACAGATTTTCAACCTCAGTATAATCTGTGAGAAATACCTACAGCACCAAAACATCTATATCATGTGTTCATAGACTTCAAGAAGGCGTTTGACCGAGTCTGGCATGCAGCTCTGTGGGCAACAATGAAAGTGTACAACATCAGCCCTAAAATCATTGAAGTCATCAAAAGCCTGTATGACAAGGCTACCAGTGCAGTCCTCCACAACAGCGCTATCGGGAACTGGTTCAGAACAACAATCGGTGTGCGTCAAGGATGCCTACTCTCTCCAACACTCATCAACATCTTCCCAGAGCGCATCATGTCAGATGCTCTTGCAGATCATGAAGGCACAGTCAACATAGGGGGTAGAGCAATCTCCAATCTTCGTTTTGCAGATGACATTGATGGATTGGCTGGAGAGGAACAAGAACTTGACCAGCTGGTACAGAGGCTTGACACCACCTCCAGAGCTTATGGAATGGAAATAAGTGCAGAGAAGACCTCTGTTAGAGAAGATGAAGAAGTTGAAATTGCCAATATTGTAGATGATCTTCCTACTTTAAATCAGGAAGAGCAAATATCTTTGGAGGGAGAAATCACCTTTGAGGAGGCCTCTTTTGCTTTAAAGAATATGCCGAACATGAAAAGTCCAGGTAGTGACGGGTTTACTGTAGAGTTCTTTAGATTTTTCTGGTGTAGTCTAAGGGATTTTGTAGTTAGGTCACTAAATGAAGGGTTTAGGAAGGGAGAATTATCGTCAACACAGAAAGAGGGAGTAATAGTTTGTATACCGAAGGGGGATAGGCCTAAGGAGTTCATAAAAAACTGGAGACCTATTTCCTTATTAAACGTAATATATAAAATTGCTTCATCGTGCATTGCTAACAGACTTAAGTTAGTGTTACCTTCTATTATTAGTGAAGACCAGACTGGTTTTATGCGGGATAGATATATAGGTGACAACATTCGTTTAATTTATGATATTATCGATTATTTACAAATACATAATAAACCTGGCCTTCTTCGTTGCCTAGACTTCGAAAAAGCCTTTGATTCTTTAAGTTGGAATTTTATGTTTAAAGTGCTAAATGCTTTTGGATGTGGTCCTGACTTCTGTAAATGGATTGCTACCTTCTATTATAACATTAAATCCGCAGTAACTGTGAATGGAGATCTAACGCCATGGTTTCATGTGCAGAGGGGCTGTAGACAAGGAGACCCAATTTCATGTTATTTATTTATTATGTGTGTAGAAATTTTGGCAGTTATGATTAAGCAAAATAAAGAAATAAAATGGATAAAAATTAATAATAACGAAAGTAAAATTTCGCAATATGCAGATGATACTGAAATAATGTTAGAAAGAGACGAAAATTCATTTAGACATTCTATAAGTACTATTGAACGTTTTAACCCTTTTTCTGGCTTAGTTTTAAATACAGACAAGAGTAGCGCAATCTGGTTAGGTAGTAATAAGAATTCTCGTATTGTTTACATGCCCCATCTGCGCATGGAATGGAACCCAGAGACATTTAAAATACTTGGAATTATTTTTACAAATGACTTAAAAGACTGTGTTAAATTAAATTTTGAAGCAAAATTTCTAGAAATTAAGATACTATACAAGATATGGTTAAAACGTCAGTTAACGCCAGTTGGTCGGGTTGCTGTGCTAAAATCGTTGATCTTGTCGAAGCTTGTGTATCTATGGCTGTTATTGCCTAATCCACCAGACGATATTGTCAATTCTATTCAAAAAAGTATTTTTACATTTGTTTGGAATAATAAAAATGCTAAAATTTCTAAAAAGTCCTCAATGAAAAGTATCTCTGAAGGAGGTATTGGCATTCCAGATGTACGCCATTATATGAACGCATTAAAAATAACTTGATCAGAAAGTTGATGAAGACTAAACATAAATGGAAAATTATAATTGAAATTGTAAATGAAAAGGTATATTTTTAATTAATAAGCTTGGTAACAAATTGTGTATGGAAGAAAATTGTAATCCATTCAGGTATGATGTTCTTAAGGCGTATGAAATTCTGGGAGATAAAATTAGACTTGACTGTGCTGAGGAAATTTTGTCGGAGCCATTATTTTGTAATAATAATATTTTAGTTGAAGATAAAACAATTTACTTTCCAGACTGGATTGAAAAAGGTGCATATATAATTGGAAGTTTGTTAAATAACAATAGCAATTTTTTAAGTTTTCAAGTGTTTGTTAACAAATATAATATTACTACTAACTTTTTAGTGTATTATAGCTGTGTAGAGGCTGTTAAGAGATATGTTCGCCGGTGTGGACTGCAACTAGCTAACGCCGATGTTGCTGATTATAAACATAGTAAATTGTTGAGACTTATTGGTACATCTCCGAGAGGTGCGAGGATATTATATGATACATTAGTCAAAGATGATGTAAAACCTAACTGTTGTAAAAACTGGGACGGGAGAATAGTGCGTACAGTTGAATGGAAAATAATATTTAAGAAAGCACAGGAAATTAGGGAAATCAAATTGAAGTGGCTGCAAATTAGAATAATTCATAGAATAATAGGAACCAATATAGTTTTTATCTAACATTGGAGTTGAACAGAGTATTAATTGTACTTTTTGTGAACATGAAAGGGAAAATATACAACACCTTTTCTTTAGGTGTCCTTTCGTTCAAACGTTTTGGACTGACTTTGAGAGAGCCCTAAATTCTAAGTGTTATAATGCTATTGCTTTCCACTTCAGTGAACATCTCGTAATATTTGGCTGCAAAATAAATATAAGAACGGACACAATATTAGATTTGTTAATTTTATTATCAAAATCATTCATTTATAAATGCAAAATAGAAAAAAAAACACCACTTTACAGGTCCTTTACAGCTGTGCTAAAAAGCCGATACGAAGTAGAAAAATATATGGCCCTTTTACAAATGAGGTATCAAAAATGTGTACAAGAATGGCACCCGTACTTACCACTGTTTGACGATATATAAGCGCTTATATATATATTAGTTTAAATGTATATGTATTTTTCACTGCGTGCTAATCTTGGTTGTGTACATTTTGTAAAATGATAATGACCCATGGTGTTCTCTCTTTCTAACTCAATCTCTTTCTCTCTCTTTTTCTCCCTCACTTCTCTCTTCCTTCTCCCCACCTTACTTTCTTTTTTAATTTCTCTAAAATACCAAATATGTATGTAGATATTATTGTGAGATAAATAGAAATCCAAAGAGTATGGCTTTATACATGTGACATAAAGAACTAATAGTTCTTCTTTTTATGTTATAACATTTTCTTCTTATATGTCCATCCTCATTTAGCATTTGAAAATGGAAAATATATTATCTGCATGCATGTTTTGGAGAATTAAAAAAAGTGTTAAAAAAAGTGCAGAGAAGACCAAAATGATGACCAACAACACCAATGGCATCAACACGGACATCAAAGTCCAAGGCCAATCCCTCAACACAGTGCATAGCTCCAAATATTTAGGAGCCATTGTATCAGACAATGGGTCCCGACAGGAAGTTCTCTCCAGGATCGCACAAACAACTGCTGCCCTGACAAGGTTGAAGCCCATTTGGAAAGACAGGACCATCAGTCAACATTCCAAAGTAAGACTGCTGCGCTCCCTTGTCATCTCCATTTTCCTATATGCTTGCGAAGCATGGACCCTTACAGCAGATCTCCAACGAAGAATACAAAGCTTGGAGATGAGGTGCTACAGAAGACTTCTGGGCATTTCCTTTACCCAACACATCACCAACGACGAAGTCCGACAGACCATCACACAAGCCATTGGACAACACGATGACCTGCTCACAGTGGTGAAGAAACGGAAACTCCGATGGTATGGCCACGTCACCAGATCATCAGGCCTTGCAAAGACTATTCTGCAAGGCACAGTGCAAGGAGGTAGAAGAAGAGGGAGACCAAAAAAGAGGAGGGAGGACAACATTCGAGAATGGACTGGTTTGACACTGAGCGAAGCCATCAGGGCTGCTGAGGACAGAGAAAGATGGAGTGTGCTGGTTAAACGATCATCTTGTTCTGCAGGAGTGAACGTTTGGCGATTTCTGAAAAAAAAACTTTCTGCAAAGAAGATAACAAGTCGGAGAGACCATTGCCATTGTTTTTCTCAATCAATGTTTGCCCGTCTCAAGACCGGGAAATGAACGAATCGAGAAGGGGACACTGTGACTATCATAACAAATCTGCCTGCTGTTTATTTATATTTATGTCGGTAGATCAATAATGTGTAATTCTTAGATATCATGGAAGATGGAGTGGTGGCAGGGTGGTGATAATGGTGGTGAAGATGGGGTAGCGCTTTGAATTTAGCACTGACCACGTGATTGGTCAGCACCAACAGCCTTTTGTATTAGTGGGTTGTTTCAAAAACAGCAAAATGTCACTATGACTTATCATCTACAGAATCTTTTCTTCCATTGTTCGGTTCATTGGAAGTGTTATTTTTGGATAGTGTGGGGGATGGACTCCGAGGTTACCGAAATGTAAATGGAAAAAGATTACTCTATTACAATTGTTTAAATGCAATAATATAAAATGTGTTGGTGTTTTTTCTAGTTATTTGTGGACAACGTAGCACAAAAGCACCTACCTGCTGCTCTAGCTCTGAAAACATCGGGTAAAATGTCAAGAACAAGACAAAATTAATGACATCACACTAGTACACAAGAGTATTCTGGTTAAACGATCATATGTAGTGCCCCAGCAACCTCCGAGTTACGGGCTAGGATATGATAGGATAGTACACAATAAGCACATAGACCGTTGCAACAGAACAACAACCAAAAAAAGGAAGGAAAAAAAGACAAACAAAAAAAAGGAGAAGAAGAAAGAAAGAAATACCAACAGGGAGTGGGGAGGGTGGGTTTGGGCTGAGGGAATAGGGGTGACGTCTAGGACAAAGAAATGGCGGCATAAACCTTGGGGTGAACTAAAGAGTTGGAAATGGTTGACATTTTTCCTAACTCCATTAGCTTCACATTAATTGTATTCGTCCAAGCGTACTGGTGCCAGCTGCTCGTAAAACAAAATTATTTATTGTCGACCAACTTTTTCTCCTTTTCCTCCTCCTCCTCCTCCTACACCTCCTCTTCCTTCCTCCTTTTCCCCTTCCTTCCTTCTTCTTTGTCCGGGAGGGGATAAGAAGAAGGATAGGAGGGGGGGGGGTAGAGTGGAAGAACAGGTAATGCAAATCCTTCCTGTTTTCTGGAAATAAAATGGTAATAGATGGGAGCGTGATGATTTTATTTATAGTAGTTTTTGACGTTGGAAAGAGGGCAAACAAGAAAGAAAAAAAAAGAGAAGGAAACAAAAACAAAACAAAAAAAAGTTGCTTGATCAAGTCAAAGTTAGTTAGTTAAAATAGATTAACGTCCCCGGACACATAAGCGTATAGGGGAAAATATCAATCAATATATATCAATATCTGAAAATATCAATATCTGAAAATATCAATCAGTTGGTGAGTGAAGTTAGGGAGCACTTATCTAATACATATAAAAATCACTTAAAAATATATACAGATGGGTCTGTTTTAGAATCGTCTGAAGCTGGTGCTGGTATTGTTATACCTGATTTAAAATTTGAGAAATCTTTTTATATTGGTAAAAATGTCTCAATATTTACAGCAGAGTTGTTTGCCATACTAAAGGCATTGCAATATATTTCTGATTATCCTATTACGTTTTTCCAAATTTTATTATGTGTTGATTCCAAAGCTATCCTATCCTATCCTGTCCCATAACCCGAAGGTCGTAGGGGCACCACAGATGATCGCTTAACCAGCATACTCCATCTTTCTCTGTCCTCAGCAGCCCTCATGGCTTCGCTCAGTGTCAAACCAGTCCATTCTCGAATGTTGTCCTCCCACCTCTTTTTCGGTCTCCCCCTTCTTCTACCTCCTTGCACTGTGCCTTGCAGAATGGTCTTTGCAAGGCCTGATGATCTGGTGACGTGGCCATACCATCGGAGTTTTCGTTTCTTCACCACTGTGAGCAGGTCATCGTGTTGTCCAATGGCTTGTGTGATGGTCTGTCGGACTTCAACGTTGGTGATGTGTTGGGTATAGGAAATGCACAGAAGTCTTCTGTAGCACCTCATCTCCATGCTTTGTATTCTTCGTTGGAGATCTGCTGTGAGGGTCCATGCTTCGCAAGCATATAGGAAGATGGAGATGACCAGAGAGCGCAGCAGTCTTACTTTGGAATGTAGACTGATGGTTCTGTCTTTCCAAATGGGCTTCAACCTTGTCAGGGCAGCAGTTGTTTGTGCGATCCTGGAGAGGACTTCCTGTCGAGACCCATTGTCTGACACAATGGCTCCTAAATATTTGAAGCTGTGCACTGTGTTGAGGGATTGGCCTTGTACTTTGATGTCCGTGTTGATACCATTGGTGTTGTTGGTCATCATTTTGGTCTTCTCTGCACTTATTTCCATTCCATACGCTCTGGAGGTGGTGTCAAGGATCTGTACAAGCTGTTCAAGTTCTTGTTCCTCTCCAGCCAATCCATCAATATCATCCGCAAAACGAAGATTGGAGATTGCTCTGCCCCCTATGCTGACTGTGCCTTCGTGATCTGCAAGAGCATCTGACATGATGCGCTCTAGGAAGATGTTGAAGGGTGTTGGAGAGAGTAGGCATCCTTGACGCACACCGATTGTTGTTCTGAACCAGTTCCCGATGACGCTGTTATGGAGGACTGCACTGGTAGCCTTGTTATACAGGCTTTTGATGACTTCTATAATTTTAGGGCTGATGTTGTACACTTTCATGGTTGCCCATAGAGCTGCATGCCAGACTCGGTCAAATGCCTTCTTGAAGTCTATGAACACATGATATAGATGTTGTTGGTGCTGTAGGTATTTCTCACAGATTATTCTGAGGTTGAAAATCTGTTCAGTGGTACTTCGCCCTGCCATGAATCCTGCTTGTTCTTCAGCTATGATTTGTTCAGCTTGTGGTTTCAACCTGTTGAGTATTATTTTCAGGAGGACCTTGCTGGGATGGCTGATGAGGCTGATGGTGCGGTAATTTTCACACTCCTGAAGGTTACCTTTTTTTGGAAGAGTGATGACAAGCGACTGGGTCCATGGTGTAGGCCATTACCCACTCTGCCAGATCTTGTTACAGATAATGGTGAGAGCATCAGTCATCGCTTCTCCTCCTGCTTGTAGCAGTTCCGCTGGTATGTTGTCCACTCCCGCTGACTTCCCTTTCTTCAGCGATTGCACTGCTGCCTCAACTTCTTCCCGGAGAATTGGGAGGATTTCTTCTTCTTCTCTGCTCTCGGGACATGCTAGAACTGATGGGTCTCCATTTGGTGTATGGTTGTAAAGGTCAGAGCAGTACTCTGTCCATCTGTCCAAGACTTCTTGTTCTTCTGTAAGGCAAATGCCAGACTTGCTTTGGATAGTGGAGACTTTGGGCTGTTTAACACTTGTCAGCCGCTTCACAGTCTAGTAGGCCTTCTTGCTGTTGTTCTTGTTCAGATTGTGCTCTATTTCCTGGCATTGATCTTCTATCCAGTTCTCCTTTGCTGTGCGCATGCCTTTTCGGATGTCATTGTTGATTTTTCGGTAGACATCAGCTCCCTGTGAGGTGTTCTTTTTCTTTTTTAACTCTCTTCGTTTATCACACAGATCCAAAAGTTCAGGTGTGATCCACGGCTTCTTCTTTGGTCGGTGCTTGCCAAGGATCTCAGTGGCGGCATCTGTTACAGCTGAGTTGAAGGTATTGGTCATGGTGTTGACATCTACTTCGCCTGCCCCCAAAATAAGCAGTGGTGCAAATTTCCCTCCAATTGTGGCCTGAAATATTTTTGCCACCTCCGGGTCTTGCAGTTTGTCCAGGTCGAACTTCAGCCTAGTGCACTTTGCTGTATTTACTCTCTTCAAATGGAGCCGGAAAGACATCATCACGAGATCGTGGTCACTTCCAATGTCTGCTCCTGGAAAAGTGCGTGTCCTGCCAATGTTGATGCTTGATCTGAAGCGTTCCAAAGCTGTTCTTCATTTATTGCAAACGTGGCATTGTAAGAATCGTTCTGATTATTTATTTGAAATTAAAACATTAATTCATGTTTTGCGGACAAGAGGAACTGATGTTTATTTCTGTTGGGTTCCATCCCACTGTGGTATCTTCTGGAACGAAAAAGTAGACATTCTAGCCAAGAACGGAGCACAGAAAATTAAATGCATCTTTCAGCATCCTGCACTTGAGCTCTCTGCTCATGAAATGATATCTTTAATTGAAAATTACATGCTTTCAGCTTTAAGTTGTGGAGCTCCAGACTTTATTTGTTCAAGACACATAAGTAGGATTATTCACAAATTGAGGGTGAATTCGTGGAATACCAAGTTTTCTAAGAATATTTTGTTTGTTTGCTCGCAAATATTATCTGTGGAACACATTGTACGACAGTGTCCTGATTTGCTTAATACATATAAGGAAAAACAAATAGTGATTGACAACGACAAACCATTAGATTCTATATTACATCATCATGTAATAGTTGAAGTTGCTACGACTATTAGTGAATCTCTGATCAACAAATTGTTATAGAATTTTATTTATTTATTTCATTGTTTATGGACCTTTGTGTTTGTTTGTCTGTGCGAGAGAAAGTGTTTTGGTCTAATATCACTCAGCAAGTGAAGAGACGTTAAATAAAAGAATTGAATTGCGTATAGGGGACGATATTCAGGGCACGGGGGTCGTCATGCAAAGGGAATGAACGCGTGGTACAGATCATGGGAGAGAAAAGGCAAAAGGTATCAATTATTCCCCTTGAAACCAAAGGGACGCTGAGACGTATTGTCTTTCCAATTACCGCGATCTATGCTCCTGGGTAAAAAGAAAAAAAGGATGGCTGGAAGGAAGGTAAAAAGAAGGGATGGTAAGAAAAAAAAATATATATATAGGCAAAAATAGATCGTAAGGAAACAAGACAAGCGAACTAACTAGGATCGAAGCGGTAAGTTTGCGGATTGGATGTGACGTAATGTACGAACTCTTAAAGCCTTAGGAGGAGGACGAGGGGAAGAAGAATTGACAGAGTAGACTAAATAACAAAAAGAACACATTTGGAATATTATTTTTTATACTCTAGCTTTAGGCCTATTCTAGGGAGAGAACATTGAGGCTCAACGTCTACACCCACCATTGGCGATATGGCAGACGGGGATAACCATCCCAGTGAAAGAAGCGTAGGGACCTGAATCAACACTGAACCACCAGAGCAATCATACTGCTAAAATGGACAGTGAAAATGGCCACATTTTATATCGCCCACCACGGGATTCGAACCTGGGTCATCGGTGTGCCAGGCGAACGCTCTACCACTTGAGCTACGGCTAGAGGGAACTTTGAAGACAATACAAAATGAGGACAAGAATAAATAAGGATACAATAATACGATGCCGCAAAACAAAATAAAATAAATGGTTTCAATGGCTAGTCTATATTTTGGCACGCGCGCTTCAATAACAGGAGGCACTGTGGTCTAATGGTAGTGCTTCGGCTTGCGGATCGGAAGGTCCCGGGTTCGAGCCCTGGCCGGGCCATTGTGTTGTGTCCCTGGGAAAGACACTTTACTCCTGTTTTCCTACTCCTTCGGATGAGAGTATAAACCGAGGTCTAGTCTGTGTCGCATACATTCCATCATAACGGACTTTAAAGATCCTGACGCTCATGTCCTAGACGGGTGAGTGCCGGTGACAAGAAAACACCCAGCATGTACCTAGGTCCTTCTCCCCCATCCCTGGCTGCCCAGGATTGTGCTCAGTTGTCCGGGCGTCAGACCATGCGCCCAAAGGCTGCGGGTGGGAGTCTCGGGCGGCTTGAGTTAGATCCTGTATCGGCCAGCGCCTTGAGCAGCTCTTGAGCTGGAAAAGCGCTATATAAGAACGATTAAATAAATAATAATAACAAAAGCGCTACCCAACTTTATTAAAGGGACTCACTTTGACCATGCACACTCGACATTCTTTTAACATTCACAGTGAGTGTTGCCTCACTGGAAAAAAAATCCTACAACAACAACAAAAACCTCTTTGGAACGTATAGTTATGTTTTATAGGAATAAATTCCGTAGTTTTGTGCCTATTATTAGCAACCTTTAGCCAAAATTCTTGCGCTAAAAATATCATTTACCAAAGCCAGTATGAGACAGAACCCAATTTTTTTACAAATAAAAAAATGGTTTGGAAAGATTTTCCGTTTTAGGTTGTGTGGTTTTTTTCTTAAGTCCCTACCCTACCCCACACACCAAAGACGCTTCACTCAGATATAGGGTCAAAGGTCACACAGCTATGTTACGTTAAAACAGGGGAGATCACTACCTGTCAGAACCGAACTGAAAAATCCAAAGTGAAGAGACTGGTTTGAGCAACGAAAGCCCACTTTATCATAATTGTTTAATGTAATAACAATGCGAATTTTATAATAAACCCGTTTCCGCCAAAAGTAAACAACGCTTTTGAATTTGGGGCCTTTTATCAAACATTGAGATGCAATGTGCCCGCTGATTGGATCAACAGTTTTCAACATACGTTGAGATGCAATGTGCCCGCTGATTGGATCAACAGTTTTCAACAAACTAACAAAAAGCTGTATTCTTTGAGATCTCATAATTACAATATGTACGACTAAATGTGCAAGGGAAAATGGATGCATTTAAGCCAGTCCTTAATAAGAAGGCAGTTAATTGAATTATTCAATTATTCCATTAAATTATGAACTTATCGGGGTTAGAGACTCAGCAAATTATAACTATTATCATTATGAAATAAAAGGCATTAGACATATAGAGAGCCCCCGAGGATGTCCTCAAGGAAGAGCATGTGCAATGATGATGATGATGATGATGATGATGATGATGATGATGATGATGATGATGATGATAATGATGATGATGGTGGTGGAGGTGGGAGAAAGGAGGAGGAGGAGAAGGAGTGAGAGCAAGAGGAAGGTCAGCAGCAAGGGAGAGAAGCTGTGTATTGCTTTCATGAAGCTTGCCCTGAAATGAGGGAAGTAAAAAAGAGTAACATAAAACAACTGATCCAGTCTTCTGATAAAAAAGCACAGACAGGAACAGACAGACAGACACACACACACACACACACACCCACACACACACGCACACACACACAGTAACAAGTAACAAAACAAACATTTTAACGAAGTTAATCATCACCATCATCATCATCATCATCATCATCGTCGTCATCATCATCATCGTCGTCGTCGCCGTCGGCTGTTGGGGGTGGGGTTGGAAGGGGGAGACAGGATTTACTAAGCACACTTACCTCAAAGAGAGCTTTATAAGGGCGGTGCAAATCTCCTATATTCCTGGTTCATCATCATCATCATCATCATCATCATCATCATCATCATCATCATCATCATCATCATCATCATCATTATCATCATAATCCACTGCCGGGGGTGAGGACACTTTCCTCGAAGACTGCCAGTTTCATAAGGGCGGTGACCATCTTCTATATCTATGGTTATCCTTATCTTTTTTGGTTCACCAAAAGAGAGCCAGGTATCCATCCATAGTTGGAGTGAATGAGGTGATTGGTGTGCGCTGTTTCTCTGCCAACCCAGGTACAAAGTGGACAGGTTTTAGCTTAACCTTTAGGGCAACAGTAGCGTGCGACCTACCCACAGCACTATCGCGACCCCACTCAAGTATGGTACAAGGCGTTGGTGGAAAAGGGTTCGAACAGCAGCCGTCCAAAGCGCGGAATTGCAACATCATACGCACTGTCGAACGCCCTGGACAAAACTGCGCGTTTATTGTGCCTTTTTGGGGGGTGGTGGGTGGATGTGTGAATGGGGGTGTGAGTGGGGGTGGGGGAGTAGTAGGTGGGAAGCAGAATGATCGGTTTCTTTAACGTACCCTTGCGGTGACACGATGGGAGGTGGAACATTTTATAAAGAGTCCTTACAGGAAGTTGACTTGACATTGACACCAACAAACAACCAACAAAGGGCCCCATGAACTATACACTTTCAAACTATATAGTATTAGTTGGGAGGTTTTCTTCTTGTTCATCTCCTCCTTCTAGGACACTAGAAGAAGCAACTGCAGTAACAGAGAGAAAGCAGATTAATGTGACACACAAGATCTCGTCTCGGTCCATTATATAACACAAACGTCCAAAACTTACATCTCAACAAAAATCGCGGGTCGTCGCATTTTAAATCTATAAGAACGCACTAGAAGATTTCTCATGAAAGAACGTGACTCAATCGATTCTGTGAAATAAAATTGTAAAAACCTATAAAATAACGTCTATCATGATCACTCACAATCTATCATGATCACTAACAGGGCCAGATCAGTTCGGTCAGAGCAGGTGGAAAGGTAAGAAGGCCACCATCTTTTTCTTTTTTTTTAAAAAAAAGGGTTTTCACGAGTTTTTCAGTAAAATGTAACATTTGAATATCGATGGTGGTATGAATGTGGAGGAAGGGTCATGTGATCCTTATGACCCTCCCACCTCCCTCAGACACCCACACACACACACACACACACACACACACACCTATCCGCCCCTGCGTTGGACGTAGAATATAGGAGTAAAGTATGATTGGAAATATTGCAGTTACCGAGACATAAAGGCTATTAGACGTATTCGAGGGAACTTACTCCTGTTGGCAAAGTGCATCGAGTACTACCGACGTAAGTTATAGTTGTGGTAAGCCCACCTGTAACAGGGCCAACTCTCGTCAAGTAATCATTATAAACGTGATTTCGTTTTACAATTTTACATAAATTGAACCAACCGGTTTACAAATAGACTGCGCATATTTATTAAGCTTACTTTAAGTATTTTGTATGAATCATTGCTGAATTGATTGGGTCGCCTTTGTTCGGAAGAAATCTTCTTGTTCATCCATATAGCCTATATTTGAAAAATGCGCATCCAGATAGTGACTGGCGCCTGTGATGAGTCATTACCAAGAGAAGGGAAGATCATCCATTAATTGACAGTGCGTGTTGGCACTCTGGGTAAGAGGGGGCTGAGAACTGCCAGCAGGACCAACGAGATGGCAGCTTCTCTTCTCTGCGGTCTGGTCAGGTCATGTTGCGTGCAGTGGGAGCCGGCCAGATCTCTCCCTCTTCATTGATCACGAACAACGGACACACAACTTTAAGCCTGCAAATGTAGGTATTTTTAGGAACTCTGTCAACAGTTTTGATGAGAATGTGCACAGTGCGAGTATATGTGTGCGTGTGTGTGTGTTTGTGTGTGTAGCCTATGTGTGCGTGTGTTTGTGTGTGTGTGTGTGTGGCAGCTCCATAAACAAGATCACAGGCAATGTATCCAATGAAATAAAGTGCGTAGTAGCTAACTGCACGCTATCAAAGAATGTACAACTTCACATTATGGATTACAGTCATTACTGAAGACAATTTTCCCAGAATTTCTCATTAGTGTCGATCAAGCGCCATTTGCCCCTGAATTTCCCCCAAGGGAAATAATGCTCATTTTCTGCTGCGGGGGTTAAAACCCTTAGAGCAGGCACGGTGCCAGAGTCTGCTTGGCCTATTCTCTAAAATAGTACGGTAGGTATGACAGATCTCTGAACCTCAGAATAACCACAAGATCAAGACTCCACCCTCTCTGGATTGGTTGACCAGAGGCAGACTGCCCGACTGAAGAGAAAATGACACAAAAGGTTACTCTGACTTGACTGCCCTGTTATTACTTGCACGTGCACATAGTATGATTTAGACGCATTAAACGATTCTTCTGACAAAGATTCAAAGCAAATAACTATATATATATATATATATATATAAATATATATATATATATATATATATATATATATATATATAGATATATATATATATATATATATATATATATATACATAACATAAAACACTTTTTAAACGACAACATGTTATCCACTCAATTTGAATTGCCAAATTTTCGGTTTTAATAACCTTCTTCAGGGCATTACAATGTCAGTGTGAAAATGTACAAGCGTTTTCCCTATTACTATAATTCATGACTATAATTCATAAAACACACATATATACTAAGTGAACATGAATACAACTCTATTATAACTCTATTATAAAAACCACACAACACGCACACACACACACACAACACACACACATGTCATATCTATACTACCACAACCAACACACACATACTACAACAAACACACATATAATATCCCACACACATAATATACCACACACACACACTACACATACACATATATACCACACACACAA